>VZRE01001881.1:114610-225495 GCA_013396775.1 Cephalopterus ornatus
TGATTGGCTGCGGCGCGCGGCGGTGGCGCCGCCCCCGGCGGGTGTGGGTGCCCGCAGCCAGGTGCGCCCGGCCGGGGCCGCTCCGCCGCCGCCTGCGCTCCGCCAGCGCTCCGCCACCATGACCGTCACACGGCTCGACCAGGGCCAGCGATACCGCCCGCGGATGGCCTTCCTCAAAAAGGTGAGCGCCGGGGACAGCCGCGCCCTCATGGGCATCAGCGCCGGCGGGCACGCCGGGGCCGCGTCCGGGCGGGGCGATGCGGTTCCCGGGGCAGCGCTGGCGGTGCTTCGGCCGGGGTGACCTGTGTTCACAGCATCCTGCTCGGCCGCGGCTGCCCGGGGCACCTCGGGGTGTGTGGGGTCCCAGAGGGGACAGCCCCATCCCTGGGAGTTTGGGGCCGTGACCTGTTGCAGAGCCTCGTGGATCCCAGCCAGCTCTGGGGGTCAGTGTGTGCTGAAGTGAGGGAGAAAAGAGAACTGTAATTTTGTTTATTTTTATAGCTTAGCCTCAGCTGAATGATTCTCCTGACACGTTTCCTCCCCCTCCTGTATTTTTCCCCAAACCGCCTCAAACGTGTCTTTTCCCAGGGGAAAACCCATCACCTGCAGTGCCAGGCCAGTCAGTGCAGCTCTGGGCCAGCTGGTCCAGTGTGTGGTTCCCAGCGCTTGTAGCTGATGTCTGCTTTCAGAGGATGTATTACAGCCATTGTCTACTCTCTGCCTTCTTCCAGTTTTTCAGAAATGAGCGTATTTGTGACCAGAAGCAGTCTAAGGAGTGGGAAGAAGTACTGCCCACGCTTTTGGGTGTGATGCTTAATTTTGTAAAGCATTTGGTGTTTTTTTCTCTGTAGCATTCATTCAAAAGCGTCACCAGTTGTAGTGTAACTGGTATCTGCGGATTTTAAAAAGCAGAGTGTTAAGCTAGCTTTTCTCCCACTCACCTCTCCTGCCTGTAGCTTATCCTGTTGAGTGGAATTAACTGAATTTCCAGTGACAAGTACAGCCAGCGAGTTGCTGTTTAAGTTGTAGTTAGCTCTCCTCAACAGCCACGACCTAAGGAGGATTCCAGGGGTGAAGGGAGGGGAATTTGGGGCTGTTCAATGCTCAGGTATGAGTCTTACATAGCAATGTGTGCTTTTTACTGCTTTTTGGTACAAGCAGTGTGCTTTTTACGCCAGAGGAAGTAAAGAGGGTATTTTCTGTGGTGCTGCGTCTTGCAGGGTAAATTTGGCTGGGGAGCCCTGCCAAGGGAAATACTCTGGGCCAAATTCTGAACTGAGTAATACTCTGTGGACTTGCGTGTGGGGATGCAGAGGAGAAGCTGTGTGCTTTGAGAAAACTACCGCCAGCAGCTGTGCTTCAGCTGCTCTGTGGGAGTGCAGCAGCCTTTGCAAAGTGCTCAGGGTTCCTCAGGTGGGAACATCTGTCAGAATACAGCGAATTGCTGTTACAGAGCATTCACCACTCACGCACAGAGCAAGCACCACTCACACCATGAGCAGCAAGGGGGTTTCAGTAGTGCCTGTGCTTTGCAGGTCTAAGACCTGTTAGCAGTAGGAAAGGAAGCTCCTGGGTGGTCAGCAGAAAGGCCCTGGCTCTCATCGTTGCTTTCATTCCTCCTCTGTTTTTTCCAGACCTTGGGGAAACGGTGTTTGGAGCCTCAGCTGTTCCGTGGCAGTGTGGTCTGTGTGCAGACAGCCACGTCCTCAGAGCTGTCTGGATATACCCTTACGGGTTGCCTGTGGTGGGAGCTGAGGATGCTCAGCATCCAGTGAGCACCTTACAGGCTTAGATCCACGAGGAGCTCAAACCCTAGAGAGAAGCTTTGTTAATTGCTTAAGCCCGTGCTCACGCTTTGCTGCCAGCTGACACACAGGGGGTCCCTGCCGTGCTCTCAGGCTGCTGGCCCCATGTGCCTTTCTGTGCTGCTGCTCCAGCATGAAGCTTGTGATCACAGCAATCCTGCCACTGACACAGGGAGGGGACAGGGGGTTGCTTTAGGGGTGGTGAGCAGTGCTGTGTTCTTGCTGTGAGGCTGCTCTGCACAACTCGGGTTGGATGTGGGGCTTGGTCTTCATGGCTGAACCAAGGGGGGATTGGAGAGCCCCCTCCAAGGCCCTGCAGCACCTGCTCATCCAGCAAACACTCATGCTGACACTTGGGCTGCTTTATTCTATAAACTGTCTTGGTAGGAAGAATACTGGCACAAAGGTCTGTTGGGACAGAAGCCCCTGAAATGCATTTTGGCTGGATGCACTTGGCTGGATGCTGGGAAAACTTCAGTGAGCCCAAGCTCTTGGTGCCTGTGCCTGCCCCAGGGTCAGGGTCTGGCTCTGTTGGGCATCCCCTGGCAAAGCTGGAGGCAGGGCTGTGCTTTCCAGCAGTGGCTGGGCTGTGTGTTTTTCCTTGCTGTGCTACACGAGCTGCATTGTGGGTAGGGCTGATGGATTGGATGCTGTTTGCCTCTTCCTTACTCTGGTCCCTGATGGCTTCTCCCAAAGCTGCACAGCAACCAGGGAGGGACCATCCACTGCCTGGCTGGGGGCTTTTCCAGCCTGGCTTGGCTTCTCGGGCTTAGATCTTCCAGCAGCTGCTGGTCCTCATCTGCCTGGGCATTTCCCAAGGTGTGCCAGCACCTCAATTGTGTTTTTGCTGTAAGGAGCAATCCAGTGGACTCCTGCCCTCTGTTTAAGCGAGACCCTGGGTATGGCTGAAGCTGAGCCTTAGGTCAAGCTCAGCATCATCCCATCCTCCCTTTCCTTGTGCCAGGTGGGGAGATGCTGGTGCTGCACCTTTCTTTGAAGCATCACACCAAGCATGACGTGCTCTGAGCAGTCCTGGTGAGAGCCACTGTGCTCAGCCAGGCCAGACTATGGGAAGAGCCAGCTACAGCCCTGCCCTCCCCATTCACACATTTACTTCCCTTGGCTGAGGGATCACCAGCTGGGAACAGGCTTCCTCCTCTCAGCTTTAATTAAGAAAAAGCAGGAAGGTTTAGGTGGTTAACAATGGCTTTTTGTTATTTCTTCTTATTTTTCTGATCATTCATCAATGTGCAAAGCAGGATTGGTAGTTGTAGTCCTAGAAAACAATTGAATGAGCCCTTGAGGCCAGAGCTGGGATGAAGGACTGTATTGTTACCTTGGAAATTGGAGCAAGGGGGGCTGATCCTTGCAAACAGTAGCAGACAGTGAGGGGGCCTAGAACCAAACAAACACACATGATGGAGAAAGCAGCACATCTTTAATTATAGCGCCAGGAGTGGACACTCGGCTGGGAGCTGGAGCCTGCTGGGAAAATTGATATTTATTACATCTGAAGCCAAGATGCCTCTGGCTGAATTAGTGCTGAGAGGGGCTGAACTCCTCACCTTGGAACTGTTTTGCTCTTGCATGTCAGAGCCTCAGCACCCAGATGATGCTTCGGTGTTGCAGATGCCCTGCCCCTGGGGCAGCTGGTGGGTGCCCAAAGGGAAAAGCTCAGGGAAACAGGGATGGGAAATGCACCCGGGGGAACTCGACCAAGCAGTCCATCAGTGGTCCTTTGCCCCCACTGCTCCATGCCATGGGACAGTATCCGTGCTGGATCCATCCTCCTTCTCCAGAGCCACGGACACCCCATCAATCACTGACCGTTTGAGCTCCCGCGTGGTCCTGAAACTCGGTGATGCTTTTTCTTACCACACGTGAGTTTGGGTTTTGCTTTGCACTCAGAGAGCTCTGTGACTTCCTGAAATCAGGTAGGTGACAGACAGTTTTCCTGTTGCCCCTTTGTGGCTTTCAGGGTGAGGTCACCTCCATGAAGAGATTCTTGTTGATCTAAAGGGAGACATCCGTGGCTGTCATGCCTCATGGTGGCTCTGTGCTTGAGGTGAGCTCTCCCTAGAGCCTGGCTCCTTTGGAAGTCCTGATGTTTACCTCTGTGTGCATCTCCACCCACCAGCCAGCACCAGGAAGTGGCTTCTGGCTCTGCAGAATTCAAAGCAGGCAGCTCTTTCCTGGCTGAAAGCGTGACAGAATGTACTCGAGCCCTCAGCAAAGCAAGGAAATGCTCCTGCTGGGTTTTTACCAGCCCTCCTGGCCTCTCGCCAGCAGGCTGCTGCTGCTGGCAAGTCCTGGTCACTGTAATCACCAGTGTTCCCGTAGGAGAAGAGGAAGAGACAGGCTGAGTTTTGATCAGCAAGGTGGATGGTTTGCAGCCCTAACAGCAGCTCCTTCCTTTTTGATGTATGTAATTTCTCCAGTGACAAGAGGGAGTGTGACAGGGTATGAACGTGACAAGAGTTGCTGGTTGAAGGAAGGGAGCATGCTGTGCTGGGAGGCTGTGTGGGTTTCTGAACCAATTCCCTGCTCTCAGCTGGTTAAAGACCCATTTGAGCCTACCAGGGAGGAACAGCAGCCCTGTGCTGGAGCAGGATTTGCTGTGCCACTTTTAGGGAACAAGTCCTGCCTGAGCCTGGTGGGACCTGCCGGGTGGTCACAGCACTGGGGTGTGGTGGGGATGAGCAGGGCTGTGTTTGCCCCCTGTATCCATGTGCTGAAGTGTTCCCTGCAGTTATAGAGACTAAGTGACTTCCCAAGATACCCGAGAAGCTCAGAGGGAACTGAATCTGAATTTCCTAAATTAGCACTCTGTCTGCTGGACCATCCTACCTCATCCCACACAGCTCCACAGGCATCTCTCCATGCACAGCCTTGAACTTGCTGAGGCTGAAACTGTGGATTCTCTTGAAAGGCCTAAGAAAGTCTTCATCACTTTGGGCCTGGTTTTGCTTTTTTAAAATGTTTTGTATACGTATTCATACAAATATTTGTGTGAAATTTTACCAGGCTTCTCTGTTTTAGTATTAATTTGTCACTGCCTTTAAAATCCAGTTTTACTGACAGGCCCAGAGTGCATCCTGTCACTACAGCTTAAATCCTCACTGAACTTGGCAAGACTTGGGAACAAAGTCACTGTGGTGCCTGTGAAGACAATGCCCTTCATTATGCATGAGTGTCATCAAGCCACACTCATTAAATCCTCTACTCCTAGTTAAAAAGCTACAGCCTCACCCAAAATGAATGTGCAGAGAGACCAAATTGGTCCTGTTGAAACAGCTTTGATTTAGTATCTCTGGAAGCAGAAGACAGAAAGAAGAGCATCATCCCCAAAGCCAGGGCTCTCACGGCACTCGGGTAATCTAAAACGGGGGGATGAGGAGCGTGGCCCAATCCACCCGTCTGAGCAGAGGATCCCAAGTGCAAGCAGGGGCTCCTGTGCTTTTGGGATGGTGCTAGTAGGAAGTCAAATAAAAGATCTTTTAAAATGATTAAAGATAACTGAAAACCAGAAATAGAAGAGGTCTGGCCCCTGAGGGTGAGACTCATCCTCTGGTAAAAATGAGTCATCAGCATCCCTCAGGAGTCCAGGTGGGAGGTGCTGCCTGGTGGGATGATGTTGCTCCGGATGGTGTGTCTCTGTGCCATCCCTGGAGGGACTGAGCTTTGTCACCCACAGACCCTGTCTCAAAGCTGTGTGTCTCAGGCTGTGCTGTCTCAAAGCACAGTTCTCTTTCCCGCCCCTCGCATTCAATTTGAGCTTCTTGCTCAGCCCCAGAGCAAAGCAATGTGCTTCTCGTGCTCTTCTGCAGTCCTGCCTGGTGATTATCAGCAGACCAGAAACAGAACCTTAGCTATTTGGTCTCCAGCCAAAATATTGCTTATATTCATGGTGCATGGTGCAATATCTACAAGTCTGTGCACAGCTGGGGGATTTGTGCAATAGATGCACAGATTCTATTTCCTCCCCTTTTTTTTCCTTTCAAATTGCCCCAGCAAAGAGCCCACTGAGCCAGAGAGCAACACTGAGGGTAGCAGAGATTTTATTTATTTATTTTTTCCTAACTCAGCTCTGGTGGAGTGGTTACATCCTGTCCCTGGTCTGCTAACCCTGGCTGTGTGTTCAGTGGGAGGGACTGACCCTGTGAGTCAGCGTGAGAGCTGAAATGGTTTGGAGGTGGCACCTCTCATGGCAAGGGGGAAGTTTGGAGAGGGCTGTGGCTGTCAAATCCGTTCCTGTGGCACACCACTGCCCACCCCTCTGGAATGCTGCAGTGGTCCTGGGGCTCCCTCCTGCCCACTCCTGTAATCCATCCCATCCCATCCTTTGCAGATTGAAGCACTTATGATGGAGATGCAGAATCCAGACACAGGCATCAAGACGCAGACACAGACAGTGATGATTGCCAGCATCCCACACGCTGTGACAGGTAAGAGCTTCCCTGGGGAAAGGGACCTGTCCAAGGAAGTTCAGCAGAGAAAAGCTGTGTGTGGACCCTATGGCCAGGGTTGCCAGTGCCTGGCTGAATGCTGGAGCCCGTGTTCCCAATAAATATTTGCTGTTCATCCTTTGAGATGTACCTGCTCCCTTTATCTCATGCTCACTTATGTCTCATTTCATTCCTGTTCTTTGAGACAAAGACACAAAGATTGATAACCTGCACTTTCAGCTGTCTCACGGGGGTTAACTCAAGTGACCTTGCTTTCTTTCAGTGTAGAGGTGAGTAGGTACTACAGCCTCCAGACTTCTCACATTCCCAGTGAGGCTGGATCACAAATAAAGATGAATATTAAAACCCCATTAAAATAAGCAGCCTGGAGGCAGACTGAAAGATGGTACTTCAGAAATGAGCAATAAACAATTAGTCTCCCATTTAATGTTTACTGCTAGTAATAATTTTTCTTTTGTAGGCAGGAAAAGCACAAAATACTCAGCCTACTTCTGTGCCTCTAAGTGACAGCTTTGCCTCATTCAAGCAGGCTGAGGAAGCAGCAGACAGGAGCTGTGCTGTGTCACTACCGAGTTACAGGCAGCTCTTATCTCAGCCTCCTTGTGCCTGCTGCTCCTTTCACTGGGCACTATCAGTACCTCTGCTTCCCTGTCCTCCAAGCCTCCACAAAAGCTCTTGTGAGGAACCCTCTGCTGTAAATATTCACACACACTCTTAACCAAAGTTTCTTCCTCCTGCTTTGGTCCTTCTGCAGCGCTTTGAAATTCAGAACAAAAACTCCCACTGAAACCAGTGAGTTTGCTCCAGGCAACTCAGGAGACTTTCCCCACTGTGTTTGCAAAGTCTGGTAGGCCCTGGGTGTTGTTTGCCCCAATTTTTTTTTGACAAGTGAGGGTGCAGAGGCACTGAAGTCGCTTGCCCATGGGTAGAGTCAGTCGGTGAAAGGGTGAGGAGAGCTCGGACACATCTGAAGCTCGTTCTCAGCAGCACCCTCCATGCATTGCACTGCAAACCACATCCTGGCTCACACAGTTATTATGCAGCTGAGTTTGGTGGAGGTTTGCATGTACAAAGGAGCTGGCCTTGCCTCCCAGAGCTGTCAGGGAATAGTTAAGGCAGCGCTGCAGGGAAGATTCCCCTTTGCTGAAGATGACGTCCCACACAGATTAAGTGAAGGGGAACAAGAACTTCTCTTGATGTCTGCCCAATGTGAAATACCACTTCCTAAAAGTCCACGGCCAGCTGATGTGGAGGGACAGTGCCTGTTGGCACTCATCCTCTTTGCGTGCTGTCTGCTTCATTCTGGTTCCTTAACTAAAAGTGCTGCAAGTTGCCTCTTGAATAAGTCGTAAATTCTAGTCAACTTCTGAGAGGCAAGTGAGTTCCAGACCTTTTGCTCACCACTCTCTAAACTGTGATATTTTTAGTGCTGCACAAACTGATGGACTTCTGGATGTTGCAAAAGAGACTGATTCATGTCTACGGAGGGTGTGGTGAGGGCATTGGAGCAGCGGACACAGATCCACTGGAGAGAGCCTGGCTCTGCATGTGCAGGAAGCCAACTAGTTAAATTCACTAAAAGTCAGTAAAATGGCTCACAAATAAACCTCGATGTTAAATGTGCACCTTTGGGGGAAAGTGCTTACAGAGAGAGCTGTCTAGAAATGAGTGATGAGATAATCCTTTAATTTCATCTATTTCAGGAAGCAGGCAGTAGGATAAGAGCTCTGAGCCCCTATTAGAAAGTTAAGTCATCACTGCAATGTCAAGAAAGGTCAACACCTCAGTCTGCAATCCTAAGGGAGGTTTGGAAGGAAAGACCAGTAACTGATCAGGGAACAAGTGCATTTTTACCCTCTTTAAATGGAAGGAGGTTCATGAAATTTGCACCCCAGAACATAAAACTAAAACTGTTGGAGATTTATGCTGACTGTGGGTACGACTGCTCGCACTCCAAGAAAAGAACTGGGAGAGATAAAATGTGTGTGAATGCAGAAATCTTCCCTCCCTTTGATAAATCCTGTTACCACTGCAGCTTGGGTCTGGGTTTTAGATATCCCTTCTGTTCCTTCAAGGACTCTTAGAGGACCAGTCACTGGTTTTCTATAACACTGAGACAGGACTGTGATCTGTGAATCTGGATGTTCTTTGCAGTTAATCTTTCAAGTCAAGGTGATGCAAAACAAGGGGCACTTCACCTTCCCTGGGTGTGAAGGCTGTTGCATTGCTTAAACCCTCTCTAAGCCACGGATGAGGCTTTAGGTGCTGCTCGTGGACACTCCTGCTGTGCCATTCCGAGGTCACTGCCTGCCTCGGGCTCCCTCTCCCCGGGAATGGTGCTGGCTTGGTGAGTGGAGATGGCCCTTGGAGACCAGCAGTGCATTTCGCCTGTGCTGCCTTGTGTGGTGCCTTTGAAAGTGCATTTGCAAAAAGGGCTCTGTGCCCTTGCTGGGGTCCAGAGCTCAGTGAGGAGTGAGGACTGGAGAGGTCTCATTTTCACCCAAGGATTTCAAGCACCTGATGGGTTTTTTTTGCTTTGCAGGCAATGATATATTGCAGTGGATCCTTCAGCGCTTGCAGATCACTGCAGAAGGTGGGTAAAAATGTGAAAATAGAGGCTTTTTCAGCTTCGAGTTACAAAACTTTAAGGTCTCCACAGACAAAACCTTTTAGATCAGTTCTTCTCCCCTGCATAGGAGCTCACTTTTAATTCCAGTGCAGTGTTTCTGTGCAATCAAAACGTCTGCCTTCTCCATTTTCAGAGGCACTCCACCTGGGAGACCTGTTTGTCAAATATGGGTACATCTACCCTCTTCAGGAGCCAAAGAACCTCACCCTCAAGGCAGACGGCAGCCTGTACAGGTTTCAAGTGAGTTGCAGCTTCTCTAAGCTGTTGTGAGAGGGTTCAGCACTAGTTTTTATCAAAAACAGGCAGCTGGGGCAGTTCCCCAGGAGCTGTAGTCATGAATCCAGGCTGTGCAGCCCTGCAGTTGTTCAGTGTGCAGGAGGAAGGGATCCACAGAGAAGCCTCAGATTGCAGTTTACAGGGAACCTGTGATAGTTTCTTCAACTAAATTAGTGTACTTGTTCAGCTTAATAGTAGCTGTGCTTTCTTCCAAGTGTGTGTTGCCTTCCAGGTCTTAAAAGTAGCAAATGGAATTGCTGGTTGGAAGTAGAATGATCTGGGATCACTGAATAATGAATATACAAAAAGCACAGTAATAAGGGGGTGTTTTCAATGTTCGTGGTTGGACTGTTTCCATTACGATGGGAAATCAGAAGTGCCCTCATTGGTACTTGGAATGAGGAGTCTGGTTCCCACATGGTGCCAAATCAGGCTCCAGCATCTCAATCTGAGTGCTCGGGCAGCAGGGAGAGGTTGTCCATATTAACTAACGGGAGAGGTGGAGTGGATTTGATATTGGCAGTCGATTCTCCTTCTGTAGCTGTCCTGCACCAGCCAGCTGACATGCAGCTGAGCAGCTGAGGCTCTCAGTACAGCAGAGGAGAATGTTGCTCTCCCCAGTGTGGGTGGTTCCAGGTGCCTCTTGGCATGAGTTCAAGGCCTTTGTGCACTAACCAGAGACTCCTTTCTCTGCAGACCCCGTATTTCTGGCCCTTGCAGGGCTGGGCTGCTGATGACACAGACTATGGTGAGTTCTGCACTGCCTGTGGTTGGGAGGCGTAGGGAAAGCCCGTGGCTTTGTGCTCACATTGTTCTGCCCCACATTTGCTCTTCATGTCCTTGTGCTGTGTCTCCACATGTAGTGACCAGCCTTTGCATTTTTCTTTGTGCTCTCTTGTGAATAATTCTCAGTAGGGCTGAACTGAAGGTGTGACGATCCTGTGGTGACCTTGATGAGAGAAAGTGCTTAAGCTCTTATGTTCCACTAAGATCCATCAGGCAGGAACACATCTGAATTACCTTCCTGGGTAGGGAAGACTTTAAACACAGGATCAGATTTCCCTGAGTAGTTAAGTGTACTCCTGGATCTGAGCCCAAGACTATCTTCCTGTAGATTCGGATCAAGCCCTGCATCCAGAGATGGTTCTTTCTTTATAGAAGGCACAGTGGCTTCCAGTATCTCCTGATGGCTCCTTCCACATAAATCTTGTGTTGCCTTTATGATCCTTTTTAGTGTAAAACTGGTCATGAAACTTGGGCTGATGAGCTTGGTTTGCTGCCGTGGGCTGTGCAGTTCACAGACTGATTTGTTTACACCAACATTGTCCTCTGTGGCTTTTATCTACGTTATGCTGTAGATCTCCCGGGGAAATAAAAAAGCCCGTTTTAGATTGGAATGTTTTTATTAGAACTCGAGCAAAACACTGGCCTGTGTTTGGGAAGCTTGGAGGTCAAACTCTGAAGAACCCCAGCGTCTGAAGGATTTGGTGCTGTATTCCTTGATCCATGAAAGCCTGGCTGAGCTCCCAAAGGAAGGGTGATTCCTGGCAGAAGGCACACGCCGCCGGTCCTGCCTGGCTGCTCCCAGCCTGGGCATCCATGGCAAAGGGAAACCACCGAGTTCTTTTTTTCTCCACTGGGCTTTTGAGAGCCTGGAGCTCGTGGTTAGGAAGATATTGTAGCCGACAAAGACTCCTGTGTTTGTCATGTGGGTAGATGTTTAATTGTTTTAATTGTTCTTGGACTTGTTGGTCTAAATATAACTGACTTCTTATTTGCTTCTCCCTGCACAGCCATTTATCTGGCCAAGAAGAACATTAAGAGGAAAGGGATTTTAGAAGAATATGAAAAGGTGAGCAGATGCTGCACTTTGTTCCATGACAAGCCCCTCATTTGCTACAGCTTTAGGCCTCTCTTGCTAATGGAGCATGGCAAAAAATCACCTCTTCAATTGCATGAGGTGTTACTCCAGCAGTATCAAAAGCCCAGATTTTGCAAGTGTAAAAACAACCAGTACAGATAAATGCTGTGAAGTGAATTATGATTTTAACAGGGGTAATTGCCCTCCTTGCAATGGGATTTTTGAACTTTTGCAATTCTTGTAATTACGTTCAGAACAATCCAGATTTCCTGGCTCATTTACCAGCCTGGCCTCCTTGAGCTATGGAGAGTCAAGAAAACCCTGGCATGGGAGTGCCCTGGCCAGAATTTTCACACTAACTGCTTTTTTATTTTTATTCCAGGAACATTACAACATGCTCAATCAAAAAATAAACTACAAGTGGGATTTTGTTATTATGCAGGCCAAGGAGCAGTATAAGTGAGTTGACTTGCATTCATTCCCTTGTTTGCCTCACTGGGGAGGGTGCAAGGAGCAGAGCTTGGCTGTCTTGGTGCACAGTTAAATTACACTTCAAAAACACCACCTGCAGCTTTAAAATGACTTTTGGGAGAGGTTTGCCGAGTTTGCATCTGATGTGGCTCCCTGAAGAAGCTGAGCTCTGATGCTGCAATGTGCAAGCCCTCGTTAGGGACAGCTTCATTTAGCTCAGCGTTGTCCAGGAGCATTTGTGCACCAGGCCACTGGACTTTGGGGCCTGTTGTGGGCCTGGATCAGTTGTTACTTGCACATCTCACAGCTCAATGGAGTGCCCTGCATGAAGAAGCAGTAAATGTTCCCAGCAGGGACTTCTGGACAAAACTGTAAGGTGCATCCTGAGACACCCAGCTGAAATGACTTGATTTTAGAAGCTGAATCCTTCAAAAAGGAAAGTTAGTGAATGTTAGATGTCTCCTTTGGGTATAGGATCTTTCCTACTCCTGTGGATCCCTTTTACTTCTTTTTACCTCCCAGCACAGCAGGCACTGCCTCTGCTGTTCAGCAGCCTCTGTCTTCCCTGGGATGGCAGCCAAGTCCCCGGAATACAGCTCATCAGATAACTGTCTCATTAGACACGAGACTGTTGTTCTTGTAAATTGAGGTCAGACTTGGGCTAAGAGATGCCAAATGCAGTTTTAAAGTCAGATACCGAGCCCGTGTCTGAACTAGCAGATTAAACTCGTCTGCGGCTGTTTGCTGGTGCTGCTGGGGCAGACTGGTGAGAGCAGCCTGCATCCACCCTGCTCACCACAGCAGGGAGGCCACATGCAAACAGCCTGTTGGGAATGCTCCCTTCCCCATGCTAAGTCCCAAATTGTGCCCAGGACTTTTCTGGGAAAGAATTAGTTGGTCCAAGCCCAAACCATGCTAGTGCCTCTTCTGTTTAATTGTAGAGGTGATTTGGGTTTTGGTGCCTGGGAACACTCCTTGGTACCATTTCCAAATAATTTCATGTGAGAAATGGCCCAACTTTGCTGTGAGACAGGGATGAGACGTGTCCAGGATGTATCTCTGTGTGGCAATCATCGTGTTTTGCCCGGGGACATCGGAGATGGACCAACATGAAGCAGCAGGACTGATGGCAAGTAACGGATTGTCAGCATAAAGCTACCAAAGGGCTGCCTGTCTAATCAAAAAGGGATGTGTCTGCTCCCAGCTCAGCTCAGGAAGGTGCTGATTTCTCAGAAGTCATGTGGGGCCATGTGAACATGATCTGCAGCCCCAGAATTAGCTGAGGCAAGATGTGATGATCCACGCTGGGACCCGTGGGGCAGGGGAGGCTGGAGGCGTGCCCTGTTTCTCATCCCACTGGTTTTAGGAGGGGAAAATTCACGTATGCCCCTGTTGTTGGCTTTGCAGGGCAGGGAAGGAGCGGAAGAAGGAGGACAGGTATGCCCTGGACTGCCAGGAGAGAGCTTACTGGCTTGTGAACAGAACCCCCGTAAGTAGAGGACGATGGTGGGTGACTTTGCTGCGCTCGGAGTGGGGCATTCCCAGATTCAGGGGGCAGAGCTCCCCAGGGCACTGCTGGCAGTGGAGCCCTTCAGGGCTCAGGGGTCTCCTCGTGCATTTGTGGGATCCACAGACTTCAAACCAAAAGAGTTACAAAGCTGTTGGTGTTTCTTGTTCATCACAGCCGGGCATGCAAGATGTCCTGGAGTATGGAGTAGACCGTGTAACTGATCCCAATGAAAATAAGGTAACCCAGGTGAGACAGTTGTTTGTTTTTGTTTTTTTTTTTTTTTATTCACACCTACTGAATTTGTTCAGGAGGACACAGGCAGTGTCCCTGGGATTGTTGTTTTTTGGGCGTGACAGGCTGAGCGTGTCAGCTCAGCTGTAACAGCCCAACAGGCCAGAGGTTGAGGTCGTCTCGTCCGGGAGGTGGGGCCTTAAAAATAGGCTTTGGCAGCTTCTTCTGGCTTGAAAATACGTTGTCAGCTTTCTTGCCACACCAGTTAGTGTGAGTGCTTGGCTACAGGACATGTATTCTTTGCTGGTGAGACTGAATTAGGGAACCCTCTATCTCCAGGTGCTCGTTGCTGCCTTTTTGTTAGTGCTGAATGAATTGAGTGGGGTTTTGGGGTGTAAAGGGTCAGGGGAAAGATCCAGGTTTAAAGTCTAATGACAGAATACCTCCAAAAGGGTAATTAATGTGTGGTAGGAGGATGAAGAAATTGGTGTGGTGGATGGGAGACACAAAATGTTGCCAAAAAATGCATATTATAGACTTTAAAGAAAGAGAATTAAAGAACTCAATCCATGGAGGCTGTAACTGGGTGAACTGGTTTGGAGTCCACAATAAGACAGTTGCAGTCAGTGGATGAGGAGCTGGAGCTGCCTTTCCCTTTCTCCCTCAGTCCTTTGAAGTGATCCTGTATTTGTGCACTTGACTGTGTTCATTTGGAAGCAAAGTCAAAGCATCTCTCAGCAATTAAATGCAAATGTTACTGTGATCACACTCAAGGTATTCCCACAACTTCCCATTTTTGTAACAGCCTTTAAACATCTCAGCAGCCAGAGGCAGGATAATTGCTTTGGCCAGCTGTGTTCTGTTGCTATAGAGACTGAAAAGGAGCAAAGTGTAGGCTTGGGGTGTATTTTATTTTTCCTTGCTGTAAGTAGCAGCTGTTGAAAGCCTTTTTTAAAATCTTTTTTTAAGAGTAAAGAAGTGGTGGAAAGAGGAGTAAGCCAACTCCTCGCCCACAGTTTTACAGCTGACACGGAAAGGATTTTAGGTTTGCAAACGGTCTGAAAGCCCACAGCCGTCTGCCAGCTCCAAGAGGAAGTGAGCTGAGGGATCTCTGTTCAGTTCTACCCTGGAATGAGGGGTGGTCGGTTCCCCCTGCCAGAGGAGACTCCAAGGAGGGCACAAACCAAAAGACACCAGCTTTGGGGTGACTTCACTGCACTTCCCCTTTAAGTTGGTCTCTGAGCTGGTCTCCGGAGGCTGAGCTGAAGAGGGAAAGTTCTTCTTGCTCCTCCTTTTGCTTTTGAGAGAGCAATTAACAACACATGAGACAGCCAAAAGCCCACACGGAGTCACCTTTGGACAGGCAGCTTTGTTTTTTAACTTCTTGCAGGCTCCTCTCACAGCCACCTGTGGCTCAACAGCTTTGGTGAGCAGAAAGGATGGGCCAAGCTCTGACTTGTGTCTCTGTTCCTGCTCAATCCACCTTCACTTTGTTGGCCAAATATTTGAGGTTTTCATCTTGGCAGTTGAGAAAGAAAATTATTAATTTTTGACATCAGAGTGGCTTCTTTGAAGCTGATATTGGCATGAACATCTTTCCCTTGCTCAGTCCCTTTGGTGGGCTGCTCCCTCCCTGACTGATAGAGTCCTCTGGGGATAAAGAGGTGCTCGAACTCCTTTGAAGGGAACTTTCATTACTGACCCATGGGCATCCCTTGCTGTTATAATGAGTTAGGGGTTGTAGCTAAGGCAGAAGTAGCCATCCATCGAACAGCTAATTAAGTGATGCTTTGGCCTTTTGTTACCCAGTTCTCAGACTCATGACTGAGCCTCACTGCTCAGAGAGTTACCAGGCAACTGCCAGACCCGCTGAGTGCCTGCAGGTTCATGCTCAGCTTCTGCCTCCTGTAACCAGAGTGTTTCTGAAACGTGCTTTAGGTTCCCCCAAAATCGTTGTGCTGGATTCAGGGGCTGCTGAATGAGATGCCCTGGCTTGTCGTACACAGCAAATCAGCCACAGATCAACGAGTCGTTGCTGGCCTTCAATTTCATAAGTCCCTGTCAGTTTGGCTGATAAAGTTCTGCTGCATCATCACATCTTTGGAAAGAGCAGGGTCAGGAGCAGATAAACAAAACGGGGGAAAACCAGAATTTTGAGAGAAACTGGGCTTGTGGACTGTTAGAGATTTGATTTCCAGCTGCTGGGCTGGATGCACCAGCAGAGTGGAGAGGAGTGTTGAGATGATCTCGTGCCAGACTCGGGATTTGCCTCTGGCACGTGGGCTCTCAGCTGGCTGTAGGGAAAGGCCACATCTGCCCCCGAGGAGGGGTGTTGGTCTGTGCAGAGGCAGCTCTGTGTGTGCCACAGTGCAGCTTGCAGTGTTGGAAGGGCAGTGCCCGCAGGTTTGCCTTGCACTGAGCTCCAGGGGGAGGCCGAGCTGAGCTGGCCCTGCCCCGTGCTTGTGCAGGATTCCTGGGATCAGCCTCACAGCTTGAAGAGCTCTGTGCTCTGTCTGTGTCGGGATCTGCAGTGTCCTGGTCGGTCCAAAATGAACTCTGGACAACAACCTCTGCTTGTTCTTCACTCCAAGCTCCATCTGGGCATACACCCCAAAGCTGTTTCCAGCTGTTTATGAGCTCTGTAAACAGGGAATCGTGGCCAGACAGGTGAAAACATAATGACCATCACCTCCCCAGTGAGGTCAGGAAGATCCACACTGAGAGCAGAGAAGATCCGTGCGAATGGGTGGTTGGGAATTAGCAGATATCCCAGCTCTTGTAGGAGCTCGTGGCGTCAGCCATGTGGATCAGGTCCAGACACAGGCTCTGGAGCAGGTCCTGGCTGGCTCCCAGCTGAGCTCTGCAGCCTCTGTGCCCCGGGAGCGCTCAGCCAGAGGCACTGGGGTGTGACAAGGCCGGGCAGGGTGTCCCAAGTACCACGATGTGTCTTGGGGAGGAGGAGGAGGATGTGTAACAGCTCGTGGCACTCGCCTGAGACAGACCCAGGCCTTTCACTAATTGCCATTTTGGTTTGAAGCCCTCGGGGCTGGGGAGCTGATCCGCGGTAATTGTGATAAGTCACTCGTTAAGGGCATTGCAAAATTAATCTCATTATGAGAAATGAGCCTTTTGTTCCAATTATGATTTCCTTCCAAATGAAGGGAGAGTGGGTGGGTGGTGCAGGGCACTTTGGCACTGCTGCAGTCAGTCGTGGGGGTGAGGATGGGGGGGACAACTGGCAGTGCTCAGCAGGACACAGAGAGTACTCAGGGTCACTTGTGGCAGCAGTGAAGCTGGGAACTGGTTGTGGGAGCACTGTGGGAGAAAGGGAAATGAAATGATGTGCAGCTCTGGGGTGAATTAGCTGAGATTCTTCCCAGTTACTGTCAGCTTGGGAACTGGAAAGGGCTGAGCACAGCCAGCACCTGCAGCCTCACGGGGTGCTCAGCACTGGGCTCCGCTTTGGTTCCACCACACTGCCCTCCACGCTCAGACAGTGGCAGGAGGGGATTCTTGGTGTAGTGTGCACTTAAAATAAAATCCTCCCTTGTTTGCAGACATGGCATTAGCTTTGATTTTGACTCACCCACATATAATTTTTGTATTGTCATAGCATTTTAATTCATGCCTTTCCTTTTCTATGTAACATTTGACTTACTGTGTTCTTCTTCTCTTTCCCACAGCTGTTTGTCTCGTGTGTGTGTGTGGTGTGCTGCCAATCTCTCAGACCCCTCTAGAAGATAACCCAACTTTACTGCCACATGAGTTGCCTCCAAGCCACTATGCCAGCACCCAGCTCTCCTCACCCCACTGCACCAGGCCTGTCTGAGGCCCCACTTGACAAAAAAAGTGGAAGAAAATAGCTTTTTTTTAAAAACAACTAATGATTTTAATGTGTTAAAGTCAATGCCTTAGCCACACTCAAATTCCATCAAATGGAACTGTTCATCTGGCACTTGTAATAACCTGGTGAGGCCTGGTTTGTATCTCGTGTTCCCCAGGGAGATAGTGAACTCCTGTTGTGCAGGAGGCAGCTGGCCTGGAACAGAAACACGGGTCTCTAAAGAGGACACTTCTAGGACAGTAAATCAGCAAATTTCTCTGCTCAAGCAGGTGATTTTTTTTGGCCTTCCATTTTTACAGTCTGTCTGGAACAACAACACTGTAGGAACGGGGGGAAGAAATGGTGCCTACATGGAAGGTGACCTGGCATCAGGGGTGCAGCAAAGAGCAGAGAAGGGTCAAAAGCTGTTCCTTAGTTATGTGTCCCAGGAGCCTGTGCATCAGCAAGGGAGGCTTGCTGTCCTGTTCGTCCCTGCTGAGATGATGTGTGCTGCCACAATCAGAGCTGGTCATGGGATTTCCAGCAAAAGCTTCCTCCCCTCTCAAAGGCACCATGCTTTCTGTTGGTGCTGCTCTGGCCAGGCTGGGTCAGTGTTAGGGTCAGATGGGTTGGCTCTGTGGTGGTGCTGTAGAGGCTGACTGATCTGCTGCATATCTGGCTCCTGCTGCTGAAACGGTGAGTGTGCCCTCCCAAAACCAACCAAGTTTCAGCAAAATGTGCTTCTTTTTCTTCCGTGTAGAGAACAGTTTCTCCATCCTGAGTGGGACTGGTGATGGTGGTTAAAATGCAAAAGCAGGTCTGCACCACGATGGTCTCACAGAACAGCCCTGGGGGAGCATTTTCCCTTTCCCAAAATAGGGGCAGCTCATGGTGCAGGTTCTCTGGGGACATGAGGGGAGAAGCAGGGCTGCCTGTGGCATTGGGTACCAGATGCTTCATCCCTCACCTCTCACAAACTTCACCAGGGCACTCTGCAGACCCCTGCCTGCCACAGGGGTTACTTTGATAGAACTTCAGGGATGCAGATTCTGGCTAAAACGGGAACTGGAGAACTGAAACCCCTCCTGAGCCTTTAAAGTCTTGCTGGGAGCATCCCTGACTTAGCCTGTCTTTCCTTCTCCCTTCTGCAGTTTATTTCACACGAAGTAACTGTGCTTCAAAGGAAGCTGTGTGAATAAACACCCTGCAGTTAATTTCTTGCCTTCAATTGCTTGCTCATTTGTGGATGACATGTAACATAGTCTGAGTTATTCAAATCACAACGTAAACACCCCTTGCACAGCAGATACTGCTTCTGAGGCTTTTAATTGTGGTGTTTATATTTTGCAATGTGTTGGTTCCTGTCTCCTTTAGCTAATATTGAATGATCTAATCTGTGTCTCGTAAATGAATCTATTTTAGCTCCATTAGAATAACCCCTTAATTGAAGGCACACAGGCAGCCTGTGATGGGAGAAGCAATGCTAAACAGTAAATACAGCTAATGGGACGATTTACCGTGTGTGGATGCTCTTAGCTTTGATGATACCCTGATTAGCTCAGCTGCTGTGTTTGATTTTAATTGTAATGAGAATTAATTGGAGAGCGCTGCACGGCGGCAGCCATGCAACGGTGTTTCCACGCCTCAAAAAAAAAAAAGAAAAGAAAAAAAGCAAGTGTAAGCACCCATCCCAATGTAATGGTTTTCTTTCTTTTACAGAAAAATACTATGGAAGCTTATAGGAGAGAGGTAAGTGGTGCTTCCCTCACTTCCAGGTGTGCATCCTGGATGTGTTGCTTACATCAGGGCAGGATGGGGGCTCAAACCCCCTCTGAAAAACAGAGTCCCTGCCCCATGGAGCTTTTGGTCAATGTGCTCTCAGGACATTCCCTGCCTCTGCACCTCCCAGTGCAGGCAGCCAGCAGCTCTGCCAGTGATGGGAAGGCTCGAGGAAGGACAGACACCGGGGCTAAATCCAATAGATCAGAATTAGTGATGGGGAAATCACAGGAGATACATCCAGTGGCGCCAGTGCAGAGACAGCCAAGAATCAATGATAATTACATGCTAAATCATCCAGAGCATTTGTAGGTGCCAAGGATGGTAGCTATTATTCAATTTTTATATAGCATGGGGAGTGCTTTTTAATTACTTGCACATTGCAAAATGCTCTTCTGATGTTTGCAGTAAGCTCAGTGAAAACAGACATTTTACTGAGGCAGTTTAGGGATTCTCTGATTCCTTGGACATGCAATAATTAGGGAAGAAGCAGTCCCTGCTGTAGTTGGCCTCACTGCCTGGGAGGGGGCATATCTGAGGTTCAGATAGGCCTTGTCTTCATATCTCCACACTCCTAACCATGGCCATGTCTGATCCCTCTCAGATCATGTACTATCAGCAGGCCATTGGGAAGACCAGAGTGAAATCTTCTGTGTCTCTTGGAGGGTAAGTCCTGATTTCCTTCGGTCCACACATTAATTAGTCTTCAGTGCTTATCTCCTAATGAGATGATGAAGCTGTCTGCTGCAGCAGCTGGTGACTCAGCCCAGGGAATCGATGCGGTGGCCTCACGCTGTGCTGTCTGGGCTCTGTGTTGTCTGGGCCAGGAGGCACGAGGCAGAGGAGGGATCAGAGTCCCAGGCAGGATGAAGAGGCTCCCTGGGAGCAGCACCAGCCTCTGGGTTGAGATTCCCTCTGAAATCAAGGGATGCTCAGAGTGGGCCGGGCTGTGGTGGTGGGACACAGCTCTGCAGTCTGGAAGAGCGCTGTGTGGAGCTGCCTCGGGAGGGTCCAGCAGGGATGAGCAACCAGAGGGGACAGGCTGACCCTCCAGCTCCTGGTCCCCAACCCTCTGGGCTGGATTCACGCCCATGAGTGTTCCTGCTCCATGGTGATGTTCACCAGAAGGCAGCAGAGCTGGGAAGTCGCTGGTTGTTCTGTATTACAGAGGAACACATGCCTCTCCATGAACATCCAAGCAATTAATTAGCAATTCCTCTTCCCAGTGGGAGTGTTTCCTGATCAGGTTCTTGATGAAGCCAGTTAAGTGCAAAGCATCCAGTCCTGGCATGAGCCATTAGTGTGTTTGCCAGAGGCATTTCTCACCTGGAGCCTCGTGTGCTGACCGAGTGCAGCCCAGAGCACCTGTCTGGTTTCCACAGTCATTGCCACCAGAGATTCATACCAGATCTGAGATAAACAAGGTGCTCAGGCCTGTTCCCTGGAGAAGGCAGTCATGGATGAATGAAATGGGAGGGAGAATCTGTCTTCTGAGAGTCAGGACTTTCAGGGCAGCAGCAGTACTGCTCATTTCGTTTGTCACTGACTCGAGGTCACTTCAAACTCTCCTGCCTCAATTTTCTGAGCTGGAGCTGGGGACACCTGGCTACCTTCCAGGAATTTTGTGTGGCTTAACCGTTTGGCAACGGGGCTTTTCACTCATCAGCTGTGATGGGATAATGCCTATCACCCAGATGAAAAATCCTCAGGAAATTTGGAGCTCCATGTCAGCTGCAGGATTGGGTCCAAATCAAATTATTATGGATCAGCAGCAGCTAGACAGTGTGCACGCTTCAGAGCATTGCGCTGATTTAGGAGGAGCTCCAGAGCCCTAATCACCAAAAGGACAGGGCTGTGTTACCTGGGTTGACAGGTTGAGATTTGTTTGATTAGAATATACGGATTGTAGTGAATTATGCAGGTGCTCGATGCCTTGGCATTTGCAGTGGGAAGATAGGATCGAGCACTTGTGTGCCAGCCTGTGGTTTGCTTTGTGCAGGATCTGTGCCAAGGTGCCCGTTAGCAGCAGGCCCCTGGACAGTGCACTCCCAGCTCTGAGCACATGAAAGCACTTTGGCCTGGGAGGAATTTTAAATGCAGAAACCAGATGATTTTTTTCAAGAATGAAGAAGAGAGGAGAGAGCTAAAATTCTGGGACATTAGTGAAATCGGTTGTAATTATAAGTCTGGCCAAGTTAGAAGGTAGGAGAAGTGTTTGTCTGGTTCCTGCTGGGATAGAGACAGTTTTGCTTTGTGCCAAGCCCTCAGAGCCATTTGCAGAGGAATGAGCTGTGTGGTAGGTGAGGGAGGAAAGGAGAAGCTGAGATGAGCCCTCAGGACTCAGTTTCCTGGAGCTCCCTGGGCTCTCCCACAGCCCGTGGGAAGGCTGGGGAGAACCTACCTGAGCGAACACAGAGCTTGTGTTCCTCTTCTCTGGCACTTCTCTTCCCAGGATGGTGCAGGATCAGCCCTTTGCCAGCTGGCTAGAGAAGGAGACAGAAACCATTGGAGGGCCTTAGTCCCACTTCTTGAAGTGAACAGGAAAAAGGAGGTGATGGAAGAGATTCTTGTGTCTCCTTACCCTTGAACTGACAAATGCACTGCTTTGAAAGACAGCCAGGAGATTTCTGTTTGGGAAATGGAAAAGGTTAACTGAGCTAATGAATCAATTTTTCTTGGAAGGCAGGGGTCACGTTCCAGATCCCTGTTGCTGATAGGGCTGCACCTCTGAGGAGATCATAGACTGTACAACCAGTTATGTGGTTGTAATGGGACTGGCTGCAATTCTGGCTTCAGATTAATATTTTGATTTTGGATTTGTTGCAGGATTGTGAAGTACTCTGAGCAGTTCCTCTCCAATGATCCTATCCTGTCTGGATGTCTTCCCAGCAACCCGTGGATAACAGATGACCCTGAGTTCTGGGATCTCAATGCAAAGCTGTATGTATTTGTATTGGTTTGACAGCTTGTGGTTTACACTGACCTTTATGCTGATAGAAATCAGGAAAGGGAACCACTGACTTCGTTGTGATATCTGTTCTCTGGTCATGAGCGGGGAAGTGTTCCCTTTATAACATAGCTGGGCCATGCTAAAGAAACTTGGGAATACTCCATGCTGAACTTCCAGCACTGCCTTCTTCAAGTGGAGCCTTCTTTAACATTACAGAAATTCCTGAACTGATGATGGGAGTGTGCACTCAGCCCCTGCTGAGTGTGTCTCATCCTCCCCTGGGATGAGTAAACTCCACCTTTACTAGCACAGAAATGGGATATGACCAGTTACACTCAGATGTGGCCCGTGGTTCAGTGTTATCCTGGATTGGGTGCTAACAATGATTTAGCAATTCAGGGTTCAGCTATTCCCCTTGGTCTGTGCTCACACCTCAGGCTGCTTCCTTAGGAGAGACTTCGGGTTGGAGGCACACACTGATGGTCTGTCCTTCTCCCTTGGTTTTCCCTCTGGATAATATTTGCTAATTACACAGTGGCATCTCAGGGCTTGAAGCAAACAACATCTTACTGGTTCTCATGTGAGAACAGCAATCCTCTTAGAGTGACTCTATCCCACTAGACAGCCCCAGAGAATGCCTTCCCTGAATGCCTTTATGAGAAGCAAAGCTTTGGGCAGCAACCAGTGCCTCCTCCAGAATGGGACTGAGTCAAACCTCAGGGCAAAGCTGGGCTGTCACTCAGAGAGCAGCATAAATCCCAGTTAAATCCTCATCCCGCTGTGGACCAAGTTGTTTAATTAGAACTTAGTGGGTTGACTTCAGGAGCTCATTACACCATTCTGGAAAACAGAGAGTGCTGAGAAGTCCCTTGGCATTCCAGCAAAGGGCATTTTGGTTTTAATTGATCTGTTAATTAGGTGGGCCACACGAAGTTGGCGGTGCTGTTTGTTTTCCCCCCCGGGCAGGGTGGAAGTCCCCACCAGGATGCGTGTGGAGAGATGGGCCTTCAACTTCAGCGAGCTGATCCGAGACCCCAAAGGGCGGCAGAACTTCCAGCTCTTCCTGAAGAAGGAGTTCAGCGGTGGGTCTGCTGTGTCTCCGTGTCCCTGCCTGTGTCCCTGGGCCGAGGCAGTGACAGTGCCACCAAGTGCAGCGGGAAGGGCCATGGGAGGCAGTGGCTGTGCAGCCAGGGCAGGTGGTACCATCTAGTGGCACGGGACACACGGTACAACCGGGACATTCCCGGGGTGTTTAGATGAGATTTGAGGAAGGAATCCTTCCCTGTGAGGTTGGTGAGGCCCTGGCACAGGTTGCCCAGAGAGGCTGTGGCTGCCCCATCCCTGGAAGTGTCCAAGGCCAGGTTGGACGGGGCTTGGAGCGACCTGGGCTAGTGGAAGGTGTCCCTGCCCATGGCAGGCGGTGGAACAAGCTGATCTTTAAGGTTCCTTCCAACCCAAGCCATTCTAGGATTCTATGACTCCTCCTGGAGAAGCTGGAACTGGCTGAACTCACAAGCTCTTAGAGGTGTCAGTGGGCAGAGAGCAGTCTCAAGAGGATTTTCCAGCTGGCTGAAGAGTTGGAGAGACTGATTTAGGGCCAACACATATTGAGCCAAACAAATTCAGCTTAGGAGTTAATAAATGGGATTGTGTTTTCCTTAGTCTCACTCTCTGCCGATTGTCTCTTTGTTTTGCAGGAGAGAATCTGAGTTTCTGGGAGGCCTGTGAGGATCTCAAGTATGGAGACCAATCCAAAGTCAAAGAAAAAGCAGAAGAAATTTACAAGTGAGTGTGAAAATTTTACATTCTTAAACTTTTTGTGCATGAGTCCCACCACCTTCCACTGGCTGTCATTCTCCAAATGATTTATTCCTGAAACTTTCCTGTGTAAGCTGTGGCTGTCTTATGACCCCTCATAGGAAAGGAACCTTTGGAGATGAAAGCAGAAGTGTTGTTCTGTTATGTTGGTGTTTTTCCTCTCTGTTCTCCATTACGTTGCAGTATCAGCATGTAATTTAAGTAGCAGTGTGGAATAGCAGAGATCTCGGGGCTGCCACGAGGAGAGTGGAAAGACCCTTTTGCTTCCAGTGGGCTAAAATCTGGTCTATACTGTGTACTCACAGCTCAAGAGGAAGTGTCTGCATGTCTCTAGACATGGAGATTGCCCAAGATCAGGACAGCAAATTGAGTGGGGAGCTGAAGGGACTTTTCCTTTCATGCATAAGCAGGAATCCCCATGAATTCTCCAGTTGCTGATGGCACTGTGGATCCCTCCTCCATGCAGGCTGTTCCTGGCTCCAGGAGCACGGCGCTGGATTAACATCGATGGCACAACAATGGGCATCACAGTCAAAGGCCTCAAGCACCCTCACCGATATGTTCTAGATGCTGCCCAGACCCACATTTACATGCTGATGAAAAAGGTTTGTTATTTGTTTCCAAAGCCTAAGGGGCATTCCAGTCCTCTGGGCCTTTCCCAGTGCCTTTGTGTGTTATCAGCTGTCTCTTTTGAGGGGCCTTTGTTTGAAAATCCCCCGAGTTTGCTGAGTTAAGCAAGTGCTGCTTCAGGCCTTTGTGTTTGGCTGCTGCTTCTTCCCTCTAAGGCAGCCTGGTCCCCAAGGTGGTGGGGGTCAGGTGGCTGCTGGAAGTCCTGCTTTCTAATTCCACCAGCTCGTGCACATTGCACTGAAAGCAGCAGAACCAGACTGATTTTTCACCCCTTGATGAAAAGTTTGGCTCCTGAAATGCAAGCTCCTCACCTTGCAGTGACTGTGACACCCTGCTGGCCTGGGTTAAGCTCTGTTCAGATCTTTTGAGCTGGGTCTTACCTGCGAAGCTTTACTGTGAGATGGAAAATCCTGGGAATTTTACACCCAAGATGAAAGGGTATTGGTTTAAATAGCTACATTTGCCTGAAAGATGCAAAGTCCCTTGGGCTGCTTGGGGGAGATTATTCAGTTCCCAGCCTCCCTGGCTCCTGAGCAGCTGTATTTGGTGGTGATTTTAATAAGGGTGTTTGCAGCCCATAACTAGCAGTTTCTCTTTTTTCTCCTAGTAGGACTCCTATGGCCGCTATTTAAAGTCTCCCATATACAAGGAAATGCTGGCCAAGGCTGTTGTGCCACAAGAGACTGTCAAAAAAAGGCAAGTGAAACTGGCTGTAATTGTGGGGTTTGTTTTCCTTGTTGTAGCAAGGGTAGAAAAAGCCCAACTTGCAGCAAAATTACTATGATTTAGTTGTTCTCTTAATTAAATAAAATTTTTCACTGAGAAGATGCTTTGCTTTGAGACTGGTAGTGCTGTTTATTCATGAGCCCTTTGCAAGTGGCTTGTGTACAGTCGGAATAGACGTGACTGTTCTCAGCTGCCTCCTCTGTTGGGTCTGTTTAGAAGGGCTGTGATCGCTGAATGAATCATGGCTCCTTTCCTGGAAGGAGAGAGCACTGTGTCCTGGGCATGGGAAAACTCCTGCCCATGAAACATTGACTGCCAGAGCAGAGCCAGAGCCAGGGTTCAGAATCCTCCGTGGGATCTGCTCAGCTCTGCCTGGACAAAGCTGCTTAGGGAAGGTGACAGGCACATGGGAACAAACAGCACCTTGCTTGTGACTGACAACTGTCACAAGGTGCATGCCCTTAGAAATGGGTTTTCCCTGAGCAAGGTGAAGGTTGTACAGCAAATTTAGGCCGTTTGAACTGCAGTTGCTCCTAAAGCTGAGAGGGCAGTGTCAGAGCCAGACTGGGTGATGTGCTCCTTTCTCTGTTCCTCTTCCACTGGTCAACCTAGCAAGCAAGAAAGAGGAATCGTGGACTTTCACACTGTTGTTTCATCTAAAGCCTGTTTCAAGGCAGTGGGAAAAGCCCTGCTGCTGACTTGCCTGGGGTCTGGTTAGTTCTTCCCCGAGCCACACATCACAAGGTTGCTGACTGGTGCTGGTTGATCCTGGTGGCTGCCTTCATGTTTCTCAGTGCTTGTCCTGGACACTCAGTACTCAGCATCCTGTAAAGCTGGAGAGCTGGTACCTCATCCAGAGCTGGATTAACACTTGTTCCCACTGCTGCTGCAAGTGGCTTTGCTGTAGTGGGTAGTGGGTGTTTCTTTGGGGCATCACAGGCAAACAAACACCCATACAGGTCCCTGTCCTGATCTTACTTAGGAAAATTCCACTGATGGATACCGTTTGGCTTCACAATGAGTGTTAGTTGTGTGCAAACACAACAACAGGAGGAGTGTGGATGGGCACTGGAGCCCCTCAGGAGCTCCAGCACTGCCTTTTACACTTTTAGCTGACGTGTGACGATGAGTCACCCCGTCCTGCTTTGAACCACTTCCTCCGCATTTTGCACTTCTCTGTCCATCCCTGTGTCCCAGCTTGCCCTCCCGGTGACTTCGCTTACCAGGGGGGAGTTTTTGGTGCCCTTCTCCTCACTAACACCCTGCTCCTTTCCCTCGCTCCCTCCCAGCACCGGTTTGTTCGGGCGCCGCCACCTCCGCTCCAGCCCAAGCCCCATCATCCTGAGGCAGCAGGAGGAAGAGGCCAAAGCCAGGGAAGCCGCCGCCACCGTGGACATCACGCAGGTCATGAGCAAGCTGGACCGCAGGAACCAGCCCCAGAAGGACCCTCCTCCCAAGTAGGCTCTGAGCCCCGCAGGGCACAGCGCAGGGAAAAGACAAGCCGAGGCCGGTGTTGAGCTTCGTCTCCCCTTCCTGAAGGTGTCAGTGCTGCTTTAGGTTTCCCAGGCCGGCTCTGCCATCAGCCGGCTTCCCGCACGTCGCCATGGCTTCTGGAGAGCAGATGTCACTTCCCAGGCGTGCCAGGCAGGGAGCGCTGGCAGGGCCGGGCTGCTGCCTGTGCCAGGCTCGGGGGGCAGGACCCCGGCTCCCCCCACACACACCTCAGAGGAGAGATGACTTCTGGCTGCCCTGAGATTCCCCCCGGAAGGCTGGGTAGCCCAGCTGCCTCTCCCTGCCTCCTGCTCTTTGGGGAGGTGGGATGGCACTCAGTCTTTTGGGTCCAAACCAGCCTTCCTGGGAGCAGAGGTGGATGACCCCGTGGGGAGCAGGGAGAGGTGACCCACCTCAGAGTGTCCATGCTGGCTTCCATCCCCTGGGAGGATGTGCACCCTCCCAAGGGGTGCATCTGGCACCCTCTGAGAGGAGCACCCCCCTCACTCCAAGTATCCTGCACCTCCCAGCTAATGCAACAGGAGCACAGGCAGAAGAGCCAGGGAGGCTCCTTGTGAGATCAGCAGCACGAGCGTTTCTGAAGGTTTGGTTGACCCTTTGAATTTGAATGTCACTCCCACATCCTCCCAGCATGCTGGAGGTGAGCAGTGGGAATCTCTGCTCTCCCTGTGCCGTGAGCTGGGTGTGCAGGTGCAAAGAGCCACCCCTTGCCAGAGCCTGCACGAGGCCTTGAGAGATTTTATCAAATCCTTCCCACCTCTTGTCTTGTCTTTTTCCTGCTCTATTATTTCCTCGTTAAAAAACCCAACAGGAGGTAGTTCCAGTTGTAGCCCAGAAGGCAAGAAAGGACAGGGTAGAGGTGTTGAGAGCTGATTTCAACTTTAAGTAGCGTTTTTCTTTTTATTTGCTCTTTCTCTTTTGCTCTGTAGAATGAGGCAAACTAAAATACTATTCTAGTGCGAAAGAGCTCAGGGAGATTCCTGGAATGTCTGGACCAGGCCAATGATTACCAGAAGTGCAAAGATTCCTGCAAAACCCAGTAAAGGGAATTGGAGGGGCAGAAAATCTTCCTTGTTTGTTAAAATTTTAGGGAAGTGGAGGGACTGGGTGGAAGCACTGAGGTCTGGGAAGCTGCTTCTCTCTGATTTGTATTGTTCATCCGTTTTAAATACTGGTAGGATTTTACAGGAAATTAGAAGGGACCTTAAAGATCATCTCATTCCACCACCTGCCATGGACAGGGACACCTGTCCCTGGTTGCTCAGAGCCCCAGCCAGCCAGGCCTTGAACACTTCCAGGAATGGGGCAGCCACAACCTCTGGAGAAAGCTGGAAGGGAAGGGGTACCCTCAGATGATGAGGTGCATGCAGACCAGCCCCTGGGAGCCCTGGGGTCCCGGGGTCCATGCAGGCCAACTGCCTGTGAACACGGGGACAGTCGGGATGTCCCTGTGTCCCAAAACAGCCTGAACAGTGACTCCTGCCCTCCCCACGTGTGTTACCAGGGGCAGAATCAGGGCTGCACAGTCTGCTCTGGTCTCACTGCAGAACTCGTCTCCTTCACTTGTGGCTGAGCCAGGGAGATTTTCCTGACCTTGCTTAACCTATCGGTGATAAACCTTCTTAGAGGAATTGAAACCGAGTTGCCCGAGACTTTCACTCTGATGTCAAGGCCTGTGCTGTCTCTGCTCTTACTCCTGGTGGAAGCAAAGGCACATTTTGCAATGCTCTGCAGGGTAGAAGGATCAGCCTTTTCTGTAATTCCTCTTAAAACCCCAAGGCTTTGTTACATCAGGTGCTGAGCATCATCAACGTACCTTGACGTAAGAGCACTGAGAGGTACTCCAAAACCTGGCAGGGTTGGTCCAAAGCTACTTGGCTGTGATGAGCTCTACAGTCTCTCCAGAGTTCGTGTAACATGGAGCACTAGGCATGTTGGGATTGCCAGTATGTAGTAACGTGTGGAAGATCAAGTCAGGGTATAAATAATAAATAACAAATCTGTGTGTTCCAGTCAGTCCCTCTGATTCTACTTCTATTTTGTCTGCTGCTTTGCTTGTTATGTTCTCTGTACCCATTCCTTTCTCTGATTCTTCGTCATCTCCGCTTCGCACCGCTGTTCCCCTGCCGTGGGTTAGTGTGGCATGTTCAGGAGTCACTGTGTTTGTGGAACACCAGTCACTGCTTGTGGAACACCTGTCTGACACACACAGGCAGGAGCTGGCTCTGCTCTGCCACAGAGCTGAACGAGCTGGCACAGCCCAGCCTTCTGCTCCTCGTCCCTTGCTGCTCAGTCCCCGAAGAGGAAGGTCGCCTGGTACAAGCTGAACTTCACTTTGTGCCAGAAATTGTTTGTTTCCACTGGAAATCAGAGCAATATGTTTCATTTCTTGGCCATCGCTCCCACGCATTCATCTGTCTAATAAAAATAAATGTAGAAAATGGAAAAAGAACCGAGTTCATCCTTCTCTGTCTCGTCTCAGTGTGTTCATCGCTCACTGTGTCATCACTGCATGTGTGTGTACATATTCTGTGTATGCCTGTGCCCTCAGCCCTTCTCCTTGGGCACTTGAGCTGCATTTCATTTCTGCTGGGAATGAGTCCTTGGGAAATGGGAGGGGACCCAGCACGCAGCTTGTCCTCTGCTGCTTGTCCTGTGCTTGTCCTGTCCATTTTATACTTGAGCTTGTCCTGAGGGCTGAATGAGCTGTGCTGGAGCCTCCACAGCCCCAGCCAGGGACACTGAGGGCTTCAGCACAAGATGTGATTTGTGTTACCAGCCGTCAGGGCTTGGGCTCGGTGTCTGTTTCTTGGGCACGGCAGCAGCCAGCGCAGCGGTGCCTTGGGTGTGACATGGCTGTGCTGCTCATAACCGAGATCACATTCTCGGGATGACAGCCTCCCCCGTGCCTGGAGCTAATCCTTGTGAGGAATGAGACAAGCTGGTGTCTCCTCCAGCATCCCGGCGGGCGTGGGGCCGGATCTGTCAGCACCCACTGCGGCTGGTAGCAATGACTCTGTTGCTTTCTGTAGGCAAGTTGTGACACCTCCGCGCTCCTGCTGGAGGGCAGGGAAGGGGGCAGAGCTGCAGGGTGGGGACACTGGCACAGGCCTGGCTGGGGTGGCTGACAGCTGCCTCCCAGCTGAGCCCTGTCTCTCCTGGCAGCACTGTGGCACTGGGCCCCCATCCAGAGAAGCAGAGGGCTTGTCCTCATGGTGAAGCCTGGGGAGACCAGCCACCAATGTGCTGCCCCCGAGCCTGACTTAGCCTGTCTCCTTTTCCTCCCCACAGCCGTGCCACCTCGCCTCCCAGGCCCCTCGCCCGGCTGCCCACGCTGGCACCAGCACCCCTCCACCGCCCCCCCTGCCTCCCACCCTGCCCGGCCCCCCGGCCCTGCCCCAGGGCACCGCCTGCCCCTCGCCCATCAGCCTGGCCCTGGACAGCGACGGCACCGCGGGCGCCCCGTGGGACCCCCGAGGGGCCGGGCCCAGACCCTTCCCCTCGGGCAGGTCCCTGGGCCGGTTCCTGAGGAGGGACTGCTGGACCTTGCCCACCTTGGCCGCGCTCTCGCCCCGCTGCCCGGCCGTGCCCCACGGGAAGGTGCAGCCGCTGGGAGAGCGGGAGCGGCAGCCGCGCCCGGACACCAAGGTGGTCAGCAGGTCAGTACTGCCCGGGCACCTGGACATCCTCCCCTCCACCACCATTTCTGTTTGTAATCAGCCAGAGGTCTCCAAGAACCTGCCCAACAACTGCCTTTCCTACCCTTACTGCTAAACCCCACCAATCCCACCTTTGCCACCTGCCCTAAATCCCAGCCAGGCTCTGAAAGTGTCTCTTCCCCGTCTCCACACCTTCTGTCCACACCAGATGTGTTTTCTGATGGGATTGAGGCAGGAGCCCACTCCAGTGGTGCCTCTGCTGTGCTCACACCTCCTGTTCGGGGGTGCAAAAGCCCAGGTTTTACTTTTAATCCCTCAGTTTGGAAAACGGTTTGTATATTTGTGTTTGTTCCTGAGCGCTGGTTCAGGTTTGGTTTAGCGGTTTCAAGTCAGAGGAGACCCAGAAGTGACAAGGGAGGAGAAATCTTGAGGGAGAGTCGTGAAGCCTTTGTTTCTCCAGGGCAGGAGGTGTGAGAGGGGGGATTTTTTTCCAGGAGAGGCTCTCCCTGTTGGAACCAAACCCTGTCCATGTCCCTCACTCGGAGCACCACGTCCGTGATCTCATTTAACCCACCTCTACTGCTGACCGAGTGGATGAGTCCACATTATAAATTCAAAAGCACAAACCTGGGGGCTCCTGCTCCACCTGGCTCCGCGCTCCGGAGCTGTGTCACACAGCTTTTCAGCTTCAAAGGGCTGAGAGCTCACATTCCCCTCGTCTTCCCTCTCTGCGGGCTCGTGCCCGGGCGCTTTGCCTTGGGATTTGGGGTTTGAACAGTGGAAGTCTCAAAGCCGGGCTGGGTTCGCTGCCTCGGAGCACATCAAAAAGTGCCGTGTGTGTGTGATGAGTCTCTGTTTCACAACACAGCTTCTTCCAAGTCAGAACGGACGTGCCTTCGGAGAGCCGAGCGTGCCCCGAGGGCTCCGAGGAGGGGCAGGACGGACACCCCCGGGCTCGTAAGGACTCTGCGAAGGAGCTGATCTGCCCCTGGGAGACCCCCATGGAGGAGGGGAGAGCCGGCTAACAAGCAGCCCCGGCACGGATGCTCTTTCCAGGCCCGAGACCACAGCGGCTCAGCACATGGACGATGTTGGAGAACTACCTTAGAGCCATCCCTCAGCATCGGGGACGCTCAGACCACCACAGCGACGGATAACAGACCCTGCGGTGCCCGTTTGCAATCCAAGAACTCAAGGTGTTTCTGGACTGGTTTTATTTCCTGTCTTTGGTATATCCAGCTCTGTTCACGACAGACTTCTCAATAAATGAACCTCGTTCCTTGCCTTGGAGCAGATGGAGAGTGTATGTGTGTGTGAATGTCCTGGAAACCGTGTCTTACTGGAGTTTCTTGCTTGGCCATGAGGTGTCAGCACACTGAGCACAGCACAGGCGGAGCAGGGCTGGCAGGGGTTTTTCACAGCAGGACTCAGGCTGCAGTGCCAAGATTGGGGCGTGTTTGTGTCCCCAGCCTGGGTCCACCTCTTGTTAATAGCAATCTTTTAATTTGAAAGCAAGTTGATTAAGACACAGATGATTGCTGGGGAAAATAAAGTGCCCCCTCATGAGAAGCTGTGTGGCATAGCATCATTCCTTCATCCAAACCAAAACTGATCTCAGAAAGCAAGGAGTGCAGGAGGACTAGCTCCAGCTTCCCAGTGCACGGGGTTTGAATCCATAGCTTGAACTGCACCCCAGAAACACCTGGGAAAAGATCCAAACCAAATTTTGGGACCCTCCAAACTTGGATTGATGCATTGCCACGGCCTTTACCTGTGCTGATACCAGAAGTGTTAGACCATTGCCTTCCTTATGTCATGTGGTGTTTCATTCACGTGGAGGAGTTTCCTTGGTGTGTGTGCTGTTGGTCCCTGTTCTGCAGCTTGGCCATGACCTGTGACTTCTGATGTTGCTGTTTTGGACTTTCTGATTATAAATGGAGCTTTGCCTGTGCAGCTGCCGTGGTTCCTCACTCGTGCTGTGGGATTTAAATCTCTCCTCACACACATTCAGTGCTCCCCATTTCCCCCCAGGCCTGGGGTGACACTTCTCATCACAGGGCAGTTTGGGAAAATCAAGGGGCTGTTTCTGTCTCCGAAGACTCCTTCCCAGGGGAGCTGAGGGTTGGGCATGAGGCTGATGCCCCACACTGCTCATGATGCTTCTCCTGTAGAAATGCACATTGGCTCTCACTGGCTTTGCTCTGCCGGAGGGACCCGGTCCTGCACCACAGTCACTGGTGGTGGCACCTATTATTGATGACACAAATGTCACGTCTTTTGTAGGTTTTTTTTGTTAATATTGTTACTCAGCCACTCCTGATGGGACATTGACAACATATCATCCAGGAAACATAACAGGAAGACATCATGATGCATAACAGTTACTAATACGATATTTAATGTACATATGACAAGAGCCATCATACTGTTAATATTTCTCTCATTGTTTTGGGGCTCCTCTTGGGAACTTCCTTATGTTCTACCCCTCATGTTCACCTTCTACACCAGAGGAAGGACTTCAGGATCCAAAAGTGCTGCTCTGTCAGGGCTGGGATGCAGTGACATGCAGACAGACAGGTACATCCCTATCCCAGAGGCCAGCACTGGGAGTTCCCAACATTTTTCCCTTCAGGGCACTGCTTTCTCCCCCCAATATCTTTCAACTCCAGAACTCCTGCAGTTTTTTCCCATGGCGGGGAGAGGCCCCTGCCTTGTGCATCTCAAGCCAGTGCCTTGCTCTCCTCCCTTCTCCCGTGGACCCCCCAGGTGCCTGCTGAGTGCAGGAGGAACACGACAGCTCCGGAGGCCCTGGATCCCTCCTGCCACCGCTCTGTGCTCGCACGGTGACATCTGAGGCTCTGCCCCCGCTGGAGGCCTGGCGTGCTGGAGTCGGGAGCGCTTTCAGCTCTGGCAGTTCAAATCCCCTCGCTGTGCAGGAGCCCACTTAACGCTGCCTGCAGTCACCTGGAGGAATTAGCTCACTGCAGCAACTTAGACATCCAAGGTATTCCGATAATGTGAGGGATGTGTGAGGTTAATGACTGGAAAAAGTGATCGCTCCCTGTGGGCAGTTTCTCAGAAAACTCCCTGCTGCTTGGCTGACAGAAGAAAGGAGACTCCGGCAGCGGCGGCAGCAGTGAGGAAGCCCTGTCCCCTCTCCACAGCAGCTGCACAGCCCCACGGAGCAGCCATGGCCCTGCTCCAGCTCCTGGAGGTGCTGGAGGAGCTCCCACGCTCCGGGTCCGAGCTGCTGTGCTGCTGCAGGACGGGCTGCGGTGGTTGAACGTGGATGTTCACAGAATGAACTTGGAAGGACGATGATTATCCGAGTGGTTCTCCAAGTGCTCCACTGCCAGGTGTGGAGGTCCCACACCCCAGGTTGGGGTGGGCTCCTCCAGCATCCTCCACTCAGGTGGACCCAGGGGATGTGTTGTATGAGCCAGCCTGGAAAACAAGTGCAGCTTCTGGGGTTTCCCCACAGCTCTGTGAGGGCTCTTCCCAGGCTGCCTCAGCCACCAACCTCAAGGGGACACTGTTGGGATAGGATGGGAGCGAGTCCCATGCTGGTGATCCTCAGCTTCTCGGTGGAGCCTTGAGTGGGAGCTGGATGTTGTGAGGGGCTGCCAGTTTTGGGGGAGCCCCTCTTCGGCCATGCCACAGGGCTGGGGTACAGAGGAGAGGGGAGTGGGGCTTCATGGCCAGCTCAGAGAACATGGTTAAAATATCCAGGTTAAAGGTCTGTTTTCCAGGCGACCGGCATCTCTCAGATCTCCCCTCAAGCCTGACATTTCACTCGCTCCTCTCCAGCTGGGCCACATGGCTGAAAACACCGAGGGGCTGTTCCCCCTCCGAAGTCTCGGGCTGCACATTGCTCGAGCCTCATGAATTTATAAATGGAACAAAGAATGCTCAGCATCCAGCAGGATCAGGCCTCGGGAGCAGGAAGTACCAGCTGGCTCAGGAGAGGGCTTGTTCCCATGAGATTCCCAGTGTGGTTTTGGCAGGCGGCGTGGTTGGGATAGCTCCGCGAGCAGGCTCTTCCTGCCTGGAATGCCAGCCCTTGGCAGAACAGCTGACTCAGAGCCTGACAGCTCTTCACAGCATCCCCTTCTGAAAGGAGCTGTCAGGAGAGCTCCTGACACCGCTGCCTCTACATTTTGTGAGGGTGGCTTGAAAGCCGAGCTGTAAACCGAGCCCGCGTCATGGTGCTCTTGGAAACGCCGCTCCGTGGGCGGAATTCACCTCGGAGCGGGGCTGCATCCCCTTAGAGCCCTCCCTGCCCCCGGAACGGGGTGGCAGCCCAGCCGAAGGGGTTCATGCTGCATTCACCCCAGCACCTGAACACCTGAGTTAGGATAAATACGTTATGAAAGAACCACCGTGACTCGGCTTTTCGGGGTGCAGGAGCCTCAGGGATGCAGGGACAAACCCAGCCACCAGGGTGATTTTCTCCTTGCCGCCAGAGAGATGTTTTATGCATTTTGCAATACACTAGAAGCAGGGGCGAGCACCTCTCTTTCAGGCAGAGGTTCCCAGATCTCTTCTGCACCACACTAAAGGGTAAAAGATAAGCTCTTGCAAGTCAGTTTACTTTTTGAAATTCATGTTGCCATAGCAGCTCAGCACACTGTCTCAAGTCCTCCTTCTTGCAAAACTTTGATCACCATGAAAACAGAATTATGTTGTTCTCCAACACGTTCTACATATAGATATATAGAAGTTCCCATCGTTCATGCTCCAACACCTGTGCAAAGACCTCTTTTATTTCTCGCTCACAAAGAATTTCTCTGGCCAGAGGTCAGTATTTTAAATCCTAGTTTAAAGCCATCCCCTCAGCACCTCTGTGGTCCCACTGCTTGTTTTCCCAGCTGAAGTTCTGGTCCCAGTGGTTTCTAACACGCTCTGGTACACCACAGAACTAAACCCAGCCACCAGCTTCTGTCCCCAGAATTGCAGGAATACCCTCCTCCCTTGGCTCTGCTCCAGTCTCTTCCCTGAAGTATTGAAAGAGCACAAATTGCCCTGAAACATCCACCCATTTGTTGTTATCCAGCAGAAGATCTGAGCTACATTATCCTTGCTCACTCCTGGTCCCATCACACTGGGTTCCCCCTATCCCAGGGAAGGAGTCGGTAACACTTCTTAGGAGGGGATGAATCAGCTTTGGGAAAGGTTTATTCCCTCCCCTGGCTTCAGGCACTAACTCAAGGCTGGACACAGCTCCTGTGTGGGCAGGGTGTGGTGCCACCTCGTACCTGAGTGGGATCACCTGACACCTGGGGCTTTAGTGACAATTGGTGCATCCAACGTGCAGGGTGCAGGCGCCTGCCGCAGCTCCAGGATCCGTGCTCTGGCGCTCTGCAAGCTCTGCTTTCTGCCTTAGGACACTGGAATCATAGACCATGGCATTGGGAAGGTTGGAAAAGCCCTCTGAGATCATCACATCCAATCATTAGCACCACCGTATTCACCACCAGACCACGTCCCCAGGTGTCACATCCGGATGTTTTTTGCACTCTTCTAGGAATGGTGACTCTCCCTACTCTCTGTCAGTCGGAAGCTGTTGGGAAGCCATTCCCCTCTGTCCCGTCACTGCAGGCTCTTGTAAATAGTCTTTCTCCACCCTTCTGGTCAGGTGTCCCATTTTTCCGGCTGTATTCATGCTAGCAATACTGGAAAAGACTGAGATGAGGAAAAAAAAGAAGGAATTTAGTCTAAAGATAGACAAATTTGGAATAACAGCCTACACAGTCGTCTGGTTAAACAGCACATTACCTGGAGCTCCCCTTTTGCTGTTGTTGTTCAAATGAATCCATCTCCTCACCCAGAGAAGACCCTCCCAGACCAGGACTGGGAAAGGTCAGTGGGATTTTTATTAATGCTCATAGCCAGATTTCTTCCAGTCAGCCTTTTTTCCCCCCCCAGTAACTGAAGGGGAAAAAAAAAGGAATTAAAAAAAAAAAAAAAAAAAGAAGAGGAAGAAAAAATTGGGGTAAAAGTTGAAGAACACTTTAATTTATAAGAAAAAGACCTAAATAATTGATGTAGTCATGGTGCCAAAGGTAATTTCTGCTGCTCCCTCTATCTCACAAAGACATTTAGCATTGATTGAGATCAAAGTATCAAAAACCCCTGCTGCTGAGCTGAAAGGCAAAACTTTCGGCTGCCTTTCTCCGCTCTAATAATATCGTCTTTATGTAGTTAATAAACTGCACACTTCAGTCAAACTATATCATTACAGAAGACTTAGGGAGCTAATAATTTAAAAGCAAAGAATTGCCTCTGTTCTTCGCTTTGAACTAAACAACATTCTGTTGAATGAGGGGGACATCAAAGCTTTGTTACTATTACCAATGTGGCTGGAGCATAGGGCCGCACAGAGTGTGTACTTCAGTCATCAAGAGTGAAAAAAAAAAAAAAAAAGATTAAAGATATTGGCTTATCAACCCACAGGCAGAACCAGGTGTTTTCTTTTCTGCTGCGCAAGCATCAGGTGGTTTGCTTATCAATGAGTTTTCTTGTTAAATAGATGTACATGACTTAGGCTGATCCCTCCGATCCCGTGGCCCTTTTCTCTTCTGAGCCATCTTTGAAAAAGTTGGGCTGAGGGGCTGTTTGTTTGCAGGAGGATGGATAATTGGGCCTTTTGTCCAGGGCCAACTCCTGTTTCTGCTCTGCTGACGCTCTCCCGTTGCGCTGTGCTCCGCTGCAGCAGGAATCCGCCCTGATCCCACCTTCCTCCCTGATCCCACCTCCCTCCCACACACGTGCTGTGGGGCAGCCCCCCAGCATGTGGGGCAGCCTCGTCCTCTGTGGGTGCACCAGCAGGGGGTTTGGATTAGATGTCGGGAAAAAAATTTTATGGAAACAGTTGTCAAGCATTGGAACAAACTACCCAAGGAAGGGAGAAGACTCAACATCCCTGGAAGTGTTCAAAAAATGTGTGGATGTGGCACCTGGGGACACGGTTTAGAGGTGAACATGGCGGTGGTGCCGGTTTCATGGGTGGATTTTATGATCTTAAAGGGCTTTTCCCACCTTAATTATTCTGTGATTCACCCCCCACCTTCCATCTCATTGCCACCGCTTCAGCTCCTCCTTGGCAGAGCTGGCTCTGCCCTCCCAGGTCAGGAGGACTGTGTCCCTGCAGCTCAGGAAGACCGTCTGGCATGGCTGGGAGGGAGGAAGGTTCAGCTCTGCTCCACTGCTCCCTGTGTGGGAGGAAAGGGAGGACTTGTGTCCTGCTGCTGCCTCCTCTGAGAACAGTTTCTTCCCCAGCCAATGGTTTGGGAAGAGCTGGCGCTGCCAGGAGTGGGTGTCCACGGAGGGTCTGGGCATGAAGACCCCAAACTCCCTGATGTGTGTGTGTTCATCCCAGCAATGCATCCTTGCCGGATGTTTTTTTCTCCATATATGGCCCTGAGGGACAGAAGGGTTTTCCTTATAAATCCCACTGAAACACAGCGTTTGTTCTGGACTTTTGGCAGAGGTAGAAAAACCACTCCAAGGAGCCTTCAGGAGCTCACCTCCCATCCATCCCCTTCCTGCCATGGCCACATCTGTCCGCATTGGGTGTCTGGGTCTGACTCCAGGTTGGACTTTCTTTGGTCTTTGGCTGGAGATCTGAGTGTGGGGCTGTGGTGTGAGCCTTGGGGTCTCACCAGAAGAAACCAGGTCAGCCATGAGGTCAGCACCGGGGAGGATGGGGCCTCTAAACCCCCCTGCTCCGATTTCCTTTCCTGGATGGAGCCCTGGATGCTCCAGGCAGATCTGGGAGCTGGCAATTTGCTCTGGGCTCTATTATGGGACACTTGCACTTCTTAAATGCTGCTTTTCATTTGCATCAAAAACTCTCCTTGGTTCTTGACAGTCTGGGTCTCATCCCCTATTAAAGATTGGAATTTAAAAAAGCAGAAAATAATGGCTTATTTCAAAGTAACAATTCGAGTGCTTTTTGAAACACTGTCCTTATTCAAAACCACTTAAATTTATACATATTTCTAAGTCGTTATTATCCTCAGAGGCTGAACCAATTTGGATCTTGATTTCTGCAAGTGTTCTCCTTGATTTCTGTGTCAGAAAGTTGAGCTGCAACGTGAGCAGATTGGACATTAACCATAGGTAACAAATGGTTCCCTGGGAATTATTCCTGAAGTTATTCTTTAAAATACTTCGAAAAGCCAGTTACTACAGGGAGGAAATTCATGGCAAAAAGACTTTGGGAAAGGGATGATCTTCCGATTTCATCTTGTCGAGGTGCAGGCTGGAGCATGTGCCTGAGCACATGTAGACATGTGTTCCTGTGTGTGCTTTTGAGGGCTTCCTTCTTTTCTCAGCGGAAGTGGCTTTGCCCTGCCATGAGAGTGGCATTTCAGACCCACTGAAGGGCTCTTTTAGCTTCTAATTTTGGCAAGATTAGGGTTTTCAATTCTGAAATGGAAGAGGTTCTTCTAGCAGGTATACACAAGGTTGACACACATTTTATTATATGTAAACCGTATAAATATAATGTAGTGATTGTCCATCGCTTCCTTCTGCAGGTAAATGGGTGACCTTTGTTTGAGGCCAGCAATAAGCAAATGAGGAGGTGGGAAAAGGTCTTCTACCCTTTCAGACATCACGTGGTTCACATGCAAATCACAGAGCCAAAGCTTTCAGAACTGTTCACTGAAATGCTCTCATCTGCCAGGGAGGCTTCGTGTTGGTCTGGGCTCATCAGACTGATGCCAACCTGGAGTGTGTCACAGCTGAATCAACCTGGTTGTCTCTCAGAGGCCAAAGGAGAACCTGATGTCTTCTGAATGGCTTGTTTGGGCTTTCATTGATCACAGCATCACTGAATCATCAAGGCTGGAAGAAACCCTCAGGATCATTGAGTCCAACCATCACCCCGGCACCACCTAATCACCCCTAAACCATGTCCCCAAGCGCCACATCCAGACACCTCTTGAACACTTACAGAGCCAGTGGCTCCACCACCTTATTCCAAAGCCTGACCACTGACGGGATCTATTGCACACAATACCCAAGATTTGCACCCAGAAATCAGAAGGTGGTGGGCAATATTTAATACAACCTCTAGAGCAAAGTACTTAATGCAAATCCTAGAGCGCAGCGCCCGTGTGTCTATCTGTGTCTCTACAGCCAAACGCATCCTTGGAATGGCTGTTTCTGCAGAATTCGTTCACAAGAGTGGAGAGAGGTTTCTGGCTGGACAGAGCTGCAGTGCTGAAGGCTCTGGATCCAACCTTTGCAAGATCTGGTAACACAAAGATAATAAAGCGGCTCTGATGGAGTGCAAGGCAGAGTGAAGCTTGTCTTTAGCCTTTACCAAACCCACTGTCAGTGCCTTTGCCTTTGCACAGCACAGCTCTTGCAAAGCTAATTGGGTTAGTGCCTTGCAGGGGGCTTTCAGTGTCTGCAGGAGATGGGCTGCTGCAAACACCTTCCCCTTCAAGGCACACAGCGTTGCCTTTTTCACACCACAGCTCTCTCCCTGCCTTCTGTTCTCGAAAAGCAAAAGTCCCAGGCTGTTCTTCAGTATCAGCCATTACAGTGTTTCAGCTCTTTCCTCCCAGCCATTTTCAAATGCTCAACTTAAAAGGAAAATGTTTCATTTTAGGCCAAATCCGCCCCCCCTCCTCTCCCTTTTCCCTCTCTTCTCCTTCTTTCCGCCCCCCCTCCCCTTTTCTCTGGAAGAAGAACAAAGTCATTCAAATCAGGAAGCTGAGGAACTCCATGTATACTTTCCACTGGGACCTCGATCCCTACTGGTTTGGCATGATTTGATTGAAGTGTAATTTAATCCTTCATCATTTGTCATAATGTCATTTATATATAAAAACAACACTGCATCCAAACTTCAGATCAGCACCGAGGAGCTCTCCAGGAGGGATGGAACCAGGGCTGAGGAGCAGGCTCTGCTGGTGGAGAGAAGGGTGAGGAGCTGGCAGGCAGCATCCCACTCTCTGGGCAGTCACCAGGATGGAGCCTGAGTAGTAAAGTCAGGTTATGTTTTGTTAGTGAGGAAGGGTCTGGATTTACAGCAGAATGAAGGAGTGACTGCGAGCATATCTATGTGAAAGAGTTCAGGATGTGTAGGTGAAATACCTGGGCGGAGGTGAAAAACCTGGGCCAGAGACTGGAGCATGTTTCCAGGTGCCCCGGTAAGTGTAGTGAAGGCGGTGTCACTGCCCTCTGTCACCAGCTGGAGTGAGGTAGGGCTGGAGTCTGCACACCTCAGAACTCGTTTCTACTTGTGGTAGACTGGCAAAAAAGGGAAGGGCCCTCTGTGGTAGGAAATTTCTTCCCAGCTCTGCTGTGCTACTCTGCAGAGTGACCTCTGCATTGTTGGTGCTCCCCTCCGGGTGCTGGAGTTGAGGCTGCAGCACTGCTTTGACACCGAGTCTCTCTCATGGAGCCTGTAGGTGAGGGAGCAGAAGTCACTCACCTCAGGGCAGTGGCAGCTGAATCTTCATCCTTTGCCTCAAGTGCTTTGTGCTTAACCACACAGAGGTAAAATACTGAACACCTTCACCCAAGCGAGGTGATGAGGGAGAGGACAGGCAGGGAGGGAGGGCAGCAGCCCTGCTGTTTGGATGATCCTCTCAGGCATGTGGTGTGACTCTTGGGGTTGGTCCTGTGCAGGGCCAGGAGCTGGACTCGATGATCCCTGTGGGTCCCTTCCAGCTCAGCATATTCTGTGATTCTGTGACTTTGTGGCTCCTGGAGGCTTGAAAGGGCGGTGGCTGTGGGTGGTTATGGACTTGCTGCATATAGATGATGAGAGGACACACAGACCAAGCCTTTCCTGGGATGCCTTGTGGAACCTCTTCCCAGCTCCAGCCCTCAGCGCTCCTCTGTGTGAAGTGGGAGGTGAGGCTGGTGGAGAGACATCCCCGCGTTACTGCTCCTGGTTTCTGCTGCAGCTCTTTCGGAATGAAAGCAGCTTCTGCAGCTTTGGTGCCACATGGTACAGACCACAAACCAGCCCTGGGTAGCTGAGAGGTGTTGGGATAGCTCTGCCCTCAAAAGCCCTGGGGCTTTTTGTTTTCGCTGCTCGGGCAGGGTGCGCTCTGTGCTCCCTGCGCTACCATCGGACACACAATCACAGGCTCAGCCTGGCTCAGCACCCGGGCACGGTGGCTCCTCATCCTCTCTCAAACCGGCTGCCTCGTGTGCTCCTTGCCTGACTGTTTTTGGCACGTCCTGGAATTCACTGTGGCACATCCTGTTTGGAGCCAACGCAGCACGGGAAGGTTACGGCTGATCTGCAAATGTCCCGTGAGGTGTTTGACTGGAGGGTTTTTTTGAGGAGAGATGTTGAACATCTTTACTTTCCCCTTCCCGCCTGTTCACTGAACACCCTAAAAGGAAGTGTGAGCAAGGGGAACAGATAAGCCTTATCACTCAGAAGGAAAATACTCCGGCAGTCAGGGTATACAAGCCAGGTATCTCCTGCCTTTGCTCAGTCTGAGCCACGCTGAGTATCCCAGCAGCTGGAGCCTTGCTATCCCAACAGCTGGAGGCTGGATATCCCAGCAGCCAGAGCCTGGTTACACCAGCAGACAGAGCCTGGCTCTGCACTGGGACTTGGGGCAAGAGCTGGGGGTTGGAGGCTGGTGGGGGACAGCACCCAGTGCCCTGCACAGCCCTCCCTCTCCTGCCTCCCTCCCTGAAGGACCAGGCTGCCAGGTCACCTGAGGTCTCACCTGCTGTAAAACACCCACCAGAAACAGCAGCAGAGAGAGCTGTGTGACGGTAAGACCCCTGCTAACCCCCCACCCAGGCTCCCCACTGCGGTTGGGCTTTGCCCCATCCCTTCCCTCTCGCAGCAGAGCGGTGTCTCTTCACAGCCCTTGTCAAAAAATTAAAGCAGAACCTTCTTTCAAATGCTCCATCTGTACTTGGCTGTCAGAAAAGCGATTCTTCCTCCAAAAAAAAAAGTAAAAAAAAATTTGCATTTAAAATTCCAAATATGCACTTTTGCTCAGACGAAAGAATGTGTGTTCCCGCTTTCAAGTCGGGTTCTCTGTGACCTCCAGGTTTTAATAATTTCAGCAAAGTGTCATTTGACAATTCAAATACAGGCCGTAAGCACAGGAAAGTAAATGTCCTTTAAGATAAGCACATATTATATTGAGAGTTGATGATGAGAAGATTTCACCTACAGCTAGAAACTTCAGAGCAATACATATGACACTTCTGCATGTTAAAAACCTCTTTGGTGAAATATTGGTATTTCCAGATTTCAGCCTTGCCGGCGCTTAAAGCATTTCCACTGTTTAATTCATAAGAAGGTGTGATGGCCTTGTGTGTAGAGGTTTCACTGTTTGGCTTTTGCTTTCCAATTAAAAATAAATCACTGCTCGAATCCTGCCGGCTGCTGATCCGAGGGGGTGAAGGACCACAGTGGGATGGCCAAAATCTGTGCTGCCAACCCCCTCCCTCACCACAATGCTGCCGTGGGACTGGGGGTGCCACTCCTGGCCCAGGGATGCACAGGGGGTATGGGGCTGACCCCCCCAAACTCGCAGCCCTCTGGACATGCTCGTTCAGCTTTGGGTTCCCCCCTCACGCTCTGGTTTCCTCAGACCCTCTGGATTTTATTGTGTTCCCCCCAAACCCTCGCACAGAGAGGGCTGTTATCGCCCGGACACCCAACCCAAGTCGCCCTTCAGCGAGCAGATCAGCGTGTCACCATAATTAATAGGCCTCCCTGTGGTCCCTGGTAATCCATCCCAGGGCTGCACAGCACCGGCTCTGTTTTACTTAGGTACATGGGAGCCTTAGAACTGCCCCAAACAGAGCCTTTTTCATGAAACTGCTTCATTCAACACCTTATAAGGGCTGCGGGCGCAGGGAGGGGGCAAGTTTACACAGATGCTTGTGTCTCAGGACTTGCTAGCAGGTGTCTCCTAACTTTACACAGACCACCCTCACACTAAAGGGACTCTTTTGCTTTGAGCCTGTTTGAGTTACATTGGCTTTGGTCTCCGGGTTAGTGTTCCGCGGGCGATTTATGACTTTCCTTATTGATAATGCTCCCGAAAGCAGAGGCACGGATTGCTCCTGGTGGTGTGGCTTTCACTTCTCCTGGGATAGCTGAAGTTCCCTGACCATGCAATTCCTCAGGCTTTCTACGGAAAGGAAAACAGCAACAACACCCTCACTTGCTGTGGGGTTTTTTGTTTGTTTGTTTGTTTGTTTGTTTAGAGTGGGTTGAGGGGTGGGAGGAAAGAGCTAATGACAGGTCTGTGCAGTTTCCTCTGAGTTTGGCCCTTTTCTGTCACTGAGGTCGTGTGACAGCTGAGATTACACAATTAGAAATGTTTTAAGGCATTCCTTCAGCCTTGAGAGGGGAGGAGGGAAAACATTTAGGGTTTGCTGTCTGTAGTTTAGGGGGCAGACACCCGAAGAGCTCTCCTGTGCAGGGGTGATCACAAAGAGCACTATCTGCTTCTCAAGGGGTGGTGGTGAGCTCGAGCTGCTGCTCCTCAGAGAGAATTCAAGGTCCATCAGGCTTTGGGAAGTTTGGGTTGGGACAGGCTGTTGCAAAATTTGGGTCCTTTTTTTTTTTGCAGTTCCCCAAAACTTCTTCAGTTCTCATTAGGAGTTAGCGGGGAGGAAATGTTATTGGGGTGAATGTTTTGGGGACCTTAAAGCTCATCTCATTCCACTCTCTGCCATGGGCAGGGACACCTTCCACTAGCCCAGGCTGCTCCAAGCCCCGTCCAACGTGGCCTTGGACACTTCCAGGGATGGAGCAGCCACAGCTTCTCTGGGCAACCTGTGCCAGGGCCTCCCCACCCTCACAGGGAAGAATTTCTTCCCAATATGCAAACTCTAAACAGTCCAGCCCCAACACGACAGCTGTGCCTGGTTCAGAAGCAATGATGGGTGCTCAGGGATATAAATGGAATTTCTAGTTCAGGTTCTTATCTGGTGCAATGAGGAGAAGCCACAAGATTCATCTCCTTCTCCTCCTTTATCAGCTCCCACTGGAAAGGAGGACAGCCTGCTGCTGATCATAGGGAGGTTATTGGCGGTGTTTATTCTTGACAGCTTGATAAATTCGTGCTTCAGCCCTCATCCCTCAGGTCATTTGATATTTTGGTCCTGACAGAGCTGTAGAGGCACCAGTTGAAGCCAGTGGAAGTGTGTCAGGCACTGGATGATCCCTCAAAGGGCAGCTGGTGCCACTGGGGGAATGGTCCCAGCAAGCTGTAAGGACGTCTGCCCGTGCCCCCAGCCCCTGCCTCTCACACACCAGCTTTGTAAAAGCTGCAAGGGGTGAGTTTGGAGAGGCATGATAAAAAATAAATGACTCTGTTGTGCTTTTGGAACAAAATAATGCTTTAATAGCAGAATCCTTTTCAAAGTTAGCAGTTAAGAGCAAGCAGTACTTCAGGCAATTCAGGCATCTGCTGCAGGGACTTTCCCTCGTAATTAGTTAATGAGCTTGATGTACTTTTCCCATCTAATTAAGACGCCATCATTTTAGCCTTGTTAGGAAAGGTAAGTTTTGGGAGATATTAGAGACAGGTTCCCTGCCTGTCCCCTGACTGTGGGCTGGCAGCACCCCCGGCGTGGGTGAGGGAGGTGTCTGTCAGTCTCTGTGTGTGCAGAGCTGCAGCAGGATGTGCAATATGTGACCAAACTCCTGTTCACCTTCATCCTGGGCGTTCTCCTTGCTGTGATGCCCAGGAAAAAGGTGGACAGGAGGGCCCAGGTGCAGGACTGGGGGGCAGGACAGCCCCTTCCCGATGCCTGGGTGTAATGGGTGACTCGTGAGCACCGTCTGCACGAGCAAAGGGAGCTGTGCCCACGTAAAGAAACACCCCAGATCCAAAGAGAAGCACCAAAGCCAGTGGTTTCACCAAAGTCAAAAGAAAGAGCTACTTTGAAAGACCTCTGACAGCTGGGAAGCTGCAAACCCCAGTGGCTGGTCAGAGCTGTGGGCTGAGAGTTTTCTCTGGCAGCAAATAAAAGCAGCACCAGCTCCAGTAGCTGGAAGCTGCCTGAGTGCTGGAGTGCCAAAAAACAGGAGAGAGCATTGTGAGCATGGATCCAAGAGGAGAAGGGCTGGAATGCTTGGCAGAGGGACCTGCTGGCTCTTGTGCCGGGTTTGCCTGGGCACCATCACCGGGGCTGCAGCAGGGAGAGGTGCTGGGAGCCTGAGCAGCACAGGGACCACAGCCCCCAGCTTGTGGCTTTGGAGTCATGGGCCTCCCACCACTTGTACAGCTCCACTCAGTTCTGCTCCAAACCACTTTAAAGCACAGGAGTCTGCCCTGGTGATGAGAGAGCAGCTCCTGCTCTTCCACAGAGCATCTGGAGCACCAGATCCCCCTGAGGATGAAGGTGACTTGGTGGGGCAGAGTGACTTGCTGCCTTTCACAACCAGACACCGAACTGGTGGCCACACTGGAGTTTCTGTCAGCTTCTTTTCCCAGCTGACCCCATTTTTATATGTTCCCCCCTCATAGCTGGGCTCCAAAGCCTGGATATATTTCCTCCTGGCCTGCCATCGTGCTGATGGGATTTAAATATGAAAAGCATTGCTCTCTGTGCGAGTTAAGCCTTTGGTTAAAAGTGCAGGATGTTAAGAGGTGCGGGATTTTTTTAAGTCTCTTGTAAGGTCTTTTTCAGTGTTCCTTATGAGATGGTGCTGAAAGTCTCTGTAATATAATGATCTCACACGCTGTATATGCAATATCCCTCCTACCTTTATGCAGAGTTTTCCCAGCTAATTCCACAGTACACTCCATTAAATCACCCTCCTTTGCCGTGAACTCTGGAAGTTTTGCTGCCACATGGTCCATGCTTGTGTATCTGCCTTGAATTATTGTGGACAGCCTCCATCTCCTGCAGCCTTCCTGCAAAGATCAAGGGGCTTAATCCTTGGTCTCCGGAATCCAGTGAGCTCTCTGCCTCTTGCCCTTGTGGTCCAGCTTTTTCTCAGCAGCCTTTGAGCAGAAGCTTGAACAATGATTTGGGTTGGAAGGGACTTTCAATATCATCTCATTCCACCCTCCTGCCATGGGCAGGGACACCTTCCACTAGGCCGGGCTGCTCAGGGCCCCATCCAACCTGGCCTTGAACATTTCCAGGGATAGGATGTGTCTGGAAAATTTCCAGTGACAGGAAGTTTGACCTCCTTGAGTTCGTGAAATGTCAGCTCCTAGAACCTCAGAGCAAGGAGGTGTCCCTTGGCCAGCTCAGGACCCTCTCCCCGAGCCACAGCCCCCTTGAGTCCCCATGCCTGGCATTGCTCCTGGGCAGCCACAGTTAGGAATTATCCCACACCTTGTCACTGCTCATCCCTGCCCAGGTCTGGAGGACTAAGGTTGCAGGAAGCTCCCTTTTACCCCCAGAAACTTCAGAATAAAGGTAGAAATAAATAAAAAGGGAGCAACTGTGGGTCCAGGACCGCCAGCAGCAATTTTACAACTCATAATTGTCTCCTCCAACCCTTTACTCAGTGTTTCCTGAATCGATCAGCCCAAGTTTCACCCACAGCCCAGTTCTGTCAGGGGTGTTCTTCCCATTGTCTTCAGTGGGCCATAAATCCAGTTCCCAGAAGGTGACCCTCAGCTGCCCCTGCATCAGCACCAGGCACCCTGTTCCCTCTGGGATGGCATTTCTTGGCACGGGAGCCCTGGTTATAAGGCAGGAACAAAGAGGGGACCATTGCTCAAGCTGCAGACTTTGACACAAACCCCCGGCTTCCTCCTGCCCAGCCAAAAAACAACAACAACAAAGAAGATAAAACAGGGATGAGAAGACAAAGAAAGAAAAGCAGTGCAGGAAAAACAACACGAGGAGAAGGTTATGGCTATAAAACACAGGCTTTGGCACGAGCTTCTCCCATAAACCGCAGACACAAGGCAGCGGGGTGAGCGAGGAGTCAGAGTCTCCTCTTCCTCCCCAAACCACGCACACCTCGTGTCACTGTGTCACCGCTGCCACCCTGGACCCCCAGGAGGGTGGCCAGGAGGGGTCTGCCGGTCATTCAGGGGTGCTTTGATGCTGGCACAAAGGAGCAAGTCATTTGAGACGCTTCCTGCCTGGTGGCCTGTATCAGCTTGTGAATCATCCCAACGCTCCTGCTTAATCCGCTTGTGGATCTTTGAAGCCTTTTCTGTCTCGCAAACAAATGATCAACTGCAACTTGTTTTTAATCCATTAAAAGGTTCCAGATATTCTTCCCCTGTAAAAAAAAAAAAAAAAAAAAAAAAAAAACCGAACCTAAGTNGGCCTTGGAACCTCAGGGAGGAGCGAATTTTGTTAAGTGTTGACTGGGTCTCTGCTGAGCACAGCCAAATATTAGCATCAATTTGTGAGTTACTTGCTAGGAAGAAATGTCAAAGGTTCAGCTTTTGCTGTGAGTTAATCCTGGCTATTAAAATACCAGGATCTCAAGGAAAAGAGCTACAAGACAGTGTCAAAATGGCTTGGATGCAGCACTGTGTATGGCACACGTGATGCAAGGGGACTACAGAATCGGGTATGCCTTTGGGAAAGAAGTCCTGGGCAAGCAGTACAGGGACAAGCTCAAAGCAGCACTTCCACTGTTGTGTTCCATTTGCAGCTGGATGTACCTGGAAGGACACTGCTCTGCTGCAAGGCATTTATGTAACTAACCTCCCATTACATTTTATGCTAATTAATTGCTGCTTTCCATTCCTTCTTCTGTGTTTTGCTCTGAAAAAAATCCCTCAAAATTACAAAATCCAGCTGAAACTTAATTAAAAACACCAAGTTCCATCTGGCCCCACATAAATTATGGTCAAAGCGGCCATTTTAGAAAACATTTGTTTTTGTTGTTATTTTTTAATGCTGAACTACAAATCACCTCAAAATGAGTTCAAATCAGCTCAAAATTGAGACCAGGTTTGCTCCAGGGGTTTGAAAACTTGAGCCAAAGTCTTTGGGCAGAGCTCAGCTGAACACTGGACTTAAAAGGAGCCACGTGAGCCCAGAGTTTTGTCCTGGATATTTCCCAGCACATAAAGGGGCTACGAGAGGGATGGAGAGCGACTTGTGACAAGGGCATGGAGTGACAGGACGAGGGGGAATGGCTTCCCACTGATAGAGGGAAGGGTTAGACCAGAGATTAGGACAAACTCTTCCCTGTGAGGATGGGGAGGCCCTGGCACAGGTTGCCCAGAGAAGCTGTGGCTGCCCCATCCCTGGAAGTGTCCAAGGCCAGGTTGGAGCAACCTGGGCTAGTGGAAAGTCTGCCCACGGCAGGGGGTGGCACTGCACGGGCTTTAATGTCCCTTCCAACCCAAACCATTCCATGATTCCATGAACATTCTATGTCTCTATTTAACAAATAGGTGCTTGGAGCTGCTTTCTGCCTGGTGGAGAGTGAGGGGGATGGTGGGGGAGGGATGCCCTTCCCCTCACAGAGGAGATGGGAAGGGAGCCCAGGTGGGCACACTAGGGGAGGGGAGGGAAGGGAAAGGCAGCTCAGCACAGGTTCCTCTTGTTTTGCCTTGAGCACATGCCCAGCCTTCCCCAGGGATGCTGCCTTTAAGAGTGGCTTCAGCAGTGCCTTGCTCCTTCCCTGGGATGCGAGGGGCTGAGAACCCCACTATTGTGGCCTTCCATGTGGCTGCTCAGCTGTGCCAAGGTGGCAGAGGGTCCTGTGCTGTCACTGCTCCGATGAACACCCATGAAGCCGAAGGGTGAGGGGACCAGGGAGTGTCTGATGTCAGGCTAAACCACCACCTGGCTGTGACGGTGAGCTCCGTGCACGGGGGCGTGGGAGGGTTTTCTGCAGAGGGGGTGTGTGCTTTGTGGCTGGGCTGGTCCCTGCTCCCAGCCCGGGGAGTGCAGGGACAACCTGGTCCCTGCCGTGATTTCCGTGGGGTTGTTCAGCCTCGAGAAGAATTCTCCAAGGAGAATTTTTTGTGCCTGCTTGGTATATGGACATGAGACACTTTTTAGGAGGGTCTGTTGTGATCCAACAAGGGGTAATGGATTTAAAGTAAGAGTGCTGATTTAGATAAGATATAAGGAAGAAGTTTTTTACAGTGAGGCTGGTGTGGCACTGGCACAGGTTGCCCAGAGAAGCTGTGGTCTAGTAACCAGGTCTAGTAGAAGATGTCCCTGCTCACTGCAGGGACTAAATGACCTTTAAAGGTCCCTTCCAACCCAAACTATTCTGTGTACAGAGTATGTGTTGTGTCCTGGTGCTGGTACAGGCTGAGGGCTCTTCCCTCCTCTCAGTTACCTGCTGTTTTATCAAACTTTAAATTATGTTGCCCTCAGGGTGTTTTTTACCATATAGTCTAAAAATCCCTCCCATGGCGCTGCTTTTTGGTTGGGTAAGCGAAGCAAGTCTGTGTTTCACACCCTTCCTGGGCTTTCCTGGCACTGGGGAGATGCAGGAAAGCTTCTCCCCACAGCCCTCAGCCCGATGGGCTGCGGTGCCAACCTGGCACCGGGTGCTGCTGCCTGTGAGCTGCAGGAGCTCATCCTGCTGGAACATGGGCTGAACGGTGGGAATAAGGTCCCTAGACACAAAATGTGCCTCCACAGCACTGTCCTACCATCCAGCTCTAGCAGAGGCTATAAATAAGACAAGGGAGATCCTGCAGGAGGAGTCTGTAAGAGGAACTGGGACCCCGGTTGCTCTGTGACATGAGGAATGAAAACACCTCAACTCTGGTGAGCAGTGGGGATAATAGCTGTGTAAAACACGTGCAAATTGTCTGACCTTAGGGTGTTGCTGCCCTTGGGAGGCTGACTTGGTTATTTTTTGTCATTTATTCAATGGCTGCACATCTTTAAGACACAAATACTCACCTGATCCGTCTTCTTTTTTGGCTGACTGTGCCTTGTGGAGTTGAGCATCCTCCTGCGATGTGTAAATGATGAGTGACTGCTGGTGATCAAACAGTACTGGCTTGATAGACACATTTCAGCTTCCTATTTGATACCCAGGTGGCATTTCCTATCAGCTCTCACATCCAAATGTATCTTTTCCAGAACACGTGTTTAGTGGATTAATTCTCTTCAGGCAACCAGTTCAATGGGAGCCATCCTTTCTTCTGGCCCTGCTTCTGCCAGACTTGCCATGGCAGGTACCTTTGCTTCTCTGAGCAGCTGCAGGCACCTCAGGCTCCCCTGGGATGTGATTCAGATGTGCAAATTTTGTTCTGAGCAGGAGTGGGGGATTAGGATCAAGTTACTGGGAAAAGCGTTAGGCCTGTGTAGCGTGAGCAGGGCAAAATCCCCCTCTCCTGCCATGTGGAAAATTGGATGGGGGAAACACAAACTGTCCATCCCATATCTCTGTGTGAAGCCCCCAGCCCCCAGCAAAGGGGTTGTGAAGGTGGAGCCTGTGCCTGGTTGTCCCTTACACCGGTGGAGTTGGGACCTGCAAATCCTTTAGTGGGGTTGTCAGAGCCTGAGGAAGTGCTTCGAATCAAAGCTTTGCTGTCCATGAAAATTCCAGGTGTGAATTAGAGCATTTCTGCGGTAGCCGATTGGAAAATGCAGGGAAAAGGCAAACCAGCCTTTGCCACTGCCACATCCTGGAGGAAGTTACTCCCTGTGTGCAAACCTGTAGTAAAAAGGGAATTATGGATGATTAGTCTTTGGATCCAAAAGATTCTTTCTGTTGTGGGGGAATTGATCTGTAGGAGCCTTATCCAGCTTCACTTGGCATTTGTTCCCACCCCACTGGTGAGTAACTGGTGTGGTGGGAGATGGCCCTGAGGTTGGATGCAGCCTCTCCCATCCCCGCTCTCACTGGAGTTGAAGGACTCCAAAATTCAAAGGGTAAAACCCAAGCTGGAGAGAAGTGATGGTTTGAAAGGTGTCCTCAGCCCGGCCAGGTCTGTATCCTGTTCAAAATGACAATACGTTGTGTTATTTGGAAACCTGTGGCTTGGTTTTCTTGTCCCCTGGAGACTGAAGGGTTTTCCTTCCCCGACACAAGCGGTGAGGGACGGGCAGGGAGACCCCGGCAGGGTGAGAAGCAGACCCTGCTTGCTGCAGAAATGTTGTGGTTATATGGCCAGTTGCCATTCTACCACTGTTTAACCTTCCAAAGTGATGAAAAAAAAAACCACTTCAGGCCCCTGAAAGCATCAGTAAATGTCCAGCATTGGCTCCAAAACATTACAGGAATCACAGGGACTTTGATCTCCCATCACTCCACCCCCTTCTACTTTCTGTTGTTTAAGATTTACCAAACATCGCATCTCTTCACATCAAAATTCACCTTTGTTTTGCTACAGATAATCATCGAATAGTGATAATAACAATAAAATTCCTAGGAAATCTCCCTGTGGCAACAAGTAATTGACCCAAGAATTTTCAGTACAAGGAATTATTATTTTTTTTTTCTTAATAACCACAGAGCACTGGAGATGCTCGTCCGTCGGGGGATACACCGCTATTGTTCTCATCAGTCCTGATGCTTTGCCTTCACCCTTTGAGTTTTCTCAAAGGATTGAGATTATTTGGTTTCTTTGAAGAACAAAGGATAAAGAATTTTTTTTAGATGACTGGCTATTTTGATCTGCAAGGTCTGCACGCAGTGTGAGGGAACAAACATCACTAAATCATTAAGGGAAAAGGGAAGGGTATGCATAATGGAAAGAGAAACACAAAAGCCACCGAGGCCCGTGGTTAGAGGAAGCGCTGGCAGCCGAGGCTGGGTGTTGTTTCCAGCCCCACTGCTGAGCCAACACCGGGTTTGTTGCTTTGCTTCCCTGGGCATCGGTTTCTCTAACTGATATTTTGGCAGGATAAATCTCACAGCCAACAGACTCTGTCGGGTTTAGTTTTAATTCCCATTTTATTTGGGGGGGGTGGCCTTTGGAGAAATAATAGATGTTGAGTGGGATGTCTTATTTAACCAGCCCCTGTGCCTGTCTTGAAATGCAGATATTAAATGCCATGGATGTGTCTGAAAGTCCTGTTTGGCTGCCTGGATTCCCTGTCTGTGGCTGGGCACAGTGCTGAGGATGCCAACCCTGGGTACCTGGCACAGGAGACCCTGGGGGAGGTGTAAGGCAGAGCTGTGGGACTCTGGCACAGAGTGGCCCAACCAAGATGCCTCTTTGCCCCTGGGTCTGTAATTCCGTGGAGCTTTCCTCCCTGTTTTCCCACTCCAGAGAATATTGAGATCCATGGGAATCCGTACGTCACAGGATGGAACACAAACATGCTTCCCATCCAAATGTGCTTTTCCCGTTTTGGGAGATAAGAAAATATCACATGTTCTGAGGAAATAGGATTAGCCTGTAATTAAGCAAAAACCCTCCTATTTAGCATAGCAATTTTTTTAAAATTAAAGAGTGGATATCACCTGCTAATTATGGGGTACACAATGTACATAAAGCAATGGCTAATTTGTATATGAGTGTCTATTTTTATTCTATTTGAAAAAAAAAATGAAACTTTAATACAGTCATTCACCCAGATGCATAAGTAAAAGCTGTGTTCTAGACTTCCAGCTAAACAAACAGCATCCTGCTGAGCTGAGTCCATGCTGATCCTGCCAGCTGGAAGCTGGAATAGAGCAGTTGATGCTGCAGCTGATTAAAAGTACAGTGTTTGTGCTCAGTTTGTGGTGGTCACCTACAAGGTGAGCACACAACACACCTCGAGGCTGTCACAGACTGTCCTTGGGTCAAGCCATGGCATCGTGGAGCTGGAGGCTGTAAACTGTGCAGGACAGAGGAATCCTGAAATCTGGGGAAGCTTTACTCTGAATCCAAGCTCAGCAGCATGCTCCTTCGTCAGGGCGTGGAGCTGTGCTGGTCTTGTCTGTTTTTCTGGGGGAAAAAAACCTAAAAACCTGGTGTAGTTTTGGCAAAATCTGGACCTGTACAAGTGAGCTTGGAATGTGCTGTGGTTGAACTTCGCACTTTCTTAGTGGATCTTGGGAAACGGTCTGGTTGAAGCTGTGGAGGGCGAGTGAACTTGTTCTCCTCAAGTTTTGATCCCTCTATTACCCATCGGTTTTAGATTTAGCCCTGAATTCCGCAAACACTTACGCACATGTTTTGCTTCACACACTTACCAGGAGTGCTCACTTACACGCAGTTAAACACATGTGCTGGTTTTCACAGGATCCAAGAGTCTGCCACAAGTATTTCAGGTTCAGCTTCCATTTCACATCCCTTGAATTGGAGCTGGTCTTGTTTCAGAAACAACTCGCTGCCCTAATTAGTCACTTTGATGCACTAATCCCCTTCCTGCCCTTTGGACATATCGACATGAGCATGTCCCTGATCTTCAGTGGGGATTTTTTTCTGGTGATTTCAGGGCCCATATGCCTCCTGGAGATGAGTGAGTGCTCCTGACACACAGGATGGTGGTAGCCGTGGTGGTCGTGGGGTTAAACCAGAACAACTTCCGAAAACACAGGAGGGGAGAAAACATCACATTGGCTGCAGTGCCACTGCCATGTGGGAAAATATTCCCAGCTTTGGCTGGCTGTCTTTGAGAAATGAGCAGTGCTGGGTGTGCTGCACCTCCATGTATTGACTGCTGCCTCTGTGCAGTGTGGTAAAGGCTGAGGGAGGGCAATGCCAGGTGGCACAAGACCCGTTTTTTTTCAGGAATATGGATTATTTTCCAAATTTCAGCAGTGCTGTTCTGCCCACACCAGCCCAGCCTGGTGTTTGAGCAGGTTGGCTTCGGGTCTGCTCCCCTGCCTGAGCTTCAGGCGCTCAGGGCAGGGTGTTGCCCTTGATTTGGGGGGCTGGGGCAGTGCCCTGCACCCCGTTACAGGACTGTGGTGTCTGTGCCATGCAGAGCCTTCCCTGTGCCGTGCCCTCCTGATGTAGTAAAGAAATATTAAAGTCTACCTTGCAGAAAAGTGAGGCTTCCTCAATTAATAAACGTGCTCACAGGCTTGCCAGATGAAAGAAATGTAAAATACCTTGATAGCTTCTTTTATGATCATTAATAATAGTCTGACTTACCTGAAAGGCACAGTGCGTGTCCCCAGTGAGTTTTGATCTCTTGTCACGCCTGGGTGTGTGGGATGGGTAAGGCTCTGTCTCTTTGGGGAGTTGTTAGATGAGAAAACAGGCAGCAGATATTTCTCCACCCCCTGCTCCGCTCTATTCCCAACACTGCTTCGCTCCCAAGGATCAATATCTGAACTGAGAAATTATATTATTAAGCTGCATATTGTAATCAGACATCAAGTGGAGTCCACTTTACCCCCTTGGCACGCATTAGCATGCCCTGGTGGAGTGGTGGTTCCTTTGAAAAGATGAAGAGCATCATCCATGCAAAATATGTGGGGTGCAGGAGTGGGCCAGTCGTTCTGCAGAGCGTGTCTGACGACTCTGTGCCGATTGCTCCCTGGCAATTTGCATTACAGAAAAACAATCTTTTATTTATTTAAGTTGGAAATCCCTTTGCATCTGAACTTCAAGTGTGCAGCAAACACACTTTGATCATTTTAATGCAGAAGTCACTGATTTACAATAAATATTGTGTTTTCTTTTCATACTTCTTTTTGTTCTTTGAGGAGATTAGAGCAAAGGAAGGAAAATAATTCTGACCTCATTAGAATTGCCTGGCGAAAGAAATGTGCAGAGTGGGGAAGATACTGGGCTTCAAATGGTCCCAGGCCAAGGACAGACATTACAGCATGGATGGGTTTTTAATTCCTGGTGCAGGGATGGGAGAATTGAATCCACTTTGAATGGGATTTGGGGGGGTCTAGTTATTTGCTGTAAAGCACCAGGAGGAAATGATGCATCCTGAGACCCAGCCTGGCATCGGGTGCGCCCGATGACTTGCCCTTGAGGGTTCCAGATTTGCGGATCCCTGGCAGTCACCTGTTTTTGTTGCGTGCCAGGGTCTGAACTTGCACTGCCAAGCTGAGGTGGGGACCAGGATTCAGCCCAGAAAGGGCAGGGAAATGGTAGAAAAGCAGCAGCTTTTCTGGAACCGTCCCCAGGTTAGAAACTGCTCCTAGAGAACGACTTCGGTGGTGTCTGTGTGGGATTAGTGAATGGAGCTCGGGATGGAGTGGGCCAGCGGCTGATTCACTGTGATCTGTTGAAGCTGGTTTTTGGGGATGGGTGTTTTGCTGCAGCAACGAGGTGGGTTGTGCTCCTGCCCAAGGAGGCTGAGACTTCTGACAGCACAGCTCCTCACTGCTGCCCACAGAGGCTTTTAATGGGGATTTGCAGAACTCCTCTCCCTTTTGGGGATAGAAACAGATACAAAGTGGATACTTAAAAACAAAACAAAACAAAGAAACGCCAAACAAAACTCCAAACAGAAAAACAGCAACAACAAAAAAACCCCAACAGAAACAAAACCCACCCAAACATAAAAAAGCCACAAAAGAACCCAAAACCTCAAACAAAGAAACCACTCCTCCCAAAACCCCAAAGCCTATTCAGCCCCCCTGGAACAAACACAGCTTTCTTCTGGGGCAATGCAGTGTGAAGGGGAGGGCTCAGCTCCCTTTATGCCCCCACTGCTCTGACGCTGATCCAAGCTGACCTGGGGCTTTGTGGCCATCCCGATGCCAGGAGCAGCAGGTCGAGCTTACAGGTGTGAAATCCAGCTCTGTCCCTTTTAAAAGGGGCTTTTCTTGCTGGGCAGGCTCGGACAGAAAACACTTAAAAAGAGCAGTTTGCTTTGCCTGGCGTTGCTCCTGCCTTCCCCTTCTGTCCTTTGCCGCTCTTTTTGTGCCCTTATTGCACGTGGGTTCCTTTTACTTCATTCAGTGCTTTTTTTTCCCCTATTTTTTGCTCATCCTGGAGCAAACCTATGAAATCACATCCCTGGTCTAAATTTCTAAAGGCCACAAGGAAATTCAGGTTGCTTGAGCTTTACTGGAGGGCGTAACTGGAAGCAGCAGGAGCAGTAGGTGCAGTGACTGTACAGGTAGTTTGGTCACTCCAGGTCATCAAGGGTTATTTTGTGCTTGGTCAGAAGTTCCCAGCTGCTTCATCTATTGTGTATATTAAGTTTGCATTCCTGAGCATCAGGAACAGATGTGGTGAAGGAGAAGGATGGGTTTGCTTTTAACAGAGAGGGATGTGAGCAGAGAAACTGAGAGGCATCTTTGGGTTCTCCCAAATCAGGCTTTTCTCTGGAGCAGGAGCTCAAAATCCAGCCCCTCATCTTCCCTTTCACTCCACGATAATTTATTATTATCCAGGACTGCAACCAGAACAGTTTAGCCTAAAAGTGATCCGCTCAATTACAAGCTACTGTGTTACTTTAACTACAAAGAGACCAGAGACACATCCCTTTATCCTGAGCATCTTGGGCAAACAAAGCAGGGGGGTTAGTGGCAGTGTAAACACATTTAAATTACCCTCCTTGGAAAACCCTGATCACTCATTATGGTCAAATCCAGCTGGATGGAGCCAGAGGGGACACTTTAAGATTTTTGTCTGCTGGGAAAATGTGTGTTGGAGAGCTGTGAATAACAGACACAAAGTCACTGTGCCATCTCCTGAGGATGTTGAAGTCCTGGCTGGTCAGGAGTTGTCCTGCTCCCTCCTGGCGTTCACCAGGGACCAGGGCCTTCTGATGTGCCTTGATTTCTGACTATCCCTGTTTATCCCACAGATGAAGCTTTGTTACCGTCATGAGCCCTGAAGCTCACAGGATGGTTCTTCTAGTGCAGGCGAATCTGGGGAGGGATAAAAAATTTGTAATCCCATTTTACACCCAAATGCAACCCCTCCTTCGACCTCAGCAGGTGGGACAGACCAAGAAGGGCATCTTGGGGACGCATTCCCAGAATTGTCCCACAATTTTCCAGCTCCCTGCAGGAATTGGCATTGCAATGGAACCAGGCACCAGTGGATCGTGCCCAGAGCACATCTGACCCTGCCCACCCAGGCTGATGGCTGCAGGTGTCCCAGGGCAGGTGGGGACAGCACAGGACACCTTGTTCCAACCCAGTAAACCCAGTTTGGGGAGCTGAAGCACCAGAGCGATGGTGGGGAAAATCAATCTCACCGACTCTGGTGGAAGAGCAGTAACCTCTGGATGCTGTGTATCCCCTCCACCCCCAAAGTGTGTCTGAACTCCTTCCCATGGCAGGCGCTGTGCAGGGACTGGATTTCTCCCTGCAAGGACCCCTTCTTATCCATGCCTTGTTTCACCTGCCAGCTGGGAAGATTCTGGGTGTCACTTCATCCCAAACTAGGGATAGAAATCAGAGTATCCTGGGAGAAACCTTTGCTAGTGCCAAACAGGGAGGGTCCCAAAGGCAGAATGAAGAACTGACATGAAGTGGTGATTCCATCACTCACCCCATGTCTCTCCACATGGATCCACCACTCTGTGTGGGAAACAAAGTCCCAGGTCTTTCTCTGCAGCACTACCTGAGATGTTTGAAAATGAACAGTAGTTTTCACTTAAGCCTTGTTTCCTGCCAGTTTAATGGGATTTGATCATCCAATTCCCTTCATGCAGTTTGCAGTGAGCAAGTTTTGCTGGGAAAACTCTCTGGATCTTGGTGTTGTTACAGTGGGCCTGAATTCCTCCTTTCCTGTGAGCGGGTTTAGGGAGACTGTTTCCATGGACGGCACCAGCACGTCCTGAGAAAACTCCATCAAAGCTCAGACAACATTTTCCAGTTATTATCTGCTGACTGACTGGAGTTTGGGTTTTCTGCTGACAATAAAACAGTGGGTAAAAGGAAGTGATTAGCAGCTTACAACTATATCTAGTTCATTCTGAGTAAAGCTCTTTGCTTTATTTTGGGACTTGGAAGATGAACTGTACAGTATATTGTTCGAAACTGCGTCCTCCGTTTTGGAAAATCTCCATATATTTTGTTTCCATGTTATCTGCATGGTGGTAATTAGAAAATTATGTGCCTGCTACATGACCTCCTCATAAAGAACATACTTAAAGTGAGACAATAACATTCAATTCCCTTTCTAAACCATCAAAAAGAAAATGGTTTTCAAGGCATTTCTTCCTCCTTCCCAATTCCCTCCCTTCAGCCACTTGGGTGGTCTCATTTGACAAGTTTTACAATAGAGGAATTTTTTTTTTTTTTCATGGACAAACATGTAAGTGCAGGAGAAAATCTGGAACCGGGAAACAAATGCTTCCCCCTCTGCCCTCCCTTAGAAAAACCTCAGAGGCTGAACCTGAGCAGATCCTGGCAAAGGCAGGGAGAGGGAGACCTTCTTGCAAAGGGAAATCCACTCAGCCCCACTTTTTTTTTTTTTTTTTTTTTGCTGTTTACCTCCATTCCTGCTGCAAAATTCCCCTAATCTGTGCCCATGGGAGGGAGAAGCATGTGCATGGCCCCTGAGGAAAGCTGGGGACAGCAAAGGGGACTTTGAACTGCTCCAAAATTCCCAGGCTGGGGTCAGGTCACCTGCATGAGAGGCAGGAAGGGGATCCACCTGTGGCAGGACCTCAGCTTGTCCCCATTCCATGAAATGCATGGAGAAGGTCACTGATGGGATAACCAGAGCCTGCAGTTTTTAGGTAAAATTGCGCTGCAGGGGCAAGATGGACCTCTGTGTGCCTAAATATTTCTCCGAGGGAATAAGGAGCAGACTTGGAGATGACACTGGGATTAAAGAGGAGGCAGCAGAGCTTCTGGGAGGGGCTCCTTGGAGCAGTGCTGGAAGTGTGAGAAAATGCTGTATTCCCCTGGTTAAGGATGCAGAAGATGAGGGGGGGATAAACAGGTTGATAGTGTGTGTTTTCAATCCGTGAAAATCCTGTGGTCCCAAAATCACCTGTTTCTCTGGGGGCTTGCTGTGCTCTCCCTGCACAGCTGGAGCTGTCCCATGGGAGAGGAGCACTCAGGAGATCTAGGAGAGAAAGCAGAGCCAGGGGTGATACAGTGTAGAGGTACAGGGCACAGGTGCACCAGGAGAACTGAGGGGAAAAAAGGATGCTTTATATGGAATAAACAGAAATCCTGTCCATCACTGAGGTACAACTGGATTCTGCTTGTTTGGAGGAAAATAAGCTGAATATTGTTTTTGATTGCTGCTCTGGGAGGGTGATGTTCCTGCAAGCACCTACCTCCACCATATTTTGGACAGCGGCTATCAGAGAAATAATAGAAAAATAGTTGGGAGTTCCCAGCATTTAAATTTGGTAGCCTCTGTAGGGCCGGAGCCCTGAGGACAAATTACATGCCTATGAGCTCAATTTTTGCTGATCAGCAAAAGTATGAGCATGATTATCCCTTCCCCTGCTGCCCTCTTAAATCACTTTGCCAACCTAAAAGGTCTTTTAATACAAATGAGAATTTACACTCAGGACCACGAGCAATCAGAACTGGAAGGCACTTGCAGCCTCCACTTCTCCTTCCTGCCCGTCCAGCTCAGCATCCCCCACGTCCCTGCCAGCCCAGGGTGTGTGCAGGGGCACAGCCCAGCCTGGTGCCCTCCGGGTGTGCAGGCAGGAGAGTGTTCACCTCCCCTGATTCTCTAATGATCCCTTTGTCAATCAGCTCGTGTGTTTGTGGACCTTAAACCCCGCGAGCAGGAACCAGCCAGAGCAGATCTCACAAGCCCGGCATTGTGCCTGGGGAATTTTCCGTGTCCTGGTGCCAGGAGGGCACAGGTGGTGGGGAGCAGGGGGAACGTCTGGGCTGATGACAGTTGAGAGGCTGCAGTGAGCTCCCACCAAGTGTGTGCCTGTGCACCTGGGGTGGGTTAAAGGCAGGGCTGGGAGCAGCAGGTGAGCAGCAGCTTTACCTAAAAGCCCATAAAATGATAATAATAAGTCATGAAGCTATAAAATGTTATTGGGAGCCTCCCACTCAGATTCTGGAGAGGAGGAGCCGTGCTAAGCTGCACCAGAGCTGTTGCTGGGCACCTCTCTTTAAAGCTGGTACAACTTGTATATGTATTCCTTTCTTAATTAAACTTGCCTGGCAATGGAGCCAGAGCCAAGAGCTCTCTTCAGTCCCCTAAACAGCCTTGGGAACAGCAAATACTGTTTATCCTGGCACCACTGAGCATCTCCCACCACGCTGGGAAGTATGAGAAGCAAAGGATGGGCAGCTGCTCCCTGAGTTTGTTGTTGCTGGGGCTCCACGAGTCCTCTGAGTCCTCAGATGGGTGAATGCAATGGAGCATGCCCCAGACTACTTAGAATTATGAAATGGTTTGGGTTGGAAGGGACCTTAAACATCATCTCATTCCACCCCCTGCCATGGGCAGGGACACCTTCCACTAGCCCAGGTTGCTCCAAGCCCCATCCAACCTGGCCTTGGACACTTCCAGGGATCCAGGGGCAGCCACAGCTTCTCTGGGCAACCTGTGCCAGGGCCTCCCCACCCTCACAGGGAAGAATTTCTTCCTGATACCAAACCCTGCCCTCTGTCAGTGTGAAGCCATTCCTCCTGTCCCATCTCCACCTGCTCATGTTTCGAAACCAGCTTTCTTTGTTTGCTCCCCTTCGCTTTCCTCCCCCACATAACTACTGTCATGGCCCTATTTGCAGGGGTGACTCGGTAAATGGGTCACTTGGAAAAAGGTCTGGAGGAGAATCGTGTCCAGCTGAGGACACTGCAAGCCTGGCAGTGAGTCACTGGCTCAGTAGGGCTGAAGTGCCCAGTCGCACTTCCCTACAGGACAAGAATTTCAAATACGATACACTGTTTATGTCAATCTTCTGTGGTGAGTCATACCTGGGGTGCTGGGGAAACAGATCAAACGCCGTTATAAAAACAGGGAAATTAAAAATGAAAAGGGTGCCAGGTTCCCTTACAGCTCTGTGCACTCCATGTCTGTCTGTCTGGACTTAGAGACTTTGACACTGAGATGACAGCAGGGATATGGTGAATATTTAAAGCCTGAGCTCACTTCAGCGTTTCCATTTAGGTTATCACTTCGTGTTGTCTCGGGCACATTACCTTCACTGCAAATGAGGTTTGAGATCTCCATCTGGTCCTGGTGGACAAAAGCTTTCTCAGAGAAAGGAAACGCAGTCCCAGCGGCGGCTTCAAAGCTGTTGGAGTCTCCTGTGAGGACGGGAAAGCAGCTCTGAACCTGTTGGGTTTTATATCCCACAAAATACAGATTGGACCATAGTTTTCATGTCACTAAGTCGTTCTACTGCATCTGGCCGCTCAAAGCATCATTTCTTCCTTCTCCAGCTTTTTTTCCTTTAAATGCTTGTGAAGCAATGGGATGGATTTTATCCAGCTGGGCATCAAATTGAAATTCTGAATATAAAAGGGGCACATGGGATCCCACTCATGAGGGGACACAAAACACACGGGTTGTTCCATGAAGGAGCTGGATGAAGACTTCTCTGAGTCTGTGGAGCAGGAATAGCACAAGGTTTTCCCCCTGGGGGCAAAGCATGGAGATTGTCTCTTTCCCAAAGCAGTCCTTGCCCCAGTGAGGATTACACAGCCTAGATTAGACAGTTTACCTCAGGGCTGCGTAACTACTGGGGTAGTTCCCGGGACTTACTTGGAAATGAAGCAGTGAAATTCTGAAGGGTTGGTGAAGAGACATTGGGTAGGAAAAATGGGGGGGTGGGGGTGTGGAATCCTCGAGCTGACCTTGCCCTGTGACACCTGCAGGGTTCAGGTGCCTCTGAAGTTCATCCTGTTGGCTGTCAGTGTTGGGTTTACAGCTGGGCTCAATGCCCTTGAAGGTCTTTCCCAGCCTAAATGAGTTTGATTCCATTACGTTTACGGACAGATCATGCTCCGTGTAAACCACTGATGTGGCCTGTGCTAAGGGGGTGTCTGTGGGATTTTTCCAGCTGTTTCTGAAGTCATTCAGTGGCTGGGGGCAGGGGAAGGTGCAGCACCTGGGTGCAACGGGGGTTCCAAGGTGAAGGCACCGTGAAGCTGCACCGTCTTCCTCTCGGCCTACTTGAGACTTTGAATGGCAATCATTTTATACGTGATATAAGAACACAACCTGTCCTATATCTGCGGCAGATTTAAAAACAGCTTTCTTTCAGTAATTTTCAATATCTTTTCCCGCACAAGTCGAGCTCTTGGTGCTCCTCCTGGACGAAAAGCCCTGCACAGGTGGAGAACACACGTCCTCCAGCCCCGTTGGCTGCGGATGCTGCTGTTCTCTTAATGGGCTTCTGTGCAACCCAAACCATGGGCTGTTCTTATTTACACGGAGGACAGGCTTTGAGTGACACATCAAATGACCGGATTTTAGTGTGTGTTAGGAAAATTAGTTAATTTGGCTAGAGAAAATCAGGGTTCCCCATGGAGTTTGCAGGGTAGAACTTGCTTCAGATGGTTGGTAAACAAAGGGATGTGTTGCTAGGATTGTGAAGTTGAATGGATTTTGCTTTTGCAACCCACTGTTGCAGTTTTACTCTTTCCGTCTGGGAGATATGTTGTTGCCTCTTATTTTTTATGTTTTCCTTCTGATTTTTCTTTAGTATTATTATTATTTTTTTTTTAGTTTTGATTGGTTTTGACAATCCTTACAGCAGGATTCACATTTGCAGGCTGTTTCAGGGGACAGAAAAAAACTGATCAGGTGACGGACAAATAAATACCAAAAATATCAAATTAATAATAATTAAAGGTGTGTTGAGGAAGCCTGGCCGAACCAAAAGCATCTCTGCAGGTGTCTGGGCCAGGCACGTGTATTTTTGTGCAGGTAAAGGTGCAGATCAATAGGCAAAGGAGCACAAAGCTGTGAGGAGCGTGTACAAGGCCATTCCATGCCACAACATTCTCTCTTTCACCGTTACCCTTAGGCACGGTTAAGCTTCTATATCAGGATGTCCTGGCCTGTCTCCCAATGCCATGATGTTCCTTAGTGGCTCTTTGTGTTTGTTCTTTGCCTGACGTTGCACAATAGATCAGGATTCCTTCCTCTTGCTTTGTTTGGACTCTTTCATGAATTGCATCCATGTGTCCCAGGCACTGAGCCCTTTCACATGATTGGGCAATATTTGCATTAAGATGAACTGTTCTCTCCTAAATGAGTGTGGGATGGTTGTTCCTTCCAGTCCCAGGAGTGCTGATGTGAGGTACAGGACTTTGGATCGGGACATAGGGCTACGGAGGAACATTTGTTCCTTCTGTTTTTCCCTGGAAGCAGCTGTTTTTCTGTTTAGGGCAGGACATCGTCTATGCCTGAAAGGCATTTAGAAATCAGGGGAGTGCAGGATTCAGTAGCCTGCCTGTTGGGAGGGGTTTCTTGCCAAAGCGTGTTGCTCTTCAGAGCTCTGTACTTGCAGTTTCATGTGAGGTTAAGGGCGGTGGATTTAGCGTCTCAACCCAAGCCAGTTTGGACCTGGTTTTTTTTTTTTCAGCTCCTGTTGTCCTGGATAACATGGTGGCAATACATGTGAGCTACAGCCCCTCTTGTGCCAGACAAGGGAGGAGTGATGGCTGAAGCTGCAAGGGAAATGTCCTTTCCATCCTTTGACGTGTGCGTGTGTGTGATTCACTAAACAGCTTTGTCCAACTGGAAGTATCCCTGAAAACTCTTTCCAATAAAATAATGACTTCATGACTATTCCCAGAGGTAGTATCTCAATGGGTTAGAAATTGAGCTGGGATGTCAGCTGTCATTTACGTGTTTGCTCTGCTCTCTGCGAACTAGGGCATGAGAATGAGCTACAAGATGTCCTACCATGGCTGGGGTTTCACAGGGCTTTTTGAGAGAGTGGTGCTTTTATTCTCATTTGAGTATCTGATAATTTCTCCTGTTGTATCTCTGATTTATCAGAGTGGCTTAACATGGGCTTGTTCCCCCCCTTTCTCCTCCCCTCTCACTTGTTGATGTTTGTAAGCACTTGTTTTGTTTGTATTGTATTGTTTTGTTTGTATTGTAAGCACTGTTTCATGAGAAGGGAAAGATAAAGAATGAGGTTCTTGTGTGCACTGAGCAATGGAGATGATGACTGAAATGGCTATTAATGATTGTTCCCTGCATGTGACTTTAATTTCTCACCAATTCCAACTAAGGCAATTTACACTGGCAGCATAATCCACAGCTTCACTTCTCCTAGAACCAGCCTAAACCCAGCTGTTGCCGCTGAGCTGTTGCTCCAAGGGGGCAGGATGAAGCCCTTGGTTGGTTTATAGCAGTATCTTTTGGATTTCTAAATGTCGTCTGGGATTGCATAGATTTGGTCTTCACAGGAGTTACTCAAACCTTAGTGAAAATGCTCAGTGTCTGACACTTGCACGACCAAAAACTGAGACATTTAAACCCAACAGCTGTGTTTGACAATGATGGTTGTCAAGTAAGTGATTAGCTCATCGATGAGAGTGTTGAGACACGAAGATGCTGTAATTTTGGGTGCAGATGGGCTCTGTTGAGCAGTGTTGTCATGCCCAAGAGAACCACAGGTTTTGCTTGTTTTCAGTAGTCTCCTTGAAATAACTTTTTTTTTAATATCTGTAACAACTGGCTCCTGTTTCTTCTCTACCAGGGAGGCACTATCAGAGCTAACAAGCACTAATTGGAGAGGGAGAGCGAGGGGAAAGGGCATAAAACCCAGGATGGAGAAGGGGGAGCGTAGATCCTGGAGACTTAAGCTTAATACCATCAAACTTGGATGGAAATACTACTCTGGCAGACCGCAGAAACATGGCTTTTGCTGTGGGAGTAAAGAGAGGAGAGACACGATAAGGCTGGTGAAGTCAGTGCAGTTGGTGCAACGAACCCTGGGCCGTTTCCCGGGATGCCTGACAGAAGTTTCCTTCTGTGGGAAAAATCAACGACTGGAATAGGTCGGTCTCTTTTGCCACAGCAAACCTATACTTAAGTGTGATTAAAATGCTTTCGGCAAAGGAAATACCCCGTAGTTTAAGCCAAACATGGGGACATCCTCTCTCCCTCTGATTGATGTTATGGTGGTTTGCGTGGTGTACTATACCCTGAACCGGGCCCAAGTCAATTAGGCACCATTTCAAAGTATTTTCTCATGCAGCCCGAGGTTTTGCTCGTGCCAAGGAAATCCGAGACTGGGGGAAATGATAGCGGGAATGAATTCTGTGAGCCAGCGCAGCCGGGCCGTCGGGTTAGCAGGCAGCAAGCACTGCAGGATTCCCTGCTTCAAGGATCAAGATGCCTGTTTCAAGTTGTGAGATTTAATGGCCTTTTTACTGAGATCAAGTGTAGTATTGGTTTAATATCTGATACAAGCTCTATCAGGAAAGTATATCCTCCCTTTGCGGGGGGGACGAGGCGATCTAACCATAAAATGATCAAATCCTTATAGTTTTTTTCTACCCCTAGACCAGGGGGGATTTCTGCCCCAGAGACACCATCTAAAGCACATTTCCACTCAGCCTTTGACTGTTTGAAGCTTTCAGACAATCACAGTGTGGGAAAGGACAGTCCTTACAAATCTTTCGCCCTTTCAGTCCCGAAATATCATTCCTTGTGATGGAAGAGAGTAATAACATGTGAGAGCACCATCACAAGCCAGCCAGCAAAGGAAATAACAGGGTGACCTTATAAAATCAGGGCCCAAAAAAAACCACCCAATTACAGGGTTAAATGCCACTGAAGTAATGATTCTCCTGGTTTATCTCACTCAGGATACACGGCTTTTTAAACCCAGCCACTGGGGACATGTGAAATGGTGCTTAAACCATCAGTGGAAGGTTCCTTCGTGTTACAGACATATTTCCATGTATTCCAAAACAGCCCTAGAGTCTGGGCAGGCAAGGAGTGAGCTTAATGCCTTCCTTTGTAGTAGGAGATCTTTGAAACTCTTATTTGATCGTTTCCCTAGATTAAGATGATTCTGCACTGCTTTGGAGAAATGTGTTCCCCCTGCCCACCAACCTCCTCTCCCAAAGTGATAAGGCATCAGTAAACACTGTCTGAAACTCTGCACAGAACCTCCTCTGTACAGGGCTTTGAAGCAGAGCTGCATGAAGACCTCTGTACCGGCTGAAAATATCTTGCAAACTGATAAAGAAGCGCAGGTACAGCTAAAATCCACTGTGTAATGAGGATTAGCGAGCCTAAGGAGGTTTGTTTGGATTGAAGATGGAGCTGAAATGTGTGAGGCTTGGATTTGACCAGAAATAAACTGAACTTGGATTTCATCAGATGCTGCCTGGCCCCCTCCTGCCCTGCACCTCCTCGCCCCACTCCACGTTTCGAGTAAATACTCGGAGCTCATCGTTTTAAAAGGAGCTGTTTAATTTTCCCCCTGGCCCAGGTTCTCGTTAAATATGCTGTGCTTCAGTGCAATCCTCCACTTTCCCAACCAGCCCTCAGCTCTCTGCATCTCCCTACCTGTGTGCTGGTCTGTATTGATCTCAGATATGTGGGCAATTGCTCCACCGAATACAGCCTGAAAGGACCCCGTTTGATCCCATGATGATTCCATAGCAGATATTCCGACTAATTGTATCCATGGAAATCAAGTGCACTTTAACTAATGAAAAAAAAAAAAAGGTATCATGGTCAAAGCTTATTTGAAGAAATGACATGTTTTAAAACCTGACATGACTTAAAACAGAATCATATAAGTTCCTTTGCTAAAACACTTTCAGGATATATTAGGTATAACAATAGTTTTCTACATGAAAATGGCTTTGAAATCTTAAAAGAAAAGTATTTTAAAAGAAAAGAATTTTTGCGGTGCATTAAATTGGACGTGAATATGACAGATTTCAAAGACTGTCAAAATAACGAATTTACATCATAAATGCACAGGCTCCCTTTTTAAAGGCCTCTTCAACAACTCAGGAAGGCGTTTAATGGTGAGCAAGTTCAAAGTGTCATGGACTCCCACTGGTATAAAAAGGAGGCAATACCCACTATACTCTCTGTGTTTCAGATAATGTATCTGTCTCTTTTCAAGTTAATAAACTGCACTCCTGTCAAATTGCAGATAAATGAAAGCGACCAAGACATTGTTTTCCCCACATATTGCTAAGAAAGATATCTCCCAATATTTCTAAACGACCAGTATGCTAAAAAGAACTTGAAATGAATCCACCCTGCAGTTATTTTACAGCATCAAAGACAATGAAATTTCCACAGAGGCACTTTCTGAAGTTTTAAATGCTTTATTTCTGATAGCTGCTCATTAAGAAGCTTCGAAAGCTTTTTATTGTTTCAAAGGCAGTCATCTAAATTTTTAATCATTCACTAGTGCTATATGGTCACGATGTTACTCTCTAGCTTTAAAAACCCTTTTTTATTTTCTAAACAGTAATGTCAACATAATGTTTCCCTGAATAATTGTTAGGTACGGCCTTACTCAAAGAGCAACTGCGAGGAGGGGGGAAAGAAAGGGAGAAAGGGGGTTTTGCCTTTTGCAAAGGGAGAGAAATGAGACACTTCAGGAAATTAAAACCCAGGGCCAGCAGTTGACAGAGCTGGCCACCAAACTTAAAACGCTGGTCTTCTGGGATGGTTTTGCCTCGGCCTCTTACAGCTGGGGAAGTTTGTGGTGGGTAATTTTTAGGCTAACAGTGATGCTCTGCAGGCTGATTCTTGCTCTGTGGCACATGAGTGTCTTCGGGGATTAAAGAGGATTTAGGGAAATTTCCTGTCCCTGCCCCTTGGAGTTGCCTCCTACCCCACCCACCGGGGTCAGGTCCAGCTGGGTGGGGGATGTCGTGAGAGGTGGCATCTCCATCCCGTGGTTAGCAGTGGGCACCAGCCACCAGAGTACGCAGAGTCCTTGTGAAGGAGCAGTGCCATGCCTGCTTGGGCTCATCCTGGCCTTGCATCTGGTTTTCCTCTGCTCCTCACTCTAGCACCATTAAAGAGGGGATTTCTTTCCCGCTGCCCGGGATTGAAGGTTCTCACACGCCAGACGTAGGGATGAGGTTGCAGTTTATTTACTCCAAAAGCTTGTATTAAGTTTCTCCCTCTAGAAACCACAACCCAGGCTCTCTCCTCTTCAGGGACTGTGAGTTTTCCGTTCTCAGGGTCTAAGTGTTGGACTGAACCCATATTCCAGCTCCAGGCTCTTCTCTTTCTCTATATTAGAGTAGGTTGAGTTGTCTGATAAGTGAGGCAGTGAGGAGATATGGAAGCAGATTGAGGCTGCCTCTACTTAGCAAGGAAGTGGATCCCTCTGAATTCAGGCACTTGGCATTTCCACCTCCCAAATTTCAGTCAGGGTAGATGCAGAAGGAAACAAAATACTGAGCAGGAACAGCCCATCCACAGAGCAGTGTTTGGCCGTCACCTGCAAGAGATCCTGAGACAGGGGGATAACAAACAGCTCTTGCTGGTACAATGCTTTGCCCTCCTCTAGCAGTACTTTTGATCTGAGGCTCTCAAAGGAATTACAAATATCAGCACAATAACCTCCTACCATCAGCTGTAGCCATTCCCCCTTGCACAGCTGAGGCAGCTGAAAGGTTGGGAGAGTTCTCTGTGCAATCCAATGGGATGAGACACCCACCTCAACCAGCACCTTTTGTTTTGTCCCCTGGGTGATGGATATGCAATCCAGCTCTTCAAAGAACCACTTCTTCCGTGCTGAATGTGTGGCTGTTGAATAGATCTCATCACTTTTATATGTTGTATACAAACTTATGCCTGACATAGACGTATGTTGACACTTTCATTTGTCTGTCCTCAGCCTGGGCTTGGGTGGTTTGGGCTCAGCTTTCTGGATTTTTGTTGTGACCACACCACAACTTCTTTCCTCTCTCCGCCTTGGACCCAGAGTGTCTGTCAGCTGAGCTTTACTGTCTGTGCTCAGGCTATATCCTGGGATCTCCATTGGTTTTCTTGGCCATCTGAGCCCAGATTGCTTTTCCTCGTCTGCTTTGGGTTTTGTTCTGCCTGGTGTGGCCGCTGCTCTAATTCCATCACACCCTGAGCTGAGCATCTGCCCAGCCTGGGGCTCCTCTGGATGGACCTGGGCAAGCAGCCACCAACACTTAGTGCTAGTCCTTTCCCTTTCTCCAACAAGCCTTTGGAGCAGCTTTGGCAGGCTTGTGTACCTTTGAGGTCTTTCTTTGCTCTGAGGGCTCAAAGCTTTCTTGATTCTGCTACTGGAAAATAATCCAAGGATAACTGGGAAGAGAAGTGATGTCCTTAGCTGGCATTTAACAAGGTTTATGCTTCCCAACCACCTTGGGAGCCAGCCAGCAATATGTGGGGCAGATCCTTGCAGTGATCAAGCCCATGGCATGGAATTGTAGAACCTCAGGAAAACCAGAGATAAGGTGACAGTTCCTGTAAGAATCCCATGTTAGAGAAGCAGATCATGCCCCGTGTGGACTGCCCAGCAACCATCTGTCTGCAGCCGTGTTGTGCAGGTGTGAAAGACCTGATCCTGGAGCTTTTGGGCTCCAAAATCCTGTCTCACCACAGATATCCCTGCAGAGGCTCTGTTGGGCAGGTATTTAGCTTTGTCCCTTTGCCTTGAGGAGCTGCTGCTCAGCCAGTGCTGGATGCCGGTGCTGCCTTGGGAAGGCCTCCATATCCTCTTTCCAAATCTTGCATTTGCAAGAACACCCCTTTCCTGTAATGATAAAAGCTTAATTACAACTACCCTGAATCTTGTCTGAAAATAATTCCCTCCCTGTGTCTGGGGTGACCAAGGAAAACAAATGAGATGAATAAATAATAAAATTTGCAGAACATGTATTCTGCCAGAGACAAAACAGATTCAGATCTGGATGTGCTATGTTTGGAGCTAAGTTTAGCTTAGATTTTGGAAGGACTTCTAAATGTTGACATGCAGGGTCTCAGGCCTTTCTCTCAGACTGCAAACATCCTGTGTTCTTGGCTGTTTTCATGTCAGGATCCATGCTCTGTTACCTATCCAGGGAGAATTTAACTCCGGCCCTTCATGTAGGAAGAGCCAAGGGCTTTGGGAATAATTAAAAGCTTCATATGCTACCAGATCATTTGGCCTATCTTTGAAGCACAAAAGGAGGGGAGTAAGAAACAGCTCTTGCATCTGTGAAATTCTTTCCCATTGGCAACATCCCTACAAAGTCGTAATTAATGGGGATATTCCAGTTCAAGATGTAAGTTCTATCACAGGCATTGGCTTTCCCAGACTCTGAGGTCCCTGCACTTGGAGGGAGATCCCAGCACAGCGACCTGGGGCCAGGGCTGGATTTAAAGCCAGTGCTCTGAGGAGTGTGTTGGCTGCAGACGAGCGTGGCCGGCAGCAGAGCATTTCCATTTGTTTTTCCTGGCCTGGTGCATGTTCAGTGTTCCAGGGTGAGGGAGAGAGGTGCCCCTGGCACAGTGTGGTGCTCTGCCCCCATCCAGGTGTCCAGGAGCTGTTTCCACGAGGCACAGCAGGTCCCAGGGAAGTGACTTTGATATGTTTGCTGCTCCGGCTCCCTGAGCCCCTCGTTCTGCCCCCTGCAGCGAGTGTAGCTGTGCTGATTTCAGCCAGGGCAGCCCGGAGCTGAACCAGCCCCTGCTCACACCGAAGATGGAAATACAAATTCCTGTCCCCAGGCTGTGGGTCCCCGTGCCATTTGGTGTCCGAATGCCCTGCGTGCTCCGTGTCTGTGCTGTAATTACCAGCCCGGTCCCTGACGGCCGTAAAGCTGTCCTCGGGAGCCCGTGATGGATGATGTTGTGTTGTCAGAGTGGCCTTTTCTGGGGAGTGTTGCTAACTCGCTGGCATGTTCCTTGAGGTGATCCTCTGCTGCTCCATTGCTTCAGAGAGAGCCACAATTCCCCACTGCTTTCACTTCCCAACCAGACTGGTTGCTCTGAGACTGCAGCTGATGTTTTCCATGCTGATGTCTAAAGAAAAAATGATGAACTTTTTCCTTGAAGCAGAATGTTTACCAGAGGCAACGTGGCTTTAGGTGGTCAGTTACAGAAAATACCTCTATTATTCTAAATTACTTGTACATGTCTTTGTACCTTATTTCTTCTCTCTGGTTATTCTGAGAGAGTTAGACTTCAGCATTTTATCGATGTTGGCAAATTAGCTCTGTCACACTGTGCCATTTCTCTTTCCTCCTGACTAACTTGGGTGATTGACTGACAAAATACTTACAATACTTGATCTGAAATTTGCTTGTGGATAACATTCAAGGGGTTGAACTTCAAACTTTATTATTGGAGAGCCTGCCTGCTGGTGAACTCCGAGCATTCCTGCAAGACACCAACCCTAAGCACCTTGTGTGCTGTCACCTTGTCCTGCTGGCAAATTCAGAAAAGGTACATTTCCAGCATGTTTTACTTGCCTCCACAATGTAGTTCTGTAGGGATCTGTCTCTTTTAACTTAGACAGAACCAGCCTTCTAACAGATCAAATTAGACACCTTGGCTCCCTCTGTGATGAATAGACAGAGATAGGGCCCCAAAGGGAGAGGCCCCAGCCCTCAGACTGACATTCAAGGGAGGTTTGAGGAGATGCCCCATGGTGATGTCCATTCTCCCCTGATGACAGAAGTTGCCTACGTGACTGGCTAAGACCAGATACCTGACTGGCATGTGGCAGGATGGACCCCAGCTGCAGGCACACATTTTTAAAGGTATTTATGTGCCTAAATAATCAGAAGATGCTTCGCAGGATTTACAGAGAGGATGTTCAGTTCCACTGAAGTAAATGAGTTTTTGTTTAGATAAGGCAGACATTTGGGAAATCTGATGTCTCAGGTATTCATCTAAACACTTCAGAAGAGTGTGCCTGAATGTTCTCCCAGAGCAGGGTCAGATGTGGCTGATGGACGTTTAATGCATCTGATCTTAATGTGAACCTCAGGAAACAGCAAACTGGTATTTCCGAATAAATACTTTATTCAGAAGAAATAAAAATACAGCCTTTCCCACTGCTTTTGAGGGATTATGATCCTTCCCACCAAGGTCTCAACTACACCATCCCACCTTAATGGTAAGGAGGGAAGGCAGCATGGTCTGAGTCCAGTTTTACCTTGAGATGGGCAGGGCTAGAATAACTCTCTTATTCCCTGTATAGATGACAGATATTTCTTTCTGTTCCTAGAACACTGGGAAAAGGCACTGTCAGCCTTGACTTCCAGCTTCAATCACATCCCTCGACTGCTAAGCCTTTTTTTCAGAAAGGAGACCACTTTGTGCTAGCTCATAAAAAAAATCCAAAATAACAACGAGAAAGAAACCCTGAACAAAATCCCTTGCGTGCTCGGGTCCAGACATCCCTTCTTGAGTTGTAATTTGTGGCTGTCTGATCACTTTGGATCTGTAGCATCGATTTCCTCGCTCCTCCCTCTCCAAGGCCTGGAGAGGGGCTGCTCCTGAAAATGCTGATTCTTTCTTGAAAGCTGGAGGGAGAATAAATAACCAGCAACCTGACAAACCTGCATGAAATTCAGACACAGCAAAAACAGGCGCAGTGGCTGGAGGCAGCTCCTCTTTCCTCTGTTGGTGGTTTTTGCGCCCATGCTCCTGCTTGTGGAAGCTGTGCTGCATCTGCAGGGGTGTGTTTGGATCCAGCTGTGCTCCCTGGCAAGATGGCAACTAGTCACATCTGGTTCCGCTTGATTACACTCCTGAGAAACCACCTTGTTCTCATTTTGAAGTAGCAGAGATGGCAGAAGGTCCCTTTATTCACAGTAATCAGTTCTAGTCAGAGGGTCCTTTAAACCTGCAGACAAAAGAAGAGCAAGATCCAGTAAGTTGGAGCTACTGAAGGTCAAGGCAGAAATAAGTCAAGGAGCTTTTGTCCAGAGCACAATTAATCATTACAACCTCTTTTTTTAGATGTACAGGAGATTTTCTAGGACTTAAGGCCTTTAAATAATGACTGAATATTGCTTAAAGTTGGATTCAAGGCAATCAACAAGTTACTGGGTAAAGGATAAGAGTTGTTGCAAGAAATTCATGGCCAAGCACAGCAGAGGTTACCTGTACCTCAGTATTTATCAAACGCTGTCTGCCTGTAGGATCCCACCACTGATGAGTCAAACTTGGTGTCTCAGCATCCAAGGGCTGATGTTTCCCATCTTGAGGAGGCTCAGAGCTTGCTGGTCCCATGTGTGATGAATTCTCTCCAGGTTTCCAGCAATGTGTGCCTGAGGCTTCACTTTACCTCCCCAGCACCCTCCAAACTCCATCTCAGGACACAGCATCACTTCCTAACCGTGTGCTGCAGCAGTGCACTGAGGTCCTCATTCGCCTAGAGAGCTGTTTCCATCAAACTAGAAGATGGAGCTGATGTTGTGGTAGCTTATTGGATTTGTGTACCACTTGGGATGAAGTACCTCTGTGATTTTTGTATTTGACTAAGCATTTCTGTAGGGAAAGTTTAAGCCAAATTTTAAAGTTACAGGGTGCTGATCTAGACCTGGTCTTCTTTTGAGCCCACCTTAGCTCTTTGAAGGTCACCCAAGGCTCTAAGCTATCAATTATCTATTAAACAGACACCCTGAGGGTCTCAGGAGGGCTGATAGGAAACAGACCACGTGGCTTAAAAAGAAAGGAAAGCTTTGAATTCTGGCCTTGCTGGACTCCAGGCAAAGCACGGGATGGCCCAGTGATTGAAACAGAAGGAAAAAGAGGTAAAGTGGGGATATGAGTGGGGTGAAGAAATGTGATATTTCTCTAATTTAGTGCTCAACCGCTGAGTAGACATGTAACTTGGGCCAACTGCTGTATTAAGCTCCCTCTGGAGAACCACAGGTTTGGGCTTTTTCCTTTTCCTTGCTTCTTGGAAAAAAAAAACCCAACATGCTGGAACACCCTCACTGAAAAAACAGATGTGGCATCTTGAAGCTGAGTTTTCTCTGGTAAATAAATTCCACGGTGAAATCAAGCTTAAACAAAGCTAACTAAGCTCGTCCCGCTGCTGAAGAGTTTTGTTGGCTTTTCAAACATCTTTGTGATGATTCTGTTCTTTCGCTGTTCTCCCAGTGCCATGTCGAAACATTACATGACTTGAAAGCCTGAAAGTCATGGAAGGGGGTTGGAGGAGGAGGAAAATACAAAGCAGGTTGTACAGACGGCTATCGAGGGGGGGATGAGCGTGGGGTTTTGGTGTTTTTTTTTTTTTTTTTTTTTTTTTGACAAGCCCCAGTAACCACATGAAAGCTCTTTAAAAAGTAACAAAACCGTCTCCTCCGTAGCAGTTCTAGTAGTGCAGGTGGTAAAGGCTGGTATTAATTACCTGATTGAGCTTATTGCTGCAGGTGGCAGCCAGTCAGGAGCGGGAGTGCTTGGGTGGCCAGTCACACTGGTTCCCAGTTAACAGGGCACCTTTCCGGCCCCAGACTCCTCCTGCAGCCCCGCGAGGAGACGCAGAGCAGGTTTCTGGAAGATGTGGTGCTCCCCAGAGGAGCCTGGTCTGGCTTGCTGGAGCCACCTGGATCGAAATGCGTGCAGACACGCGTGTCTGTCTGTAAACCAGGCCTGCTGGAGCAGGAATCACTCGTGTGACACAAACAGCAGCCGGCACGGTGGGTGCTCCAATTAACAGAGCCACGGCGATCGCGGGCGCTCACGAGTTCATTACAAAAGACAGACAGACATCTGCAGGGGTCTTAAAATAATGACTCCTTTTATCTGGTGATTGGCAGAGGTGGGGTGACAAGGATCTGCTGCTTAGCATAAACCGACTTTTTCTCCTCTTTTTTTTTTTTTTTTTGGATATCAGCTGAGAACATAATGTCGGTGCTCAAGAACAGCAGCTCAGGGGAGGATGGCAGGGCTGAGGCAGTTCTTTGCTTTACTGTGGTCTTCCCAAAGTGCTTGGGCTTGAGAAGGGAGTCAGCCTTCTGCTCTCCACTGCTTGAGAAAGCTGCTGGTGCTTTCTGGGGACATGTTTTCCCTGCAGCCCTGCTGTCCTTGGCAGCTCCATGCGCTGACTGCACCGACAGCGACCCCGGGCCTGCCCAAGTGCCTCCTGCCTCCTTAGGAGCTGTTTCAGTCTCTCTGGTCAGATCTATTACCATCACTGCCAAGGCATTGCTCAAAATGTGCAATAATGGGAGAAGTTCCCTTTGGAATTGTCCTCTCTTCCCAGGGCTGTGCAGCTCTTCCATTGCTGGCCCATTTCCTAAAGGCAAAGCGACTTTGCATCACTTTCAGCCTTTTTAGTCTCTCTGCCTTGGGAAACATCCTGCAACTCTCAGAGGAAATAACAATTTCAGGGCTGTGCCCATCAAAATCAATCGCTGGGACATCTGTAGGGAAAAGACTTGTGCCAGTTCAGGTTTCTCATGAGTCTTCTGAGATCCCTGAGGTTTTAGTCTAACTTATTTCTCTTATGCTAGCCCCAGCAATAGAAAATAAGAAGAGGCTATTAGCTATTTTATAATTATACTCTGACCTTTAACAGTACTTTTCAGTTACAGACTTCAAAGCCACGTGCAAACTTTCATGCACTTAAGTCTCGGCGTAAAGAAGTGCCACCTTATTTTTCAGGGCAGAAAAGTAAAGTGTTTCCCCCAAATCTATGAGGAGCTGAGCAGGGATTAGACCCCAGACCCCCCAGCTCACAATCCCTTGCTTTAACTGCTAGCTCAGCCTTTGCTCATTCTGGTATGGGAAAAGCAATTGGGAATAAGAAGCTATTACTGGGGCAGGCAGTCTGTGGGGGATAGAGTTACAGTTTTTACAATAATGTATTATTTAGGACTGGGTTGGATTTGAGATGGACTCAAGCTGCAAACTCAGAGGCACTGCTGGGATTGAATACTGAAAACCCCAGAGTGGAGAAGCGTTTGAGTTTGAGGCTTGGGAACTGTTGCTGTGGATTTTCAGAGATGTCTGTTCCAGGGGTCTACAGCCCATCTTCTGCAGCGCTCATCTCTTGCCCTCAATATTTATTTTACCATTCAGGAGAAGAGATGGGAGGTTTTTCTGTGCCATGCCGTGCCATTGTGATTCCTCCCTCTTATTGACCAACTCAAGCAAAATTATTTACAGATCTAATAAAAGGGCAAAACTTTCTCATTAAAGTGTTGTGTTTTTTTTTTTTTTTCTTTCTGGGTCCTATTGCATTGCTGCTTATTTAGAATGTGTGTCAAAATAGAAAAAAGGGATACTGATGTGTTTTATTTGGTCTTTCATTTGAGGCTTGCTAGCTATTTTTCAAACTGAACTTAAACAGAAGGCCACAAGAGTTTAAACCTGATTAAAAGGATGCAGGAGAACATGAAATGCTGCTCTCCAGAAGCTATCAGGCTCCTTGTTAATCTGTGCTGACGCCTTTTGAGCATCAGGGTTAAGAGACAATAAAGAACATGGGGCAAATGGGATCAAGACAAAAAAAAGTGAATTAGTGAATTAATGAAGAAAGATCTTGAGAAAAATGTCTTTGATACCTAAAAATAACTAATAGTGTGTGTTAGTTTAAAAGCGTGTTTTCAATGCAGGGATAAGTGCACGCAGCAGGGAAGGAAATACAAGAGAGAGGCTGAAGTAGAGAGTGTAGAGGGTGAATTTAACTGACAATAGATCACTAGAGCCTGTGGTATCACGTTTAGAGGGTTAAAAGGCTAAACATCTTCGTATTTAATGGAAGATGCTCCTAGAATTCTCAAAAGCAAAAGATGGAGAGAAAATCTGCTGCCTGGGAACTTGAAAGAGATGCACTTTTGAGCCCAGAGCCTGGAAAGCTGCAAATCTATTCAGTGGGGAGACCCAACACATCTATTCCCTCTCTTCAGCTCCGCAGGGGATGGTCTCTGTCCCGGGGCATTTGCCGTCCCTGAGGCCATTCCCAGGTGTGCTGCTCAGGCTCCACGTCCAGGTCACCCCAGAATTAATTCACCTGCAGTTTAGGCTTAATTTAAGAGATTTAAGGGCCTTTCAACCTTGCTCATAGACCAACACTCTTCTTGACCAACGACTGAGGAGGAACCTCAGCCAAGGTTTGCCTCGCCTACAGAATGTCAGGCCAATATGTCTTTGGGTTTGTGGTGACATACTTTATACCACACTGCTGGAAATTGCTCTTGGGTGTTATTCAGACTGGAGTTTGCAGGGTGAGGATCAAACTGAATTATTATAATTCAGGAAACTACCAAAATATACTAATCATTGTCTTTGCTAGAATTTTATCACACACTATTTGAATCAAAAACCCACCTTTTTTTTTTGTAGGAAAGGCACGCTCTGTAGGTAACCTGCCCTCTCCAAAAACCAATAAAGGATGTTCTTGGAGAACAAAGATTTAAGGATGCTCCACAGAGAGGAAAAACATGAACAAAGCCGTACCATACATTAAAATGGGCAAAACTGCTTAAGGCAATCCAAATGCATTTTTTTATTAGTATTGTGTTGTGATGCTAAACAGAAAATGACAACTGTGAATAAGATAAAGGTCTTCATTGTGCATGAAAAATTCAAATTGTTACTTTAAGGAAAGATTTATTTTTTTTTAAACATCATAAAACATTTATGATAGCGTTTTACAAAATTAGGAAGGGGAGAATTGGCTTGAAGTCTTCTAAAAGCATTAAGTTTTCATGTTGTTGTTCAAAGCAATGGTTAAAAAAGCACAAAAAGGAAAAGGTCTAGAAGGCATGAATATAGATATTTGAATATATATTTGACAGCTTTATCTGAGCATCAGAAATCTGAAACTTGAACTAATTTAGGGCTGAAAGAAAGTTTTATCTGCGGGTTAGGCTGAGAATTTCTGAATGATTAGTGACTGAGGCGGGGTGTGAACTTTCCATGCTATATAGGGAAGAAGAAGGTCATTCCCAGTAGATACTGGATACAGTCAAGCCCAGAGATGAAGCTGCTCAGTGAAACCAGATGCTGAAAGTTCAGGGAAAATCTTTGTGTCTCATGAGAAACTGCAAGTTTGTCAGTTTGAGGGTCTTTAGGCACCTTTGCACTGAGTTCTGCCTCTCTCTGAGACAGCTGGAGCAAGAATTATGCTCCAGGGAAGGGAGAGGGAGATGGTAAAGCTACCACGGCCAGCAGGTCTCTGCTGCTTCATGGAGAAGCACAAGCACGAGGACCTGAAAACCATTTTCTGGCTGTTCTGTGCTTTGCGGGGGGTGGGGTGGTTCTGTGCCTAAAGGGGTTATCCCAAGGCAGGATCTCCATCCCACAGACTGGGATGGAGAACTTCCCCGGCTGAGATGTGCTGGAGATGACATTTGTTGAAATTGCAGAGTGGTTTTATGAGAAAATTTAGAAAGAACTGTTGTGGGGGAGTGTGGGGAGTGGAGCAAGGAGGAGCTGGGGTGCAGGGAAAACCACAGGACCCTGAGATTAGCTCAGTTGGTCAGAGCCTGGTGTTAGCAGTGCCAAAGCTGTGGATTTTCAATCCCTGTGGGGGCCATTCACTTAAGGGTTGAACTTGATGATCCTTGTGGGTCCCTTCCATCTGAGAATATTCTGACCCGGTGGCATTCATCCATTGAGTACATCCACTGGATATCACATCTGCCACTGTGCCAGGGGGTCCCTGACACCCCCACCAGCCCAGGGAACTCGTGCAGTGACCCTTCCCTGCTTCCCTGGCAGCTGGGAGAAGCCCTCCCCACCCAAGGCAATCAACTCCCCCACGGCCCACCCGACACGAGCAGCGGTTTGTTCCTTTCTCAAGCGAAATTAATTGTGGCGCGGGAGAGAACGCGAGGACTTCAAACAAACCAGTGACTCCGACTGGAAAAGCTGGCACTTGGAAAACACAACACGAGCAGCGGCAGCAGCAGCAACAACATCATTGTTGTGTCATGCTGCACTCGGAGAGAGACTTTTGAAATCCCAGCTCCGCTCGCTCCGGTCGGCGGAGCGGCGGGAAACCCGCTCGCTGCATTTTGCTGGTTAGTAATTACATTTTTCATATTTTATTTATTTCCTCAAACGAAACAAGTAATTATTACACAATACTTTCCCCACACCAATTTGGAAGATTTATCAATTATAATCTAGGAGAACGGCCCCATGTTAGACTTCAAATGCGTCTCATTAGAGATGGTTTTGTTTCTGTTTTTTTTAGGAAGAGTGGTGGAAAAACAAAGAACTGCTGTGCTGTTGTCTTTTGCTTCTCTTTAATGTCGGGTTCAGAAGTAATGATGTTGGGAACAATCATTCTTCAAGCCTCTGTATTCTTGTGTTTACTCATTAAACACGAGAACCAGGTGCTCTCACGGGGAAATGCTCATTCAAACATTGGCTTTAGAAATCAAAAGTCTCTTCACTTTCACTAACAAGCACAGCTTCACAGGGAAGGGACTGGGGAAAAAAGCAAGCAGGACCTGCTTTAAAAATGGAATATTAGTGCCCAACCCATAGAAGTCACCCTGATTTTGGAGAGAGATTGGTGGGAGGCGTATGATTACACGGTGTGCACAATGCCTGATGTTTGATGTTGGTGTTCAGAGCTCCCTGCGTTGCTCCTGGTGAGAGAGGGGCTCCTTTAGGAACAGCAAAGATGGTCTCCTGTTCTCATCCTCCTCCAGAGGAACCTGTCCATCTCCACTGATGGAGATGCTCCCTTGATTATGCCCCATGAATGTCACTATGAAAGGTAATTCAAGCTCTCTGTTATCTCATGAGCTGATCAACGGCCTAAGTGCAGAGGTCTCATGCCATTTTGGACTCCTCAGGTCACACAGGAGATCTGCCCAGCTGGTGGGTACAGCAATGCCTGGTGGGAGGTGGAGTGTGCCGAGGTCAGGGAGGTGCCCCAGGGCACCTAAACCCTCCATCTGCTCACCCAGGTTCAAGCAGAACTCCAATGCAGAAGTGACGTGCTGGCAGGATGTCGTGGGGTCGCATCTGGGCTTGGAAGATAGAAAAGCTCTTGTTTCTGGGGGAAGTTCACTCAGTTTTCTTGAAGTTCTTGTAGGCAGAAGTAAGGAGCCCAGAGTACAGGTCCGAGCTGCGGAGCTGGTTTAGCTCTGAAAATTTCTCTTTTATCTGTGCTCAGATATTTCCAATTTGGGGCCGCTATTGGCTATGAACCACTTTTGACTCCTGAGGCAGTAAGGGAACAGGAAAATTGAGGATTAAGATCTCAAGCTGATTTTCTTCCACTGGTTTCTCGTACAGGACATATCTGGGGATGCCCCATGGGGAAACAGGGCTCATGGGTGGTATGGATGTCAGCAGCAAGGGTGGGAGGGAGGGAAATGCTCTCCCTTTGGATGGATGCTCAGAAAGGTGGCATGAGTGGATCTGCACAGGAGGCAAAGAGAGCTGCTGTGTAATGACCTTTCTGTGAAGAAAAGCCCTTGGATATTTTGCTGGAATGCTGAAAACTTTCCTATTCCTATGGACTGATTAAAAAAAAAATAATTCTTTTGCTGTGGAGTAGAAAACTTCAATTTCCGCAGGAAATACTTTTTTTTTTTTTTCTTTTTAAACCCATCCTAATTTTAGCTCCACTTGGGTGAAGCTCAGGGCTGGACCTTCATTTGTGCAGATTTACAGCTGTGCCTCCCCCAGGCTGCGAGTGACAGGGGGTGGCAGAGGCAGCGTGTGCTCAGGGCACCAGCCAGTCCGTTCAGGAGCCAAACCTCCATTATTAATTATTCAGACTGTGGAACTGCCCTCAATGGAATTTGCTGGAGGGCAATTCGCACTCCTGGCCACTGCACAGCTCCGCTGGCTGAGCCCCCACGCCTCCCAGCCATCCCACTGATGGAGAACCTGAGGATCTGTGTTAAAAGCTGGGAATGCTGCTCTCCTGCTTCCAGCCCACCTTCACAGAGCCAGTCGCTTAAACTTTTTACTTGTCCTGCAGGAAAGCCTGTTAGTGGGGAGATATCAAGGGGAATCTGTGTAGATCTGATTGGCAAGCTGTGTTCTTAGTTCTTGGTGCTTTTTTGAGTCGTCGTCTTTTCCCCAGCAGTGCCTTTTAATTCTGGTTTTATAGCTGACCTTGTTACTGTTGTTAGTACAGTTTTTCCCTTTCCCTTTTTTTTCAGCGTAGCACTTCTGTAAATGTTTTTGTTCTTTGTTCTAGTTCACTGTCCCTTTGAGGTTCCCTCTGATGTCTAGTCAGTGGCGTGTTTTTGATAAATTCTTCCCTAGCTGGTGCATCTTCTCTCCAGGTATCAAAAATCAGGGCAATGGTTATTGAAGGGATGCTCATTAGAGTGATACACGGCTTCACTGCTGCTGGTGAGGACTGGGTGCCTCTGAGTCAACAAATGGGCCAGCATTTAAACAAAGAACAGGAGACCTGCCCTTTCAGACCTGCCAGGTACCACCTCAGCTGAGCACGGGGCCTTTGAGTGCAGGGCTTTGATTGCCGCACTGAGATGGGAGAGCAGCACGCTCTGCAAACTGCCTGTCACACACATCCCACAGGCAGCCCGGTCCCACACCTACCAACGTGGGGGGAGAGCACACTCTCATACAGCCAAACTGTGCTTGGAGGGTCAGGGGGAATGATTAAAAGAAGTGAAACAGAGCAAAACAAGCTGCTTTGTACCTCTTTGCTTACAGATGCCGTTGCAGTGTGTGTGAAGGGGGCTGTGAGATGGGCACTAGGCTGGAAAGTTCCTAAAGTCCTGTTGGCACAGCAGCCATACTCTGGCACCGGCTTCTCCGTGGGAAGCTGAGCTGGTTTTCACCCCCTCAGTGGGAATGCTGACCTGGCTTCAACCTCAGCCCGACCAAACAGTCTGTTCTGCAGCAGAACCCAAGTCACACGCAGTTCAGAGCAGTTCCCTTGTATGTCAAGGGCTCAGTGTAAAGCTCTGCCTCCCTGGGAACCCTCTTCTTTGTCAGCCTGTCCCCAGGCACTGAGATCACCCACCACACAAATTGTTTGTGAACATGACGTAAGATTCGTTGCATCTTCTTGAAGTCCTCTGTGGACAGAGAGCAGAGCAGGGAGGACCAGCAGCTCCAGGTTCCTTGTGCGGGGAATGTGGGGATCCTCATGAAAGGGAAACCAGCAGTCCCACCTCTGTACTTTCCCAGCACAGACCTTTTGTCTTGGATTATTCAGGAACCTTTCTTGTGTTATGCATGGTAAATAGGCTTTCCTTTTCTCTTACGTTAGAGGTTTAAGGACGCAAAGGGCTTTGTTCTGGTTACAAGCACGGCAGAGAACAGCTCCGAGGTTTGTTTACACCAAAGGGCAAGGGCATAATAATCCTTGTGCATCATGCAAGGGCTTGCAACAGGAAAGGTAATGTCTAATGACCTTCATTTCTTAAATGCCTTCCAAACTCCTCCTCAGACACTAGAGGGTGAAGCTCTGCAATTCCGCTGAAAAGTAAGTGACAGAGAGAAAATGAACCACAGAAAGGTCAAAGACGGTGTCTGAGCCAGGAGACTCGGCTGCTTTGATTATGTCAGCGCTGCCCTATATTCTAAGAATCTTTAGGAAATTAAAGAAACTCTGAGTTGGATAAAGTTGAAGTTAAAAACAAGTTTGAGTGGCCTTTGGCGATGCCTTTTGTACTTCTGAGATGTTGCGAGATGCTGCTCCCTGACCAGGCAGGCCCCACTGGCAGTGCCGAGGATCCAGCAGAAATTCTGCTGGAGTCCAAAGTGACACAGATTCCCAGGACCATCAGCAAAGCAACTCAAAGGAGACAGCCTTAAAATAAACTCAACCTTAAACCCTCTTCGTGGTTTCACTTCAGGAATCAAACCAGCTGCCAAGTGCAAACGCTGGAAGAACATCCCTTAATTTAACATTAACTTTAGCTTGTTGCAACTTGATGGGCATATTCCAAGTGCACTACCACTTTGTTCTAGCTCTAATTCGCTCATCCACACCTGCCCAAACTGCTGGTGACTTTCTCAGTTGGATGCACAAGTCCTGGTGTTGAGCTGTGTCAGCAAACACTGAGCCTTGCTGCTTTAAAAAGGTTGCAAAATGTTTGTTTGGTGCCAAGGAGAAGGCTTCACGCAGCCAAAAATGAAATGCAAATGGGAGGTTTGGCCCATTGCTGGTGAGACTCTTCAAAGCAGGGCTCCCCTTCCTGTGATGTGAAGGCTTTGAGATGGAATCCCCCCAAGCAAGAACAGCTCTCAGATGGGGTGCCAGCACCTGGCAAAATCAAAGCTTTGAAGATGGGCCTCCCCATTGATAGATGTCTTTGCATAAGTACCCTCCTATCTTCTCTGATGCCTTTCCAGTGTCAGCAAACTGGAAGCTACAAAATCAGGAGCGGGGTGGGATCCCTCTGATGCTCCCTCACTGGAACAGCAGGTCTTGGGTTTGCTGGAGGCAACCACCCAACTGTGCAGATGGATCCCACTGACCTGCTGTCTGACTAAGGGGCCTGGCAGGCGAATTCTAGCGTGTTACCACACCTCCACTTCCCCTTCCATCTGCCCTTCCCCCCCTGCCCACCCCTCCCCTGCGGAGCTGGCAGGGCAAAGCTGCCGAGGGGAAACCCAGCAGCCTCACAGAGAGGGGAGAGGGAGGGAGGGAGGGTTTTGTACCAGGCTCTGAAGGGCTGAGCCTTTGGCTCCCTGTGCCACAGGAGCAGAAGCCTCCTGCAGGGGCAGAGCAAGGAGAGAATGGGGCAGTAACAGCACGGAAAGCTCTTGCAAATCTCACCTGCTGCTGCCCTAATGTGCAAAATTATTCTTCTTGGACCTCCCTGAGGAAGGTAACGGGCTGGCAAATGAGGAAAAATGCTATGCTTTGTTTTCACTGTGGCATTGTGGCTTCTTCCAGTGGAAGTGTGATGCTTTCAACCACCTCCTTCCTTGACTTTCTCAAAAAGATATCCAGCCACTTTATCATCTTTCCAGAAACAGCCTCTGCTCCTCTTCCTTAGGCTGTTCTTCACCAAAGCTCTCTGCACTAGGCAGGACATTAGATGGCTCACAAATTATTTTATTATAGTAATCTGTTTGAGCTCCCTTTTACTTTAGTGTAAGACCTACTGAATTACAAAGAGAAGTTATTTTCTGCTCTAAATTCTCTCTTTCTTACAGAGGAGGCTTAAAGCTCTCATTTTCCTCATCCCCAAAAGATTTCCACTAACAAGGCGTAAGAAACAGGAAGGAGTGAGGTTTCATCTCACCTATTCATCTTTTCCTCTAATCAAGCAACACTCCCCGACACCCTGTACTACCTGTCTTGGAGCCTGTTTTGGGGTGAGGGTTGTCCTCTGGCCAGGAAGGACGGGGGTGGAAATAAAAAGAAAAACCCCCAGGCTCTCCCTGGGAAGAGGAACTGGGAGTGCAGTGGTTTGGGCACACGGGCCAGGAGGAAGGTGTTGGGTAAGAAAGTGTCCATGCAAGTCATTTGGTGTAGGGATAAAGGGCAGGAGGAGTCCATGTGTCCCCTTCTGGATGCGTTCCTTAGGAGACCAACGTGGTCTGTGTTCCTGAGAGCAAGGCTGATAAGAGAGATGTCGCTCCTCTGCTTGTCTTTCTCCAAGTCCTTGAAGATCCAGTCTTCCCAGCTTTGGGATACCTTGGGAGGGAAGTGGATGTTTGCAATGAAACACCCAGGAGAGGGTCCTGTGGGAGAAGGAGGCCCCTTCCAGGGTCTCTCATGAGGAGCGTGGCTGCTCTTTGGTTTTCAAAAGCGGAAGCTCAGCTGCGTTATTTTTATAATTTCCAAATGTTTCACTTCTCTACAAGAAATCCAGTGCTTTTGTCCACCAGACCCCAAACTGGAATACTCTGTTAAACACAAAACTTTAAATATGTTAAAACTGCATATTATAGTCTTAATGAATTATCTGTTTTAAAAGGGGGGAAACAGTGAAGAATTGCTGGCGTAAGTGTGGAATAAGATTTTTCAAAGGAATTACCCCAGCCAAGGCCCAGGATAAAAGTATTTTCAATAATAGCATTAGACCAAGAAGCAGCACAGCAAGAAATGCCAACTGTAGTCTCTAAATGCTTAAGCAACTTGAAATCTAAAGATGAAAAGGCACTGTACACTATTTACTCTTCTTAATGCTGAATTGTACAGAAGTACATTTATATTTTATACCTCTTTGAACTGCGAAATATGTATAATTCCCACAAGAGGATAAAGTATTTTTGCACTGAAGGATTAGAGAGGTGCTGTTTAAAAGACAATTTCAGGTACAGCCCTACAAGGGTCTTTGACAGTAGGTCTGGCCACTGTTCCTGTACTTTCATCAGTGCCCAGAACAGGTGGATCACGTCGGCGTTTTGCGAGCGAAGGCGCTGGAGGTGAGTATCAGCAGTCCCAGCAGATCTTAAGCAAATTGCTGTTGTTTGAAGGCGGAGTTCTGCTTCAAAATCAAGGGGCTGATAAATGGCTTTGACTGCTTTCCAGCCTTTGTGGCAGTCCCCGCCACGGTGACCCACTGGACCTCATCCATCTGCAGCCGCAGCCTTTGTGCGGCGCTTCCACCGCGGCGCGTCCCCTCGAGCCCGGGCAGTGGGAAGTGCCTGCTCTTGTTGAATGTTCCCGTTTGAACCCCACCCGTCATCTCCTCAGATGCATTTCTCTGCTGGGAGGTTATTAAGAGTGACAAGCCTCTAGTAATGTAATCTATCATTTGAATAAAGCAACTGCTGTGTTCTGCAGGTGACTCCTTTGTGGTCACGCTCGGAGGAGCAGCGTAAGGACGGAGCGCGCGCGCCTTTTAAACTTCCTTGTGGTACACAAAGGGGAGAGAAGGCAAATAAAAGCCAAACAGTTTAGTCTGCACCGTCGTTTAACAAGTTCTATCGCCTCAGCTGGAGAGGCTGGAAAGGGAATTTGCCCCTTCTGAAGCAAGGCAGCTCCTGAGCCGGTTTTATTTGATTGAATGCGTCATCGGATCCAACCATGAGCTTAATAGGGCCAGAAATATTTTCTTGGGATGACAGAATCCCATTTATTTGAAGACCTTATGTCCCATGACGTTGCTTGCTCTCGGGCAGGGTGGCTGAGGGGGTGCCAGGCGGGTTCAGCCCCTACCCACTCCTCTCCCGTGGGCTTGTGTTTGGCTAATTTTAGGGAATGCTCATTTAATTGGATCCACCACTTCAAGCCTGCTCTGGCCATGGGCTCAGTGCTGGTGGGAGGCAGCAGGGCTTTGCCCCCTTCAGCCCGGGGCGCTGCTGCTGCTGGGGATGGGGGGCGGTGATTTCTAACCAGCAAATACCAGTTCGAAGCCTCCATTGTACCAACCCTCGGTGGGGAGGGGGAGAGGAGCAGATAATGAGCTACTGCATGATCAACCACAAGAAGAAGGTATAAAAGATATAGACCATTAGAAAAGAACAAGGCTTTAAATGCCATCTGAGATTTTAGCTGAAAAGGCCTTTATTAGGTTAAAAAAAAAAATCTACATTTAACAATATAGAGTACCCAGTCCTGTAGATTTCTACCGCAAACTCCTCTGAAGTAAACTACAAAGGATTGTGATGTTTCTTCTTTCAGACTTTTTTTTTTTTATATGAACTTTTTTTAAGGCACCGTATCCCAGTGAACTATCCTCCATTTCTTTTTCTTGCTGAAGCTGCAGATGTACATTATGCTAGTGTGAAAAAAAGCTAATTAAACTGCATAGACTCTGCAGGAGGCAGAGAAGGCCTGCAGTGCACGGGGGATGATTGATTTGGACTGTCACACAGCTCTGCTGGGTGTCATAACTTAGTGACAAATAAAGGATTACAGTGTCCCAGAGTAACTCTCTCCCTTTTATTGTTCACCAGACATCAAAGCACAAAAGCATATTAGCATTTTTAATAAGTAGTTAGGTCAGTCGTGGCTTACAGTTCGGAATTACTTTCTGTAAAACTAGAAAATGAAAGAAAAACCAAACTTATTGGTAGATTAAAAAATATAATACCCACAAGGCAGGAGCGATTCTTCCATTGCTTTCGATCTTGAGTGCATTATTTGTCTAAAACATGCAGGGAATTCCAGATCTCAGCCCAGTGTCTGAAAGCGAGATTTCTAGCCGTAAAAATAATATTAAGAAGTTGAAAACATCTTATCAAAAAAGCAATTACTGAACTTCTAGCATTCAAGGTCTGTGTGATGCATTATTTGTGCATTTTCATGGTGAGCTTATTGTTTTCTGCTTACAATTAGCTGTATAAAATGATTTTTTTTTAATATAAATCACCTTATCTCTAATGAACATGTATCCCTGGAAATAAAATTGGTGGGTATCTTGTATTTTTAAGAAAGCATAATTTGAGGGTGTTTACTTTAAGCAAACAGAAGTTGGATGGGGAAATGCGATGGAATAACGAGGCTGGTGTTTTCATCGGGATACAATTAGCTCGGCATAATTGTTAACCTTTCCCTTGGAAGTGGGCAGAGCCCTTTTGGATGGGTGCTGCTCTGTGGAATCAGACAAAATGGCCTGGCCAGGATAATGTCTGTGTGTGGGATGCTGGGCTGGCCCTCGGGTGCTTGGTTGTGTCTGTGAGTTCACACTCACAGCCTGTGCAAACCCTCCCCACCCAGCAGCTGGAAAATGTCCCCACCTCAGTGGAAATGCCCCAAGCGACGGCAGCTCCATGAATCCCAACCTTTGGAGCGCTGTCACGATGTTCCTGGTGGAGAAGCTGCTGCCAGGATCCCAGGCTATAGGATGTTTATAAATACCATACAGGGTTTGAGCTAAACCTTTTTATACGAGGGTCTTGGCTGGAAACACCGTTCTCTAAGGCAGAGCTGATCAAATCCAGAGGCGGAGGGAGAGGTGGGGCTGGATGGCTCCAGCGCTGCTCCTCCATCCCCACCCAGCACCATGGCTGCTGTCAGTGAGCTCTGGATCTGCAGACTGAGATCTCCCATCCTCCCTGCAAACAGGCTGCAGTAAAGCTGCAAACTCCACTCTCCTCCTCTCCCCTCTCAATGGCACAAAAGTCACCAAAACATTATCGAAGTGTGAGATGCAGCTGCTAAAAAACAGTTTATTGACCCAAAGGCACCGTCACATTTTTTGATGGCCAGTGTCACTGTTATCAGCTGCTGTCCTGGCACTGTCATTAACAGGGTGCTGTTATCTTCTGTGCCGCTGTTTGGGAAATTAACCCTTTACTGACTGTCTCCCTTTATCTTGATGCTCACTCGCATCCATTGCTGCTACTGCAAATTCCATCGTGAGCGTGATCCAGCACTAAGAGCATCGAGGGTGATTTTGGTGGCTGGAGCCCCATTTTCTGAACCTACCCTGCAAGACAGGCAAGGGACTAAAGAGTTCCTTTTCCTTTTTTTAGGAAAATGCCACATTTCAATGGGACATTTGACTGAGCTCATCTCGGATGTGCCCCCTTCTCCACCAGACTCCAACAATGGGACAACTGCATCCTTCTGTATAGACACAGCCTGTCCTGGGGAGAACTTCCATCGCTCCCAGTTATCTCTTAAGTTTCTAATTTTCTTGCCCCTTCCTTGCTTTCCTTGGGCAATAGAGTCTGCCTTCCTGCCCCACCAGGACCAACAGACTTCCCTCTGTCAAGGGGAGCAGCTGCCAGAGTGGAAAAGCTGCATTAGGAAAGAATAATGTGTATTTTTAAGCTGTCTCTTTATATAGCTTAGGAGCCGAAAATGAGGAAGAGAGCCAAGATCTCTGTGGAGCTCCAGCAAATACGCCATGGAGCATCAATGGTGCAAGACCACATTTAGGGAACTGCTGGAATGGGCCATAACAGCTGTAAAGCAGATACAGTTTTCATATTATCCCTGGAAAGATGTTTCCTCCTCTTTTATAACTATTCTTTTAATACTTTTTAAAATGAAAACTTCATTTGCTCGGTATGAAATTACCTTTAAAAAAATAATCAAAGAACTTAACTTTTCTTTACAAGAAGAAAACCTGGGGGTTGGATACCCACGTGACAGACACCTTATAAATACCTGTGATAAATAAGAAAAAATGATATGGAATCTTAAGAGCCTGTCTTTCATTTTCAGGGAAAAGATACTGTTTCTCAGTTAAGATGAAATAATATTATTAACTATCATCTTGTGCCTACACAGAAGTCACTTAAGATACACTGGAGATGTCCAAGGGCAGAACAGTGTTTACCCATCTGTAGGTGCCAAAGCACTGAGACACAGTGCAGGAATTTTTGTTGGTGGAATTTCCACCTAAATTTAATTTCCTTTCTTTTATTCAAATAAAATCTTTCATTTAATTTTAATGTAGTGCTTTTCAGTAAATCCAAACTTGCCATACTTCAGGGCATTTAAACCTGTATCCAGAGCTTTTGCAGTGTGAATCCACCACTCGTACTTGTGTGAGTTGGACCCAGTGTGTTTTGAATATTGTACATTCTCAGGGCTACAAGGTCATGATGGAAGAGCCTGTCTTCATGCTACAGACAAGCTGGAAATCTCAACAGGACACAAGATCTGAATGTAGGAGACTCTTAATCTTGGCAGGAGTCAGCCAGTCCCTTCTGCACTCACACTACAAAGACAATTTGCATGAGGATTGTTGCAAACTCTGATTCTCAGGATCTTATTTTTTATAGCGATTTCCTCCTTCCTCCAAATAATATAAAACAGCGTGAACTAATTTATTTTCTGTTGGGCACATCAGCATCATTTCTGCATACCAGCTCTGCACTTTCCAGTAATTTTTCTAGACCTTTCTGGGATCTGGGAGCCTCTTTCTGCTTGTGAATCCTGTACACTCACTCTTGTAATCTGGGAGGCTCCTGCATATTTGAAAACGATGGCTTCATTTGTTTTTCCAAGTTCTTACTGAATCACTTGTTGGTGTACAAGTGACATTCCAAGCAGCAGATTAATGAAAGCGCCTTTCTTCTTTGTACAAGTTGTATTACGTCAGAAATTTCTCCACACGCACACCAGTTCCAGTTATCTGATTGATACACTTAGACATCACGCATGAAATATGCTTTTATTCATGTATTTGTGTCTATAAACTGAAAAGGAGCCTTTATTCTGGAGGAAGAGTCCTGCAGCTCGGCGCTGAACTGCGCGGCTCCGTCAACAGTTGAGCTGGACGCTCGCCAAGACCCAGCCTTATCTCTTCAAGCAAAAAAATGGGTGGAAGGAACCACAAGAGTTGAATTTTGAAAGATCCATTTGGGGGGCGGGGGAGGAGAAGCCACAAGCTCGTGATGTCACTTCAAATCCACAGCTGGAAGGTGCTGGATGGTGCAGGTCGCGCCAGGGCCCCGCTCTTGGCTGTGGGGCTCCTCGCGGTGCCCGCTGGGGAAAGTAAGGGCAGAGTTTGTCTGACCCTAAAAATCGTTACCTGAGGACTTTGCTCTTAGGGCTACATGCTCCATGCGGAGTGAAGAGGTCAGGGGGAGCTGGGGAAGCAGCCAGCCGCACGGGTGGAAAAAGGCTCATGTAGGTCCAGCCCAGCTCAGACGTGATGCATAACCACATCCCAGCCCAGCTGGGGCTTGTGTCCATTGTTCCTGGAACTGCTTGGTGTGCAGCTGAAGATGAGGATTTGCAGTGGATATTTATCACACTGGAGCCTCAGCCAGAGGAGGGCACCATTGGGCTTGGGCGCTTGCTCTCCCAAAGCCCTTCTGGCCCACAAGGCAAGACTTGACAGGCAGAGGAGAAACTGGGGGAGAACAGGTAGAGTGCAAATAACTGCTCTGGTTATATAGTGAGCCTGAGAGGAAAATCATGTCTAGAGAAACTCTGGGTTCCTTGTCCCTGGGAGTGTCCAAGGCAAGGTTGGACGGGGCTTGGAGCAACCTGGGTTGGAGGAAGTTGTCCCTGCCCATGGCAGGGTGGTTGAAACAAGATGAGCTTTAAGGTCCCTTCCCACCCAAAGCATTCTCTGTTCACATGCAGATCTGTGCGAGGCTGTGTGAACTGGACTGTGGGAAGAACCACCAACTCATTCAAGTCTCAGGCCACCTACAAACAAGTTGTCTCTCGGTGTCCTGGGAGTGGCTCACAGGTCACCATTGCTGAGACAGGCTGAGAGCACAGCACAGGGCTCAGGACGTCATTCTGTGGTCACGTTTATGGCTTGATGTCCCCAGGCTGCTGAAACCAGCTGGGATCAGGAGTGCTGAGCCTTCGACCTGGGTGACAGTGATCTGAGGGCAAAATGTGACCTCAGGGCGCTGCTTCCTTCACTCTTTCTATCCCAGGCGTGGACATCTGGGAGAGTGTGGATAAGAATTTGAGGTGGGTTTTCTTTCCATGCTGCAGGAGGCAGGCGGGGCTGGTGGTAGCTGTGACCAGCTGAAACACTGAGAAGCAAGTTTTAGTTCTGTAGGAGCCAGTGATGCTCAAATCATGACACGTCCCACCAACATCTGGAGGAGTTTGTGTTGGGCTGGCCCTGGCATCCACCATTTCCAACCCCATCCCAGGACTTTTGACTTCCTCTTTGAAAAGCACCCAAGATGAGACCTGGGGCTGCTCAGAGAGCCCATTTGCTAAAGGATTTCCATAATCCATGAGCCACTAACAACCTCGCACAAAGCAAGACCTTAGTAGGCAGATCTGGCACAGAAGCCAAAGCCCGTAGGGGCTTAATTTCTCTCCTGTCCTCCCCCAAAGTGGGCCACAGCTAATGCCAAAAGGGGTTTATGCTATTACTGCAAGAGCTGTTGGATAGAGTATTTCACTCACAAGCTTCCTATTTACTTCATTGCTTGAACACTCTGCTGATTTAAGCTCTGGAAGGAATAAGCAGCATTTGCAAAAAAAAAAAAAAAAAAGCTTTTGGAGAAATATTTGTGCATCCTGTGGAAAAGCAAAGCCTCACAATGGCCAAGAGGAGAAGCAAAGCCCAAAGTAATTTTTCACTAGACACTCCAAAATAGAGGGGGATAAGGCAAAGTGAGAGCAGGTCTGTGCAAATATATGAGTGTGGCTGTGTAATATAAATCACGGGGTGTGCAAGGGATACACAGACTTAGGGGTATTTTGGGGAGCACGGGACAGATTTCATGCTTGTGCAACAGCAGAGCACTCACTTTTTTTTCCCCCTTCTTTTTTTTTTTTCAGCTGAGAGACAAATGAGCTAAAATGACAGAGACAGAATGGAAAAAATAAGCAGGCTTGGATCTGGACTAAATGTATTCACAGGATAGAATGTTAATTTTACCCAGATTTGGTTTCACTTGAGAAAAAAAAACACAAACATTTTGTCTCTTGGAGCTGTCTGCGTAATGTATAAGTGTGGCACTTCCCAGTGTCACCCCAGGACTCACGGGCACGGCCGGTCGGCTTCGTCTGCACTAATCACCTTCTACTGGAGATGTTTCCTACCAGCATATGGCCTCTCCAGGCACACGTGCTGCAACAGAGTGAGGGGAGAAGCTGGAAGCCTTCATTCCAAGTTCCCGTGCTCTGGCTGGCTTCAATCAAACCTTAATTAAAATGGGAGCATGTGGGAATTTAATTAAGAATATTGGTTCAATTAATAGGGCGCTTGAACGATTGCACGAAGTTGACTGTGAGCAGTGTGGTACTTCAGCTCCTGCTTTGGCTAATTCCTGATTTGATGAAGATTCCCACCCACCCAAAAGGCTCAGGTAATTAGTGTTCTTCTGGGGCACAAACTACCTTTAATCACCCACCCCTTATTGAGTGTGCTGCCTCCTCCAGTAGAAATGAAATATTTCAAATATACTTTTGAGAAAAACGGGGGAATTCCCCCCAGAAAAGCGAGTCAAGGAAAAATTATGGTAGGAATATAAATGTCAATACGATTTTGTTGTTGTTTTTTATTTTATTTCATAAAATAAGTGAATGCTTGTGTCAGTGCAGTGGTGAGCCCAGAGCAAGCCCTGTCTCTGGTGCAGGTTGCAGGTGTGTTGTGGGCAGGGGGAACACTTGAGGAAGTGTTTGGCTGTGGAAAATGTGACTGTGGATGGTGCTGGTGGCCAGCTAATAGGACAGGTTTTGTTCTTTGGGGTGTGATCCAGTACAGCTTCCTGTGGGGAAGTTTGTGGGGACCTGGTGGCTGTTCTGCAGCGTGCAGGTGTCCAGGGACATCCAGGGACACCCAGGGACATCCAGGGACATCCAGCATTCTGCCTCATGTCCGAGTCCTCCCCTGGGTAGAGCAGAGATGAGCCTGGGGGAAAGCACCAGTGACCAAAATCCACGGGCTCCAAGGCTTCTGGGCAATGTGGCAGGGGAGATTGTATCATACGTGATCAAGCACCTCTGGGGGACAGCAGTGAGGGGATGGGGAAGAGAAAAATCCCCTTGTCTGTCAGACCTTCCTGTCCTCCTCTGTGGCATCCCCTGGTTTGGTCAGTAAAGGAGCATTTGCAGTGGAGGAAGGGGAATTTCTATTTGCCTTGCACCCAGAAAGGCCTCGTCACGATGCCAGGGGATGTCCAAAGGGGGCCTGACCTCCCCTCACAGCAGAAATATTAAAATATTCTGCTGCAGGATCACAGCGACATCTGAAACTTTCCTTCATTTTCTTCCCCCTCCTTTTTTCTCATCTCTTTGGGTCCTTTGGCCCATATGTTGCTAATTTTCTGTCTTTTCAAAGCACTCCGTTTCATTTAAAGTCAGAATACATTCTATTCATCACCGTGAATTCCAGGGAAAAAAGAGATCTCGAAGGTCAGTGTTCCCCTTAATGTATAAAATAAATGAGCAAAGCACTGGGTTTTTTTTCCTTTAGCTTATTACTTTTCTTAATCTACTTTTTAGGTCTACTGCGGGAGATCACAGGAGGGACTTAAGCAGTCTCGCCTAGAAAGGATTCTTATATATTCTTGCAAGAAAGAAGTCCTTCAAAACTGCGTGTCTTTGTAGTTGGATCTGCTGAGCCAGACTTCAGCCAAGCTAGTTACTGGTCAGCAGGCTGGTGTGACATGCACAAGTTCCAAAAGGACTTCACTTTCCAGCAGCTCACTTTCACTTGCTGCCCATCACGTTTTCCCGGGGGGAAAAAAAAATTCCTTCTTCTTTGCTGAGGTGTGTTGCACCTGCACCTTGAAACCTGTGAGAGGGAAAATAACAAGAGAGAACAGTGGCACTTAGATTTTTGCGGTAATAATTCAGTAGATCACAGTCTTACCAGGATGCAAGTTAAACTGTTAAAATGACTCCAAACCAAGAGAAGAAAGTAGGATGAACTGCTCGTTTAAACCCTGTTGTTGCGGAGGGTGGTTTATTTGCAGGCGGCCACCACAGGATGGAATTTCTGGAAGGACTGGCGGCAGATCATCATGTGCTGCCTGCAAAGAGTTAATTGTATCAGTCACCCGCTATTTTCTTGCTTCTCTACCGTCTGCAGTGACAAAAAGCTGGTCTCTGCCCAGCTATGACAGCGACAGCCTCGCAGGCTGCAGTGACCCAGGAGGCACAGCCAAACCCAAAGTCAGCTTGAGAGCCAGCTGAACCTTTCTTTACAAAACCTCAGACCACATCAAAGTGCCTGGATTTGTGTTCTGTTATGAACCGGGAATTTGGGCCAAGTTAGTTAAAATGCTCATCAAGACTCAGATCTTCGCAGTGAATCTGGGCCTGAGAATTGAGCTCACCCCAGTCTGGAGCTCAAACCAGCCGGGGGGCAAGTGTTGTCTGGAGTGGGATGAGGCTGGATGGTGGCTGGATTTCCCCCATTCCCAGGCTGTGTTGATGCTTCACATGGTACATGGACTTGCTTGGGAACCCAAATCACCCCAAATGTAAGCTGGGGGACTGAAGGCTTTGGGCTCCCTTGAAACTTTGCTGCTGCACGTTTTCCTGGCCAGAGCTGTGGCCAGAGCAAGTCCAGCTGAGGCTGCAGCCTATTCCCTGGGCTTTGATGGTTGCTGTGCATCAGACCTTCCCACCGTGTTTGGGCGGAGACCTGCTCTTTGTTCAGGACACTTGCAGGGCGACTCGACCAGTAAATAATCTCAGCAAAGTTCCCCTCAGTGCTGTAAGATGCCTACTTTCATCTGGCACTACTTCAGGGCTGGCACTTCATCAGTAGATGAACAAAGCCAAGTAATGCAGTACAAGTAAAATTATTACAATCTGGGGTATTTCCAAAACAAGAGCCTGACCAGAAAAAAAAAAAAGAAGAAAAAAGAAAAGGAGAAAAAAAAGAAGAAGAAAAAAAGATAGAAGGAGCAGGCAGGGAGGGGCTTTAGCAGCTGATAGCTTTGAGCTGTAAATTTGGCATAAATATCATTTCTGGCTGTTTTGAACAAGTACAGAAGTTGCATATCTGTAAGTGAAAGTTTCTTGCTTTGCAGAATGGCTCCATCAATCTAAATTAAGAGTGTTCAGTGGGAACCAGGAACGATGCTACTGAAGGAAGCGCAGCCTGAAAACCAGTCAGCAGGCAGGCAGCTGTTCTTGGATGCCTTTTCACCACGGGGCTATTTGATCTCTCTTGAGGTTCATACAAGTCCTGCAGACTTGGGTAATGGGTTCTTTTTGAACAACAGGCCTGAAACATTTCTGCATCTGCAATGGAAAACGCTGTGGCAATGAAAGGAAACGGGGGTCTTTTCAGTCTTGTTTCTGGCTCTACCACTAATTTGTGCATGACCTTGGGCAAGTCAAAAAGCATCTCTGACCTCAGTTCACCTAGTGAGAAAATGGGAGTGGTAACACTTTCCAGGCTCTGCGGTCTCCGTGATTTCACTAATGCGTGTTTCCTCAGTCTGCTGAGACAAGTGAATCATCGCTCTGCCCATCCATAGGCAGCCTCCTTCCCGCTCCAAAAGAACCTCTCCATGCACGCTGACGGCAACACATGCTCATAACTCAGTGTTGGAGACACTTGTAACCTGCTCCTGACCTCTGAGCGTTCTCTGGGCTAATCCACCATGGTATCATTCACTGATCACCTGATGCTTTCCCTGAGATACGCTCCTTGCTTTCAACCAAGGAACAAAGTTGCTCCTTGGAAAGCACTCACGTTTTCAGCCTGACTTTTCCATCTCGTGCCACGTTCGCCTTGCACACAATTAATTTAACACCCAGCTGGTGGTAAAATTAGGTGCTTCCTGAGCATTATGTTTTTTAAATTGCTTTCTTAATGCTTTCTGCTCTGTCAGGGCTGTCCTGCTGAGGAAAGGGCTAATACCTGCTCCCAAATTCAACTTTTCTCTCAGCGTTGCAGTACAACCAAGAACAATATCCCTGTTGTAAATGTGACTTTTTATCAAAGGTACCCAACAGGCTCTCCAGAATTTCTGAAAATCTTCCATGACTTGATGTGTTTTCAGGTCCACAGCTTCTGGGTTCATTAGACCTTGCACAGTATTCACTTAATGGGGACAGTATCCGTGGATCATCCCCCCAGCCCCTTTCCAGGGAGGATTTTGACATCCAGCTTAGCAAGTAGTTGCTGCTTTCTGAAATGGAGATGGGAATTCTGGCTCTGGGAGCTGTGAAACCAAACAGGCAGCAAAATTTATAGCAAGTTACAACAGTTTTCTTAACCTGCCAGGGAGGGAGGGACCCTACACGAGACATCCCATGTCTGATTATGCTCCACGCATCCACGGCTATTGAAACTCTCTGATTCCCCTGTTTGAGATTTAGCTGCAACATCCCATTTGTTCCAAGCAGATATGTAAAGTCTCCTTGGTATTCAGGTTCATTTAAAGATTTACATTTTGTATTTCCTTGCTCCTTTTCTGACGATGTACATAAAACAGAATTGTAAATGTTTAGGAAAATCAAAGCTATTCTTAGATGCTTGCAATTCCACTAAGTTGGTATTCTCTAATTTGCTCCATGAAAGGAAAAGGAAATCTGGGAGAGGAGCTTGAAGTTTGCTTTTTGAGGTTTTCTTCTGTGCATTTCCATTGAAACTTGGGGCTCAGAGTTATGTTTCCCAAAGCAATTTGAAAGTCTCCTCTGTAGGCGCTCCCTCCAAAGGATGTGCCTGCAGCTACCTCTCCTACCTTTACAGAGGGCTGTGGTGGAGAGTTTTAAAGTTAATCTCAACAGAACCAGCTCTGGGAGATGTCCAGAAGGTCAGCTAAACTCCTCTGCCCTGGCAAAAATTGGTGATAGGTGAGTAAATTCTGCCTGAATGGTTTTTATATAAATGCTGTGGTTTTCACCACAGGGCTGTGGCACGGACACAGCTGGAATAAACTTGGTTCTCAATCTCCTGAGCCAAAATGCCAATCCATCGCTTCCCTGAGCCCATGACCAGCCCCATTGGTGCTGCCAGATTCACAATCCATCCCTGTGTACATACGTCAGAAGTTGTAAACTACTACGGGAGGGAGCTGGAAGAAGCGGTTTCAGATTAGGATCTCTGGAAGAAAATCACTCCCCGGGTCAATCCAAGCTAGATGAAATCTGCCTTTCTTTTTTTCTTCTTTCCACACACTCAACACCTTGAGAAAGTTCAGCCCCACGATGCCAGCTGGGAAGGGAAATGCTGAACAAAACTCCCAACCGGCAGAACGAGAATTTTCAAAGGAATGAGAATTGCATTCCCCGAAGCCAACCCGACACTGCTCCTGGGTCTCTGCTTCTGAAGCTGAAATTAAAAGAAAAATAAAATAAGTAAGGTTGTTACTTTTGTTGCTTTACTCTTTGCCCAGGTTTGCAGCTCTGTGGGAAAGGTGGGTCTATCCAAACGAAAGTCCTGCAGTGACTGCGTGGCTTGATGAGCTCCAATCTCTGGAGTGGAATTCAGGAAAATCAAGCCCTCTTTCCTGCTCTGCCACCGGTCTGATGGAAAAACTGAACCCCTTCCTCTTTACACGTGCAGTAACGGGAATTTCTAGTCCAGAGAAAATTTCTCATATCTAAAATATTCCTCCGAATAAGAAAAATAAAATCAGAGGTGTGGAATTTTCCACAAAGGGCAAATCTCAATTTCGGAGAATGCAAAGGAGAACATTTCTCCACACCCAAGTTCAACTGAGTCCCCGTGTCCTTCCCAGCTCCAGGGACCAGGGAGGACCCGTGGCTGTGGCTGGGGATGCTCAGTGAGTTTGGAGCCCTGAGGAACCTGCCCTGAAGCTACTGATGAAAAGCATTAGATAAAAACTTGACGTAACAGATTGTTTCTGCTGAAGATTTTTTTGATTCTCTCCTTAAACCACAAACCTGCTACTGACTGGCGTGGAGAGCACGACAAGTGCTAAGGACAAACACATGCCTGCTGTGGGGGACCCACCAGCTCTGTTCACTGAAGGAATTGTGACTGTCCCTTGGACAAAAATGTCCCCTCCAGCCCGGCTCTGCTGAGCCTGGCCTAAGGGCAGCCATTCAGCACATCTTGGTGAGGTTAGAGGAATTTGGCACGGTGTGTTCTACCCCTGCAAGTCAGCGCTGGAGGAATGCTTTGCACATATGAACTATCTCATGCTCACCAAACCACTTATTAGTTTCAGGCACTGGCCTCTGTGTTATTATGGCCTTGATAACTTTATTAAATTCAGGCCCAGCTTATTCATCTCGCAGAATGGCCCTAACTATTTGTAGATATTTTAAAGTAGCCATCCTTGCATCGTGATCGCTTCCAGACCTCGCTGAGAGACACGCATGTGTTTGAAATGCCTGCTTTCCTTCTCCATTTCACCATAAAGTAGCCAATTTAATTTTGCACAATACCATTTGATAACAACCATGTGTGTGTGTCTTCAGCGTTTATATACTTCAGAGAAGGTACTGCTTGGTCAGTGTGAGATAATTTCACAAAGAAAAACGGAACCAGATGTTCCTCCTTTTTACTTGGCTTCTCCCTCCTCCTATCTTGTTTCTAATGTCAATCTCCACTCGGGTTTTCCATTACCTTGGGAAGGGGATATCTTTACACTTTATGTTTTCATTACCAACGCGCCTGACAAAGTGTGTGGAGTAGCTGAGGTAGATGATTATCAGCTTAGCACCTCTGAGATCATTATCAAACCCTAACAATGCTCAGGAGACAAACAACGGGAGGGGGGGCGGGTGTGCTGTGTGGGTTTTTAGAGGAACTCCAAAGGGAACGGTCACCAAATCTCACGGGCAGTGTCCAGGTGCTTGGGATGCAGCCTTGAGCATGCCAGGGAGTGAAGGGCATTGTCATCTCCAGCAAATGGGCAGGAAAATCTTCAGGTGAGCAGATGTCCTACCCCAGGTGCTTGAATGGGCAGTTTTAGATTTAGTGATTAAGTGAGGTCTTGTTGCTGTTCATGGACCTCCTGCCTCGCTGGCAGGGTCCAGGTGAACGTGGCAGCACTTGAGTGCATTACCTGTATGTTGGGAAAGAGAAGGGGAATTTCCCTGGCGTTGTAAAGCAGTACGGTGAGGAAGACAGAGGGATTTGCTGATGGAAGGAGGAGTTGTGCTGTGTGGAGCACAGCTGGGCAGGGGGCATTCTGCACAGGATCTGGAGAGGAAGCAGCAGCCTGTGAGAGCAGTTACAGGAGTGCTGGATGCCAGGAAAGCCCATGGTCACTGAGGCCACAGCTGGAAAGCAGCATGTGACATTTTAGGACCACCATGTAGCTTCATGGCTGTCAGGCCAAGAGGAGAGCATCAGTGACTGCAGCACGTTCTCCCTTGCCCCACCAGACAAGGCACAAACCCACAGAACACTGGGGAGCACCAAGGTCTCCTCCCTTCCTGGCCATCAGGGCTGAACCATCCCCACTCAGAGCTGCCAGCTGTGGTCCAGCACAGAGCTTATCTCCACCTGGACTACGAATTTAGGCAGGTCACTGCCATGCTGGGTAGTTCCCATGGACATATCACTCTCTCTCCAGCTTACAGTGTGTTCACTGCTGGTTGTCCAGGCAGCAAAGCTGTTCTTCCTCACTGCCTACCTTTGCTGTCACACAGGGCTCACAGAGGGAGCCTGTTATCTGCCTGGATACCAGCACTGTCCTGCGAATGACCTGTCCTGTGGCAGTGACACATCGGGCCCCAAAGCTGCTGCAGAGAACAAGACACAACATGGGCAGAGCAAGTTCGGAGACCTGTGAGCTGGAGCTGCCCGGCAGTGCCATTGCCAGGCTGTAAAGCCCTGTGCCGCCTCATTTACAGGTGCTTTTACCTTGACACTGGCTGTTATTAATCTCCATTATGAGAACAACACTTTGTGATCCTCCCGTGACTCACCAGTCTTGTGACATGCTGGCAGGCGAGGGCCCTTGGCCGGAGGCTCCTGGAGGGAGCCGTTATTGCAGGGAGTGTCTGGCCTCGCTCACAGCCGCCTCTTGGGTCAGTTCAGCTGGGCAGGGATGGATTCTGGAGCAGCCTCTGGTTCCTCTGCCTTGGACCCATGGAGACATATGGATGGTTCCGAGGCCGACGGCAGGAGGCTGTCAAGGACCTCCAGGAAAGACCAAACCCTTTGGCTTTGAGGACATCACGTGTTTTCTGCTCTTTGCCTTTCTTTTTATTTTGGTTAGAACATGAGCTCAGCATGAGCCTTGCGTGTGTTTTAGTGAAGTCACCCCAAATTTGTGGAAAACCTTCTACGGGCGTGAGCTGATCTCATGAGTCATGCTCATTGCCGTGAATACTCCATGGCATACGGCAAAGCACTGGAATGGCTGGAATGGGACACATTCCCCAAGCAGCTGGCTGGAGTCATGCAAATCCTGTTACAGGCTGGCATGCAGACCAATGAGCAGAGGTCCTGCAGAAACGAGTCCTGATAATCACCGTTTCTTAGGGACTAATCCTAAATGCCTTCGCTCCCTGTCACTGCTTGCAGCAATAACAGCAGGTGCCCGTGCAGAAATCCTTTTCCCAGCACCTTCTTCATGTCTCTGCTTTCCAAGAGGGAAGTTGAAAGACTTTCTGACAAGGATACAGAAAAAACACTATCAATTTTTCAGAAGTCTTTTTTCTCTTGAATTGTCAACTGTTTGTGATTTTTTTTTCTTTCTTTCTTTCTTTTTTTGCAGCCATTAAAAAAAGTAATTTTGTCACTCAAGGCACTTTCAATCCAGTAAATTGTAGGAGAAGGCAATTCCACTGGAGGCCTAGCTGGAAGGAAGAAGAGATATTTGCCTAATACATGCTTAACTGGCAATCATCTTGGCAAATGTCTTAGCCCTGCTGCAGTTAAGGTGGCTTTCATCACTGGAGGTATAATTTGTCTCTGCCTTTCCAATTGCTCCTTCCTCTCATCTCCTGCTGCAGTTTACCCGAACTAATAAAACTCCAGCTCCTGCCCCAAGCCAGCGAGGTGCATAGAGAGGAAGAGTAGTGCCCTGTGCTGATTGGAATGGTGGCTACTCTAAAAGGTCGCTGCTGGTGCCTACTGGGAGGGTGCTGGTGGCAGCAGGGCTGTACCTCTCATTCCAGGCTGGCTGTGGCCTTTATGCCTTCAGGGCTTTTTGGAGCAGCCACCCACAGTCAATTGCTCCATTGATTTCAGCGTGTATCAGATGAGATCTTCGATGAGATCTTCGGTTCCTGAGGGCAGGATTATCAACCTGGGATATCTGAGGTGAGGGCTCAGCTCCACATGAAGGTGTACAGATAAGGGACTGGATTTTTGGGAGGGTGAGTTCAGGTATTCAGAGTCGTTGCAAATTCTGTTTGCTAATTTAGGTACCAAAATCCTCATCCTCAGGTGTTACACATGGCCTCAGGCGTGTAACTTTGGTCTCCCAATTTGAAAAATAGAAAATTCAGCTCTCTGTGTCTGCCCACAGAAAGAAACCCTTATATAAATCTTTATCACACCCCACCAAAGTCACCACGTGGCAAGAAGCCCGCGATGCCACTGCGCCTGGCCCGTGTCACCTCCATCAGAGCCTAGATCTTGTGCTACCACACGGCAGCAAGTGAGAGTGATGGAAGAGTGTTTGTGCAACCACAACTCAGTAAAATATTATGATGATTTTCATACAGTTGCAGAAATTTTACAGTCTAACTTAGAGCTTGTCATCCAGAGCACTTTGAAAAGTCACAGAAAAGTGCCTTTGAAAAGAGACTGGTTGAGACCTCCAAGACCTTGTTGCTCCTCCTCGCCCCTCTGTCATCCCAACACCCTGGTCCTTATTTTCTAGGTCATCCAGGCATGGCTTTCTGTTCTGTGAAAATGCTCAGGTCATTTGTTAGTGACAACAGGAGACGGATCTTTTGGTGATGTAAATCAATGTCACTTCAAAGCTTCAACGGAGAGATACTTATTTACACCTTCAGATATCAGATCCTCATGCTTTGCTTTTATGTGTGTCAAAATTCTTTTTTCTGAAAGGTAACGTTTTGTTGCAAATGTCTATAATTAATCTACTTTGTTTCTATGGCAATAGACACTACACAAATTAATGAAATAAATATTCTAGCACAGTTTAATTCTGGCAAAGCCATGCTAAAAACCTTTCCATCATTTCTTATTATGAAGGCAGCAAAACGTGCTTAACAGAATATCTTATCAAAATTAGTGAAAACATTAAACTTCCCAAAAAAACCTTCTTTTGAAAAGTTGTTCTAAGCAAGTTTCTAAAATCTCAGAAGTATTAAATCCTCATTAATATAAGCTCAATGTATTTATGGTGTCAAAAATGTGTTTTATAAAAGCCAAAAGCAGAGTTGCACAAGTTGCCTCATTATCAATAATCTAGCATCGTCCCTTTTATGTGTCATTTCTTTACACAATATACTATCATTTATGACTTTTAGCAAATACATCATGGCAAAGGATTACTCTCATCAGAGGCAGTCTTTGAAAAGGATATGCTAATTTCTAGAGAGCAAGAAAACATCAAAACAGTGCCAGCAAATAGCCAAGGGACTTTCATGTCTTAATATCCTTCAGAAGTGCTTTATCTCCTAGTGCAACGTGTATCATAGTATAAACAGGAAATGAAACAGCCAAGGCATCAAAGAACCACCAGTGCATGGCTGTAATTTTAGATCAGGTTTAATAAAGGTTATCTGCAGCAGGCTAATCAAACAAAAGGGTGTATGTTTTAAAGCGCCATTTGATAATTTTCATTTAAGGCTCCCGATCAAAGAGATCCTAACAATGTCTTACTGACTCCAGATAGATCCCTTTGCCTCACTTTTCAAAGTAGCTTCGTTTATTGCTGGTAAAACTGGTTTTGATGTTCTAATTTTTTAGGTGGAGGAGAGATCAGAAACTGCTCTGGTTTCCTGTGCACCTTAATTTGAAAAGCAATAGAAAGAGAGCTGAGAAGGAAATGAGCAAACACAGCAGAGGGTCAGGAAGATCTCAGGGTCACTTCTGCGAGCTCTTAGTGGACCTTGATGCCCAGACGGGGCCTCTTCTCCCAGATGTGATGCAAGGAGGGAAGACAAACCTGGACAAGACTGGGACAGGCCATTGACTAGTTAATGGGAAGGCAGAATACCCTGGAAATGAGAGACTGAGGGAAAAAAAATAGTATCTTGCTCCTGGCTGGTTGCCGAGGAAAGGCAGAAGGAGCCAGACCGGCTGTTTCCGTGACACTTCTCATCCTTGGCCACCAGGAGAAGCTCCACTGGCACCATCCATAGCCCACTGAGAAAGGCGAAATGGCAATTTGACTGTCCTCCTGCGGGACAAAACCTGCAGAGCTTTTCTTCCTTGTTTTGTGACCGATTCCTTGACTGCACCTTCAGGACAAATCTGATTCAAGTTCCTTAAAAAAACTTGCGGATTTCTGAAAGAGGAGTAATCCTAATAGGAGAGATGAGGGAAGCTACCCTCCTGTAACAAGGGAGAGGCTTGTTTGGGATGCCAGTGTAGTCTTCAGTACTCCTGGTTTATTAATTATTCTGTTTGGGGAGCAAAGAGGGAGATGAGAAAATTCTCCAAATGAGAGCTTATCAAAACGGTTGTATTTCTGGCAAGACAGATGTATCCAAGGAGCTAAACATAGTTCAAATATTTTGCCAAAGCTTCCTGCACCACTCGAGCTCAGGGATGTTTCAAACTGATTTTCACACGAAGAAGGTGCTTCCCATTGAATAGGAATGTTCACCTTGAAAATAAGTATCTCTTACAGGGGGTGGGACAGTTGTGGTGGGATGGCTCACGGAAGCAACAGGAAAAGCTTACAACCGTCCCAGCTGTCAGGTCCAGGCAGGTCTGGCTGTTTTGAGAAGAAATCTCAGCTCTTTGGGATCAGATTTCCTCAACTATGTCCAAAGGAAGGTGCTGGGCAGGCTCAGCACCTTCTCTGCATCAACAGGGGTTTTGTGGCTTGTGCGTTTGTGAAGCTTGTTGTTATTTTCCATGCCTGCAAATCCAAAGCTCTGTAGGGGGTAGTTCTAAAGAAAAATCCAAATAAATAAAAAATTCACCCTTGGGTGCACTTAATGTAGTTGGTAGGAAATGTGCTGACTCCCAAATGTTCTCCTTCCCACGCACTTGACGAAATGCTAGTTTTATACATATACATGTCTATATATTTCCCGCTGATGCTCTCTTAAATATTTCAAAGTATTCTTATGAACTAATACACTTTTATCGTGGTATTTGTAAGAGCACAAGACCTTGGTTGTACCCAGACAGCCTCGGTTTGCTTCTTTTTCTTTTCAAGTAAATTTTAAATTACAAAAAAAAGTGCTGATGGTCACAAAAATCTAGTTACTGGCCATGAAAACTCGACTATAAGTAATCTCCCCAAAACCAGTCCCATGAAATATTCATGCCTGGGGGGCGCTGTTCCAGGCAGGGCGGTCGCTCCCGATAGTAACTGCTCTGGGAGAGGAAAAATGGTGATTCCTCTGCTCCAAGAGACGAGAATGCTGCCAAGCTGCTTGGCAGGATAACCTGCTAAAAAACAAAAACCAGCGCTAGTTTATTAAAATACCCACAGCAAGCTTTAGGGTCCCACCACGAGCACCAGAGAGAGCAGTGCCAAGCAGCATCCCGTCAGACCGTAACCTCCGTATCGGTCCCCAGCGTATCGGCAGCCCCCTGGATCCCTCCCCGTGCTGGATTACCAGCTCCAGCACAGACACCAATCAGCAGTGACTGAAGGCTGGTAATGACCAAATGTCAGAGACTTTCCAGCAGCTTTTTTGAACTAATATTGGTACTCCCTAATCCCGTTATCAAAGGACACCATGAAAAGCACTGTGACAGTGGGTACGAGCTGCCAACCTTTTGCAGATTCATATACTCGAGGCCAGAAGACACCATCCAATAATCTTTCTTTTCTGCTGACCTTTATTTCATGGGCCATTAGATTTCATCCGTATCAAGTCCAAGAACCGGCGTCTGACTGAGGTACAACTTGTGCTTGGCAAAAGCATATCTTCAAAGGAGGAAACCGGCCTTGATTGAAGACACTGGAGCTGGACACTTCACCACCCCTTGGCAGTTTAACTCGGTGGTTATGACAGTTTATTTCTGGGCACTCTTCTGCCCAAGGAAGTTAACTCAGGGCGAGGGAATGTGTGTGAGTAAAGACAACAATCCCTTTCTGCTTAACCGTCTGCAGACACAAACACAGGCACAACAGTCATTCAGAAATGCTCTACAATGACCACTGTGTCTACAGGCTTTATTTTGAATTTGTCTGCCTCGGGTTTCATCTATTAGTCCTTTTCAGCATGTTCCCCTCCTAACCAAAGAGCTGTGATTTTACACTGACATGCTTTTTCACGCCTCATCTCCGTCTTCTACTTGGTAACCGAGTCCTCAGGGCTGGGTGTGATTCCTCACGTCACCTCCAAATGTTTCTTGTCCCTTCCACCATGGCCAAACCAGGGAGTGGGTGAAACCCTGGCCCGGCTCTAATCAGAGTAACAGATACATTAAAGTTTGGACTCGATGATTTTGGAGGTATTTTTCAACCTTAGTGATTCTATGATTTTATTTCTTTAGGTTCACGCCTCACTTGCCTGTCAACACACTGAGCTTGGGGGGAGGTTCTGAATCATGAGCAAGACAGACACCCTGTCACCCAGACATCTGTCTGGCACATGGCCCCCAGAAGATTTACTCACAGGTGTCCCTGTGTGCAAGGTTGGGGCTTTCACTGCTCCTGGAAATGTTATTTAAAGAGTGGTGCTGAGCTGCGTCTGCCTGACTGTGGGTGCTTGGGCCATGAACCTCCAACACAGGGTGTGGGCCAGACAGAATGGCTTTGCTCAGGATTTATCCAGGACCTCTAGACTTTGGGAAAATGTGGACACTAGCTGGCAGGTGGCAAATAAAATATACATGGTGCAAAACATGCCTGAGCTCAGCAAATAGTGTGCCTAAGTCCTAAAATTATCCAAGACAGCCTCCATAATCTTTATGGGAGAAAATTAAGTCTTCAAAGCAAGCAGGAATTTAAACTATCCCCGGTTCAAAGAAAATTGCCACATGCCGACAAACATTAAGAATGATAATATTTTCCTAAAGCCCCAGTAAATCGTTGTGTGGTTTCTCTGCATTTCCTTTCCCACTGCTGTTTGTTGCTCATACATCCACATTCGCACTGGGAGGTGAAGGAGGAAAAAGTCCCTGTCGAAAAGAGAAGAAAAAAAGTCATTTTAGGCTGATGCAATGCCCTGAGATATGGTTTGAGTCAGTAACACTGCTTCCTGGGCAGGCTGCTGCTTCCAAGCATCTCTAGGGCATTTGCAGGGTACAAGAACATCCCAACCTAAGCAGAAGCTGTCAAGTGTCTTATCAATCTGTCATATTAACAACTGTAATTAAAAGCATTAAGCAAATGCACTAAGGGCCTCCCTGGGAGGGTGCTCACACCTGTGTTCACCTCGGTGTAAAGTAATTGCTTCAATTACAGTTTTAGGTCATTAACTATCTCTGTGTACTCAGGGAACGTGAAGAAAAATGAGGAGGACCTGAGAAATGAATTTTGGTGGCGTGTTTTGAAGTATGAGAGCACAACTCTCCGGTGGACCCTTAGCAGCAAACGAGGTGGAGGGGAAGGCTGAGGTGATGAGAAAGGAGCTTGTGGTGCCTGTGGGGACAAACACAAAAAATTAAACTTTTCTCCCCTCCAGCTACAGAACTTTTTTCCCCCACGCCACTTCAGGATGAAGCAAGTTTCTGGATGGCTTCACGAAGCGGGACAGCAGGAAGAGACTCATCTGTTTCGACACCAACATCCCGTAACTCCAGCCTCTTCTTGTCCATCACTTGTGACTTTGAGGTGTAGGGACTTCTGGAGGCAGAATTTTACATTTGTTTATTAACTGAGAAGTGAAAAAGCCTGCAACAGAACACATGATGCGAACTCCCCCTCCACACACCCCTCCACGCATCTTTTCCAGAAGGCTGGAGCTCACTCCACATCCACAGCTTGATCGCATATGTGTGAAAGGGATCCAGACTCCAAAACTTCAGGTGGGAGCAGCCGCAGTCTGGGAGCAGCGTCTGCCTCATGTCCCAGGGAAGGGTCTGAGCCCAGCAGCGAGGAAGGCCCTGCCTCCATGAAAATTCTTCCTCACTCCAGTTACTTATTGGATAACACCTTCTTGCTCGTGGCCTCATGGCTCCTCCAAAGGGCTGCGTAAATCCAAGTCAGGGTTTTAATTCAGAACCAAATCCCAATTTACTTCCCTCTGAACAGCTACAGAGACTGTTGAATACAGGCAACAACTGACAACGGTTAATGGTTATCACGAGGTTAACGAGGGGTTGTAAAAGCACCGGTGGTTGAGCAAGGAGGGCAGGGGAGCTGAGCCCAGCCCAGCGGTGCTTCCCTCCCAGAGATGCACACAGGGACAGTAAATCGGGAACGCAGCTTGCCCTGAAGGACCTGAGCTACTTTGGCAGAGCAGATGACATTAAACAGATGAAGAACTAAAATGGCTCAAATATGATTATAATACATGTGCGTAGCTGTCTCAGCCCCCTTTCAACTTGCACCCTATGAAAATAACCTCATCAAAACAGAAAGACTTTTAGGGACGAGGTTAATTGCAAAAATACTCTAAATAAAATAGTCACAAGGCCCAAAATATTGTTACTGGGGCGAGCCAGCAGCTTGCTCTGAACTTTACGGAACAAAAAGTTTGCTCTGCGCTTGCAACCCAGGCTGTAAAAGAGATAAATCATAACTATCTGCTGGAAAAAACCTGTAGCTGGTTTTTAATATGCACCAGGTTGCTTGTTATCTGTGCACCAAAACTTCTGTCACTAACGAGTCTGAAGTCAAGCCCCAGATCATCCATCGACTGCTCGGCATCAGGAGGCACATCTGGGCCCAACATTGGAACCCTCTACACTCTTTTCCAGAGTGTGCTGACCAAAATCCCCAGTGTGAGCGTCTCCTCCGCAAAGGATTGAAGGTGGAGCTGAGCTTTATCTCTCTGTTACAGCCCTGTCCAGAAAGCTTGGCACTGGATTGCACAGGGCTGCGTCGAATCTTCATCACAAGGTTCTCAGAAAGCCAGATGAAGACTGCTGTGAGTTTCCTCACGTGCGTGGAGGGAGCAGAGGCCTTTGGAGAAGATTTGTGGCCCTGGCAACCCCCTCGCGCGCGATTTACCGTCCCCCTGGTGCGGGGCTGGGAGAGACTCAGAACTTCTGACAGAGTTTTGCTTTCAAAGTTGGGTTTGTTTAAAGTGACTCAAAGGGGTGCTGAGCCGCCTGGATGGGAGCCAAAGAAAATGTTGATGCAAATCCTGCAAAGTAAACCTCCCCCCTCCCTGAGTCACGTGCCAGTTAATTGTTTTGCTTTTTATTACATCCAACGTCCCCAATCTATCAGTGTGACAAGCAACATGGCTCATGTGACAGCACGGAAAGTACTTCTGATGTGCTTTCCATCTCCGGCTCTCCCCTGCCAAATGCCTCATGCTTCAGTTTTTGGGAAGCTTATAAAAAAGTTCAGAAACCGAATCAGCTTCGAGACCAGATGTCCCCAAATACCAGGGTAGTTTGTGTTCACTACTCCAAATATGACTCTGAAATTAGTCCCTGAAGTTTGACTTGGGCATCCTCTTAACTTCCCTCAGTCCAAGACAGCTTTAGCTCATTACAGCATCTCTCCATCCAGGCTATCCCTCTAAATCTGCTCCTCCTCTGAGATTTTTTTAGAAAGACCTGGGAGCAAGAGAGTGATCAGTAAGTGTTGTCACCTCTTCTGTTTCTCTTTTTAATTTTATACCAAAATCTGCTTTCCCATCACTAGCACTGATTCCTTAGCACTAAAATGTCGAGCTGTGGTGATTGTCCGTAGGAATCTAAAGCCGCAAACCTTCCAGTGCTCACAGGAAAGACACTGATCTAATACCAGGTGATGCAGAGGCCAACTGAGCATCTTCCCTCCTACTACAGAGCATCTTCTGGAAGCAGCTCTGTTTCTGGCTGTGACAGCATTCATGGCATTCCAGGATGAAATTCCTCTCCCCTGATGAGGGCTGAGCATTGTGTTTGCAGGCTGCTTCCTTTCAGCACTTTTGGTTGGGAATAGTCTAAAGGATTAAGCTGGCGTTTGGTTTCCGAGTCAGATTTTTGGGATTTTATACTATTTAAGCAGTCAGAGGGAGCTAGGAAACATAGGAAGGCCATGAAAGATGGGAGAAAAGGCCTCTGGGAATTGATAAGACAACTTCAGTCTTCACTCAAGCTGCTTATCAGAAAATGGAAGTGCCATCCAGCAGCACAGGGACAACGTGACTCTTCTCTTCCCACTCCGCTCCATTCCAGCACAGGAGAAAGTGGCAGGGCAAAACCAGTTTTCCTATGAACCTCTTAATACTGATGAGCCCCACCTGGCCAGGGGCAGCCAGGTTTTATGTCAACACTTCAGGAGGAGGAGGAGGGGGCAGAAATGTTTGTCTCAGCTCCCTGTGGGTTTGTTAATCAAGGTAAATGTTCCCACCAGGGCAGGTAGTGAGTGCTGCTGGGGCTGCCTTGGGACTTCTGGCAGGGAAACTCTTCTGGCACCTGAAATAGCTGGTCTTGCAGCTCTGCAGGGATTTTTTTGGAAGGTAAGATCCTAAATTTGTTCTTTGCTTTAATGAACTTTGGTGCTGCAAGGTGGGGAGTGAGTTCTGCCCTTGATGTCCTCATCTTGCTGGTGCTGGAGGTAGAGGGAGCTTGTTGCTTTTCTGGATCTTGCAGGAGCTGGGTTTGCTGCTTTTTGTTTCCAGTGGGAGTTGATGCAAATAAATCCTGCTGTTTTGATCCACGTGGGTGACAGCGGCCCCGGAGGTTTGAAATAATGCTAAGAACAAACTTCATTAAACTTGCTGCGTGTCATGTGGCCTTCGTGCAAAAACAAAACCCACTGCCAGTGCCCACAGTTTGAGCTGTACAAAACTCAGGAGGCCCTGTGGTGAACCCAGGTTGGACTTGGGAGTTTCCTTGGGTGTTTTGGGTTGATTTGCCAGTCTTTTTTTTTTTTTTTCCACAAGTGTTGCACGCATAGGTATGTGTAGTTTTTACAAGCCATCCAAACTGAAGTGTCAGGCCTTTTGAAGTTTGTAGTGAAGCAGATTAATTCAAGACTTTTAGGATCTACTTGCAACGGTCTTGATAAGGTGCAGGAGGAGCAGCCTGGGAATCATCTAGAGGGGTTTGTCTCCTCATGGGTTGTTCAGAGACACTGGATGTGTAATGGTTGGCAAAACGAACTGTGTTATCTGGGTGTGAGAGGTTAAAATACGTTTCAAGAGCTGTAAAGAAGCAAACAGGAAGATTGCAGTCCAGGGCCTTGAACGGAAGAGATTAAAATGCTTTTGTGGGTTTGGTAGATTAAGGATGTGTTTTGTTTTAATTGAATTTGCTCCTAAATTTGTCTATCAGTGGTACATGAAGCATGAAACACACCTGTGGGCTGAATGAATCAGCTGAGGAGGGATGAAATGCGTTTTGCCAGCCCTGGCTCTCTGTAGAGGACCTGCATGTTTTGGCTGCTGAGAAGAGCTCTGGGTTATGACAACAGAGAAGGGGCATTTCGGAGCCATTAATGACATCTGCAGCCTCGCAGGAATGTGTCAGATAGTTAATTATTGTGTTGAACTGTAATTCTATCGTGCCAGAACATAAGTAGTTTGTTTGGGTACTCTTTCCTCCCCCCCCTCCCGCTTTGCTGAAGATAAAGGAGTTAAGTTTAATCATTAAATCTCCATCTTGATCCATGTAGGTCACGCACCAAACCAAAGTCAGATAGTGCAGCATTTAGCAACCTTATCTCCTTTACAATAAAGAGCAAGCAGGAAGCCGACTTTGTTGTCTGTTCTATTTTTTAATATACGTTTATTTAA
>VZRE01001884.1:0-132176 GCA_013396775.1 Cephalopterus ornatus
TAAGACTGTGCCCTCTTGTCCTACTCCTGTTTTCCTGTGAGAAGAGACTGACCTCTCCTGGCTCCAACTTCTTTCAGGTAGTTGTAGAGAGTGATAAGGTCACCCCTGAGCCTCCTCTTCTCCAGGCTGAACAACCCCAGCTCCCTCAGCCTCTCCTCGTAGGACTTGTGCTCGAGTCCTTTCACCAGTCTTGTTGCTCTTCTCTGGACCTGCTCCAGCACCTCAATATCCTTCCTGAACTGAGGGGCCCAGAACTGCACATAGTACTCGAGGTGCAGCCAAGCTGAGTTAAGGTAGACAAGTTACTGTCCCATTTATGCTGTAGGTGGAGTATGAGTTCAATGAGACATTGGAGAACCCAGAAGAGATATGGATACATTCAACTGTTAAGGTTGCTTTGTAGGATCAGGTTCATGGCAGAGGGGCTGGAGAAGTAGTAAGCTATTTTTAATGTAATTTAAGTGTGTTTTACTGTCAAAGACTCTTAAGAGATCGGATCTATCCTTATATGTTTAAAAGGAAAAAACCACCAGATTATCAGATCAACAGATCTTCTGTTTTATTTGGTGGTGAGTTTTTTTCCTTTTGCCTTTCTTTATAATATTTAAATGTTATTTCAATATTTGCTTACTTAAAGTACTGTGTTATTCTGGAATTTTCCTTCAAAAGAGCTCAATTATAATTTAAAAATTACTTACAGTTGCCCCAAAACTGGTATTTAGGTCAGCATTTTGGACTTAATTGATATTAGTAGGATAGTCTAAAACTATAAAGAATAAATCTGTTTTATTGGTATTTATTTAGTACAGCAACGAATATTGGATTTGTAATTTCCGGTGCTTCTTAGGGGACTCCTTTTCTGAACTCTCTGTGCTTGGCTGTTCCCAGAAGAACAATGCTTATTCATATCAGTGTTTTTATTATTGATCTGCTCCCTATGAAGTCCTTTCATCTTCACATTTTGTTTTTCTGTCTTTTTGCTTTCATCCGGCTTTGTGTTTAGTACACGGTGTGGACTGCCCTGTGGGTCACCTGGAATGTTTTCATTATCTGCTTCTATTTGGAAGTAGGCGGACTTTCCAAGGTAGGTCACTTATCCTTCTTCAGGTTTATGGGAGGGTGTTTTAAAAGCAGGACTCTCAGATTTTAGAAGACTGGAACCACAGAGGGAAAATGTGGTTGTTTGAACTTACAATTTGATCTTCAGATCCCCTCCAACAAGAGCTCTAGCTTTTGAACTTCTCGCAGATAGTAAATAGCCAAGGGTTTGAAGTACATAAATGCAATGAATCTAAATTACAGTTGCCTTCTGAAGTGCCATCTGAGGTGAGGGGGAGGGTATTCAGTTGTAAATTTGAGGTCCTTTTTGATTGTTGAAAAATAGGCAATGTCATTTTGGTGGAATTTTCAAGTGTGTATGAAAAGTGTGAACTTCCAAGATTGCTTTGAAAGGAGCTAAAGAAAATTACTAAGAAGGTTAATGTAATAAGTTGTTGAGCAAATTGGTCTCACAATGAGAATGTTAATTCCTTATAAAAAAGAATGAATGGCAAAGGATGACTTCTGTCACATCTGAATAAAACTTTCCTTTACGTGGCACTCAGTGTTCTAGGTCACCAATTCCTTATTCAAACCTCTGATTAGAGCAGAAATGTTTGCTGGAATTATCGAGAGACATGTGCACTCATTCAAGGTGGCACTTACGTTAGCAGAGTTTATGTTTAGCATTGTATCTACAGTGAGTTCCATGCAACACCTGCTGGTTTTTATCCTCGAGTTGAACACAGATGATACCAATCTTTGTTTACCACAACCATACTTAAATGATTCCAGGCAGAGTATGCCCTGGTGCATGCTGATCCTGGCATTTTTACTAGAATAAATGTCACCATTTCTGATAGTAGATTTAGTGATACGAACTACATCACTGTTAATTCATGCAGTGCTTTTAGAGAATGCAATCCTGTGCTGTAGAGAGACCCTGCTTGAGCAGGGAGGCTGGACCAGACAACCCACTGTTGATCTCTTCCAACCTTACCCTTTCTGTGATTCTGTGATTTGTGTACTCCACTCAGTTCAGGGTGGAACATTTATGAGCTACATACTTGCTAGCATTAAAGGTCCTAGCTTTTGGCTAACAATAAACAGGAAACTGGTGAAACTAATTTAATAAGAAATAAAATTTAATTTACTCAGTAGAAATTCCATTAAAATTAAAGCTTTCAGTGATAGGTACCTTGGGTGATAAAATTTCATAATGAAAAGCTGCAACAATTTATTTTTGCTCCAAATATGATGTAGCTATGAGAAGTCATGGGCTTGATGAGGAAATTAGTGCACTTCATGGAGGATCAAAATAAATGATCCTAATGGTATGTTCTGATTTAAAAATCTATTAGATGAACAGAAGAGAAACACATGGAAGTGATGAATGCCTGAAGTTCATTCTCATGATACACAGAGATTGTATTTTTTCATTTAGTTGGGCCATGTCTGTTTTTGTAGTGACTCATATTTTATATATAACTAGTATATTTATCTAAGGGCCTAGGAAGTGAAGCAAAACTTTTAGTCTGACCCCTCTGAGTTTGTGAAAATTTGAGTTGTTTTTCCATTGATTTCAAAGGATTCTGATCACCTCCTTAGTTTAAGAGGTTTATAAATCAGCAGATGTGAATTGAAATCCTGCATCTTCCAGTTTTACCTCTGTTTCACTTTTAGCTCTTCTTGTTTAACATATATGACAAATCGCAGTGCAGAGAAATAGTAGCAAAAATATTATTCAGCAGTTGAGAAAATTCACATTTATTAGTGTATACTTCAGCTGATCTTAACATTTTTTGTGGCATTTTTATCTTGTGGTTGATAAGGACAACATTTGAAAAATATTTTCTCAACAGGGTGATAGACACAAAATTATTTCCATGGAAGTTGACTGCTCTTGTATAGATTATGTCAAAGATCTTAGTGTTGGCACCAAGTGAGTAATGATAGAATCTAGACTCTTGTTCAGTAAATCACAGGATTTTGGATTCATTTAAGGCTCTTTCTGAAAATTATGCTAGAGATGATGAAGCCATCAAGAGACTGAGGTCTTTTTGCACCTCTTATACCAAATGGGTATTTACAAATTGTATGTGACTTAACTGGGATCCAGATTTTATCCAAGATGTTAGCTTAAAAAATTCATCATTGCTTGCCATTAATATGTTTCTGTGTTGTCAGGTGTGATAGAAAGATGCTGTTATCAAGGTATGTTACTGTGACTGGGAAATAAAACATCATCATAAGCTTTCCAAGGATGGCTGTTTATTCCATATTGAAATCTTGGCAGGCAATAGTCACTTTTTTTCTTGCTATTGTACTATTTTTCCATTAAAAAAAAAAAAGTAGCTTTTTTCTGAAATGTGTACAGATTGAATATGATTTTAAACTTCTGTTGGCATGCTATCAGGGGAAAATTATGGTGCTGTCTGGCACATGACTGATTTCTGTTGGTTTGTTTGTTTTTAAGCACTTTCATGTTTCTATTTGCTCTGACCAGAATTAGTTATCTGTTGGTTGGAGTCCCATGTGTTTATTAGGTCTTCAATCATGAATGCTTCAGAAAATATAGCTTGATACAGTGATAAATGGTAATTTGAATTCAATATGTTCATGTGGAGTATGCACACAATGCAGTCAGACTTTTCAAATGTCATAATACAAACCCACCACTGCTGAAAGTTTGCTCAGATCTTATTCCTGAAGCAGAGAGGAAGATATCCCTTGAATATTCACTGAATTCTACCAAGAAATTCCATTGCAGTTAATAGAAAGTTTGAATGAGAATAAGGACATACGTAATTTAGGTCTGTTCTTTACTGTGAAAGTTTGAAACATTTTCCCTTCAATTAAAATGCATAATGTTCAGATTTTCTTGGTAAGCTGATATTTTATTTTTTTTTAAGGATCTAGTACACCAAGGTCTTTAAACTTTTCTTGATAAAGAACGATGAAAACTTCTGCCACCTTACACTCCCAGTGTCAAACACAATGTATGTGTCTTGATCCTTTCCATTCTTTCAGAAAAGAATTATGTTTCTTCATCATAGTGACATGGAAAGTGTATTTTTAGTTGAAAACATATTTCTTGTTTTCAAGCCTTTTATGCATATCTGTATACCCAAATTCACACTGAAGTTTGATTTTAATAGTCTGGAGGGCCAAACTGTAAGACCAGAGGGGAGGAAGCTGGTGGAGAGGGGTAACATGGGAACTGAAAGACTTTATATGGCTGTAGGCTTATCATCAAGGAATTCACTTGAATCTCCATCCCTGCTTCAATTAATATTGTATTATTTTATTATATAAAGAGAGAAGGCCTCACAGAAGAGCTTTCTGAGGAAGCATCCCCCAAGAGCTACGGTATGGTGATTAAGGCAATCTCCTGGGAAAAGGATGATATGGATTCAAGTCATCTCGGGTATGAAAGGGAAATAAACATAGCTCTCCCACAGCCAGCTGTTGTCAGTAGAAAGCTAACGAGCAAAGGTTTCCTCTTTAACTACCTTCTAAACAACATATAGGTCAAGCTTCTTTTTAATTGATGTTAAGATGTACAAATAAAATTTTAATGCTTTTATCAGTTTTAAAGAAATTTGATCAGATATAAAAGAAATATACCCATATACATATTTTTTATTTGAGTAAACTTAGGTTTTTTTCTGATTTTAGCAGTGATAAAACTTCCCGTACAAAAAATGAAATTTGCCTGTCTTTTTTTATTTACTCCTTTATGAAATTAAAAGTATAATTTCTAGTGTTAACCATCCTGTATGAGAGAAACCAAGCTGTTATTATAAAATGACCTTTTAATCCTCAACTGCAGGACGACAGATTGCTACATCCATATATGAGCTCATTAGTTGTTAGCATCTCATTCTAGGTCCTGAAAGGAAAATATGTACGAATTGTCATATTCCAGATTAAGGACAATTTAAAGCATATAGACACAAACGCAAACTGTTTTTCTGAGGTTTTGTATGTGCTTAAATATTGACCAGATAACTTCTAATGTATATAAGACAGCCCTTCATCCCCAGCAATACATGCTTTTATGTACTCCTGTACAAAGGAGACTTCATTTGTTTTGAGTGTACAGTTAATAATTCGATTGTTTATATCCCTCCAGTATTTCAGATCCAGTGTGAAAATAGCTGTGTTTATTTGTGTTTATCATTTGCACTTCCAACTGATACTTTTTGATAGACTGTTTTTTCTACTACAGCTTGTGTTATTGTGAATTACTGGCATTTCTTTCCATGTGGTGAAACCTTTATTCAGTAAAAGTATAGCAGCATTCCAGTACTGCGTACACCTTTCCTAGTTGTTTTGATATACCTTCCCTAAGCAGCTGGGCAAGATTAATGAGATATCTTCTTTTTCTATGGTATTTTTGCTTATTTTGCATGGCTCTTTCATGGCATGCTTCTTCAGCATGAACCTTGCCTCATTCTGGATTACTTTTAGTTTAGCTCTAAAAATTGAGCTCTGTGTCAACCAACTTTTATTTTTTTGGCCAAGGATTTGCATGACACACAGTTGTATATTCAGTAGGAAACTACTTCTAATATTTATTACCTGGTCCTTAGTTTTACATGTTAAATGTAGGTGAGCGTGAGCTCTCTAATGTCCCTGTGACTCAAGCTCTTTGAGCCTTTCCCCTGAAGCCAAAGGAAATTTTGCTTATGTTATTTAATAAAACAATATTTTTCCTGTATTTTTCATAGTAATATTTTCTTTTTTCAATGGAAGTTCAGAGTCTGTAGGCGTCCCATCCAACTTTATTATGCTGGAGACAGAACTATAAGTTATTCTATGGGTCTGTAGTTGAAGGATAGAGCTGTAACTCTGATAAAATTGATTATTTCTTTCATCTGAGGATAAAGTGGACTAATCATTTACTTATTAAAATGCTGTGAGAATGGAAACATAGTAGTCTTCTCTAAAAAAAATGTCCTTAGAAGGAGTGCTAATTATGTAGACTTTATACTGGCTACTTCCGAAATCCAATTTATTCCATCTGGTGCGTGTCAGTCAATCCTTAATTGTGGTGCAATTAACTCTAATCATCTCAAACAGAGTAAGTTAAGCTCAGAGCCAATGCTAATTTGTATTGATAGAGATGTAAAGGTATATTCTGGCGCTTGTGGTTTTTTTTTTTTTGAATGTGAAATGACAGCATAAACATCGGTTGAATTTAGGGCCAAAAATATGAAAGAAAAAGTGATTCTCATACTAACTTGTGCTGATGTAAGTGATAGAAACAATTTTTTTGGTGCAATTAGCATCATAATTAGCTCTATGGAATTGCCCACTCCAAGAAGCTTGTGGACAAAGTTAGCAGCATTCATAAAACCTACATGGAAAATCAATAGATGGAGGATAAAGGACTTCCTTAGTCTAAAAGCATAAGACTGAAGGTAGGTCATCATATATCTACTCATATGTAAGTGACTTTCACGTGAAGGAAAGTGGTCAGATTTTTTTCATATCCTCTGGGAAGAAGAGCAAGAAATAGCTGTCTGAGCATGTGGCAAAGAAGATTTGGTTGGAGGTCAGGAAAAGCTTTTTCATAATCAGGCCACTGAATAAGATCTAAAGCTGCTACAAAGCTTTACTACTGGATTACTCTTCTGCCCCACTATTTCTTGTGTATAGAAACAAGCCTCAGTCAAGATAAAAATCGAAGTTAGTGTCCGTGGAAGGTTTAGGATAGGAGTGTTTAAATTAAAAAAAAATTAGTTCAAGTTGAAGACTCAAAACCTCATCTCAATCAAGTCAAGAACGCACTCTCTTTAGCAAGAGCATCATTCTATCTGAGGAGTTTGAAGTGTCTCTGGCTTTTCTCCCCAGCAGGTGTGGAGGGACACAGAAAATAGAGGACTCCTCTCCTAGGAGGCTGACAGCAGGTTTTGGGTGTTCGCAGGTAGGATTTTGGTATCCAGCTGTGTGACACCAAGTGAGAGGCAACACTGTCACTGCTGCTCAGTCCTGGTAGAGATTAGACTTCTGTTACAGGCAAAACTCATGTACTTTCTATTCTGCTGATGGATTTTTAGCTGAACAAAAATCATTGACTTCATTGTGAACAAAGTGAGAATGAAAATAGTGTGTGTCTTCTCTGCTGTACATGGTACATACATTCATGTACAGCTCAGCTGAAAATTTCCTCCCACACACTTCTGACTCATCATCACTTCCTTTTGGTCACCATCTCTCTTGGGAGACTATATACTCTTTGGGTTCTTATTCTCTTCACTACTGCATGTTCATTTGCTTCAGCTGATGCCATCAGCTGCTACCAGCTGAGATGTGCTAAAACATCGGATGTAGCTGTAGGCATTCTTCAATTTCTAGACATTACAAATTACTGGGTTTATAGCAGTAGTAAAATATAATCTCTTCCTAGTTGTATGCCCTAGTAAAATTCAACATACAGAAATAAAACCTGATGAAAAGATTGGGTTTATTTCTTTTAGGTTTGGACCCTCTCACCTCCTCCTCCTTCCTCAACCTTATTATTCCCGGAGGGTTTAAAAAATTATTGTTTTAAAAGTAATGTTCCAGAATCTTCACTGACATGGAAAAAGGAGGAATTCTAATGAAATAGTACTTAAGTACAGTTTAAGATAATCTAAAAGCAAAGGCAAACAGACCCAATATAAGTTTTAATGCTTGCATCATATAATCCTTTTAATCCCTTTGGCCTTCATTCATGCTTTGAAGCAGCTCTCATAAGTAACAGTTTGTGTTGCTTTTTAAAAAAAAAGTTTATTTAAATTGCTCGTCCCATCCTGCTGCTCTCTCACCATAAAAAAGAAATAATCTCCATGTTCAATTGTATTTAATACTTTTCCATAATGTCCTGTTCAAACAGCCACCTTTTGAATTTTTAATTACTTTGGCAATAAACCTGGAAACCAATTTACTGTGAAGTTATGCAGTGTAATATTGAAGAGACACAACATTTCAGCACTTCAAAATAATAGCTCTGGCCACGGCTGGTGTTAGGTACTGTTAATCATAGATTTAGCATGTTGGTGGGGTGCCTTTCAATGGTATTTGAAAATAATATTTTTTGATGTTGTGTTAGACTGACATCAGTGCGAGCAGGAACAGAAACTGTGTGTGATAGTATCTTTATAGAATACAATATCTGTTTCCATGAGAAGTTAGAGAAGAATTGTCTATGATCTGTGAATTCATAATGCTGAAGCTATGGAAAATTGCATTTTCTTTTCATTTGCAAATTACTTTTCTCAGACAAAAAAGGTGACTTAAAAAAGGTGACTTAATATGGGCTCTCTTAAAAAAGTAAAAAAAAATGAAAAGAAATGAAATTGAAGAGCAGAAATGTATGAATCTGTTAGTACTCTAATACTGAAATCAGTGCACATTCCTCCAGTTCAAAATTTTCAATAATGAAATGGCCTCAGAGGGTTCTGTTTTAGCTGAAGAGGCTTTCTGATTGTTAAGCTGAAGAGACTTTGGTGTTCCCGATTTCATGTTCCAAAAGTAATCTGTTGTTCACCCTGTTTCACTCTATTGTGTAAAGCTGTGGCATCATGTTAGATTTAATGAAATGTATGCTTACTCTAGAAAAGAGAATTAACATTCAGCTAGCTTCATGGCACAATTTGAGCATAAGGTCATTCTGGAAAAAAAAAATTGTGTGGAACAAATGGGACACACATAAATGCCACTGAAACTGCAAAATGTGTCATTCTGATGTTGATTAGTTTGTGTAGGTGATACAATCACATTGCTGAACAACTTAATCAGGAGTAGATTCCAGATGGCGCAAAAATTGAATTTTACATCCTTTCAGGTGACATTTACAGTGGTTCATTATATTATATAAAATGAGCACCATTAAAATGGGTTTTTCAATCAGAATTGGTGTTCTTCTATAATCCCTTGATGCTAAATTCTAATATGATATTTACTGGGTAGGGCACTATCTTCTTCCTTGGTTTAAATAACTCATTTAATATCTCTGTGGCTGTTTTTTTTAATAATCCATTTAATATCCATTAATATTAAATGGCTTTGGGAATAATGGGTATATCATATCTGGTTAGCTAAGAGCTACACAGATAAATCTGTTAATGAAAACACCACACAAATGAAAACATCAAACAAATATGCATTTGTTTGAGATCATTGGCTTAATTTCTAGGATCTTGAAGATTTTTAAAAGGGAAAAAAAAAAGCTAAAATGTAGCCTCACAACGAGAAGATAAGTAACTCAAGTAGCTTGCAAAATTTCTCCAAAAACACCTTTGGATATGAAAAAAGATAAGAATGCAGTCCCAGTCTGAACTCGGTCCTGTGATTCAGGAATGCATGCTGCAATGGCTAGTGACGTGGAGAGGGTAAATCCTGAGTACCTGTGGTTTAACTGTGCCTGAAGCACACAGCAAAGCTTGAAAAAGGACTGGGTATTTCCATGCAGAACAAGAACATACAGAATAAGGAACAAGAGAATATAAGGGTAGGAAGAACCATCTAGTCATCTATTCTAACCCTTTTTTCTGACATAAGTTGAATTGTTCATGGGGTGAGAAAGGGAAATTTCCCTGAGTTGTGCTTTGACTGTAAGCAAGTATGACACACTCATCTGCATCTAAGGGTGAACCTAGGTTTCGTTGCTCAGGGTATTATTGTATCTACTTATTGACATTTGAATCTGTTTTGTAGTGATTAATTTGTTCTTTTTGTAGGAATGGGAAGACTGTTGCTGAGATTTGATTTTTGTCTTTGTAAACATGATGCCCTGAAAAACTGCTATGAAAGATATTTTGATAACTTCTTTAATCATATTCTTGTTTAGACATTGGATCAGCCACATCTGCTGTCTGCCCAGCAACTGTCTAAATACTGAGATGAGTGACTGCTGTGTACAGATTTTGACTCTTATGTAAGGCAGTATACTTCTTTCAGTGCTGGTGCAGGCTTTATTTGTTGCCTGCTAAGGTCAAATTGATGTTTTCTGCTAATAATTTCTGTACACTGCTTTTTCTGATGTAGTTTATTCTTGGGAACTTTAGTTCCTACATTGGCCAAGTAAGGAATTCTTCCTAGTTATGAGGAAATCTGTCATTTCATAAGTCTTCTCATAAATATTTGCACTCAATGTCCAGTTTGAAAACAGTTTTACTGTTTTGAAGGGATTTTCACACTGATTTATACGTTGTTTGCTGGGATTTTTTTCTTTCATTTGAAGACAATGCTTGTTACAAAGAAAATGTAATTTTAAGTAAGTTTTTTGTAATAATTCACACATCAGACAGTCTGAGACCTTGATGAAAGTACAGAGAGTTTATTGTTTGTGATAGTAGAATCTGAAAAAGTTCTTCCCAGAAATTATGATGCTGAATCTCATGGTAGTTTTAAGTGTTCCACATGCTTCTTATGGGACTTCATAATCATTGAATTATTAAGGTCAAGTTCAACCATTAACCTAACACTGCTGGGTCCACCCTAAACTATGTCCTCAGGGACCACATCGACATATTTTTTGAACAATTCCAGGGACTATGATTCCACCACTTCCAGGTGGAAACAGGGCGGCCTGTTACAATGCTTGATAATGCTATTAGTGAGGTATTTATTCCTGATATCTAATATAAACCTCATCTTGAGGCCAAACAACTTGAGGCCATTTCTTCTTGTCCTGGGACTTATTACCTGGGAGAAGAGACCAACTCTCACCTGCTACAACCTCCTTTCAGGTAGTTGTAGAGAATGATAAAATCTGGCCTGAGCCTTCTTTTTCCAGCTCTCTCAGCCAGTCCTCATAAGACTTGCACTCCAAACCCTTCTCCAGCTTCATTCTCCTCTTCTGGATACGCTCCAGAACCTCAATGTCTTTTTTGTAGTGAGGGGCCCAGAACTGAACACAGGATTTGAGGTGTGGCCTCACCAGTGCCGAGTACAGAGGGACCATCACTGCCCTGGTCCTACTGGCCACGCTATTGCTGATACAGGCCAGGATGCCATTGGCTTGCTTGGCCACCTGGACACGCTGCTGGCTCATGTTCATTCGGCTATTGACCAGCACTCCCACGTCCTTTTCTGCTGGGCAGCTCTCCAGCCACTCTGCCCTCAGCCTGTAACGCTGCCTGGGGTTGTTGCCAAGGGCAGGACCTGGCACTTGGCCTTGCTGAACCTCATAAAGTTGTCCTCAGCCCATCAATCCAGCCTGCCCAGACTCCCCCTGAAGATATTATTTAGATAAATGCGTTAATATGGACCTACCTTTGACTTGAAAAAGTAATATAAAAAGCAGGTGATTGCTCATTTTCTCTTGATGTCATGCAAACAGCCCTACTTACGTCCTTTGGGATTCATGAACTCTAATTTAGAGAAAAAGCAAGGGAGGATACAAGCTTGATTTACTTTTCATAGATCTACATTAACAATGAAGGAGATTTTGGAAACTACATAGATCCTCTGTATCCACTCAGAATTTTCCTAGTTCTTCACTTTTCTGGCGTCTTGGCACATTAGACATCCATAATCTTGAACTTTGAGTTAAAATCCACCTTAAATTACTTTGGTCCAGGTGTCTGGTGTTGTAATTTTGCCTTTGATTTTTGCAAACCTTGTCATATTTCAAAAGAGTATCTGGAAGAAAGTAATGCTGCACTTCAGCTTCTGTTGAGTGGTTCTTTCTTGGTGCACAATAAAGACAGTGTCCCTGCCTTTACTCATGGTATTCATTTCTTTTGAAGGCTTCAGTAAACAAAAAAACCTCTAGTTAGTTCAATAGCATAACCTTAAGAATGAAGGTTAAGAATTTTCAACATGTCTGTTTTGGCAATCTTCTTTTGTAGAATGCTTAATGTTTGTGTTGTGTTAATCTGTCTTAATTAGAAGAAGATTTTGATTCTGTAAGGTCATAGGAAGTAGTCTCTTAATCTTTGCAGTTTGAATCTTGGATCAAGTTTACCTCCTAAATTCGGTTTCCATGTAATAATTTATTTAACCTTTGTAAGGTGAATGGGTTTTGAGAACTCCTTTTCAATTGCACAAGGGAATTGGAGGGATTGTTCCTTGTGTAGATCATTATACTCTCTTTCTTTTCCTTTTTCAGCAGTCCTTCAGGGAAATTTCTTGCTCATGTTGATGATGTGACTGAATTTATTATTCATGAGTATCAGAATTCCTTTGAGCAGACTTCTTCCATTTGGATTAATGGGGAAAAAGTGAGAGAATCCTACTGGGGATTTAGCTGCCCTTCTGCCCTTTGTTTTACTAGGAGGATTGTTGTCAGAGCGGCTTTACTATACCAGGAATAATGCTTGGTCTTCTTGACCTATTCAGTCATATGGGGAAGGCAGAAATGTTGGAAAAGAAATCACAGTGATGGCAGCAGTGCTTGACTAACAATGTCTTCCAAGGGCAAATGCTGCTTATGAGTAATTTGATTGTGTTATACCAGCATTGCATTCTGTACACTTAGATTCCCTCTCTACTTATATCTTTAAAGAGCCCGTAGAAGTTCTTTAAGGTGTTGTTTTGGGAGAGCTATTCCACTGAAGGGGAAGAATATATTATACCCATCTGCTGAGAACTACTGCTCTGTGTTACTGTGCTACTGTTCTGCAGGCTTGGAAGCAGCTTCCTTTTTTTTTTTTTTTTTTTTTTTTTTTGTTGTCTCCTTTGGTAGATCAAGAGCTCAGGTTTGATTTGAGAGTTTTGGCTGAAGATTTTCCTTGTTTATATCAAAGATGTTCGAAGGCCTGGACATTTTTTACGCGAAGACAGTTTGAACTCCCTGAACTGCCTGCTGAAACCTCTGTCTAGTTCTGCTGCAAGGGGCATAGGTGTTATTCCTAAACCTGAGATTACTTATTTGCAGCAGATACGACACAGTTGATTAATTTTACCTTTACTTTCTGTGAATTATCAATGATATTTTAATTTTTCAGCTTTCATTTCATTCAGTTTAGTAATTTTCCTCAGTTGGATCAGAAATGACCAAACTACTGGCTAACTTGCCAGGACAGATTGTTTTCCTTTTTAGCCATCTCATCTTGACTACATTGTGTTTCTTTCTCTTTATCTGTCACCAAGGTGTTCACAAGAGCTTCTTATTTTTTCACTTCAAAGGTGGACTGTTGGATAAAAGACTACAGTCAGTGAGGAAAAAAAGCTATGTACGTGTCCAGCTGTGAAGGAACTGATCTTCACTAAATCTTCATCTCAAATACACTTGTACATTGTTTAACTTTAGAATTGTTCATGATTTGTTAGGAACATTTTCATGTCTACCCTGAGTTGCGACTATGATTTGCTTCAGGGTATCTTCCATCCTTATGTCTTGTTTTTCACATGAAGTAACTATTTTTATTGTTAAATGTTGTAGGCATGGAGGCACTTTGTACCCTGCAAAATTAGCACAGTCTATGTAAATAGTTCTTTTGGAAAAAACAGTGATACAAATTTCTTAATAACCACTTCTTAATTAGAACTTCTTGATATTTTTATCTATTTTAGGTTTAGTTTGCATGTATTTTACTTTTATGAATCAATTGACTACCCAATTAGTTAAAAAATATCCTTTGTATTATACTTTTAAAGCTGCAATTTCCTGCAAAAACTTTAAATCGTATTGTGGTATCATTTTCCTTGAAAACTTCTTGCTTCATTCTGATGCAATATGCTAATAATTTTAAAATATGCTTGGGACACATACCTGGTTGTAATACATGAAATAAGCAAATGGTTTTAAAAGGTTGTTAGAGAGTTTTAAAATGTTCCTTGATGTTAATAATGCCATCAGTATCCTAGGAAATTAATTTCTGAATGTGTAAGTAAGACCACTTTTCACATGTGTAACTAGGCAGCTTGCTTAAGTATTCTAGGATCATATTAACTTTTATCCAAACATTTTGTTTTCTGTAATGCGTTTTACAGATCTGTGACATGACTTGCATTTCCTGCCTCCAGGCTATATAATTTTGATTGTGTCTATAGTTTAACAGATTTTGTTTTGCTGATCCCAGCTTACCAAGTAGCCCAGATGGCCCTGTACAGCTGCCTGCCTTTTCATTATTTACCCTCCTCCCTCTCTTTGTGTCATCTGCACATATATCCACTACAAGCAGTGATTCTATATGTACTTCTAGATCACTGATGAAAATGTTGAATAACATCAGACCTTACATCAATCCCAAGGGATTCCTGCTAGAAAGACTTATTCAGCTATGATTTTCCATTGATAACTATGTTAATTAGCTAGTTTTCAATCTATTTAATTTTCAGTCCATTAAAATGTACTGCCATTCAATTTTTTTGAATGTTTTGTGAATGCCTTATAGATGTCTAAGTATATTATCTTCTTGCAGCTGCTTCTATCAACTCAACTTTTAACCTCTTAAAGCAATGAAATTGAGTTCGTTTAACAGATCCTAATGTCTTAAGATATTTTATTGACTGGCAAATTATGCTGCTTTTGCTGGTTCTCAAGCATCTGTTTTTAAGTCATCTTTCCCCTGTTTACTTTGAGACTAAAGCTAGATTAACGGCCCTTGAAACATTGCATGTGCATTTTTTGAACTTATATAGGTTTTATATAGGTTTTAAAATTATTCAGTCTCATGCAGTTCCAGAGATTTTTTTACATTCGTAGATCTCAACATCCAAAGCTTTTGTGTGATTGCGAATTGCCCAGGTCTAAAGACTGCATACAATTTGGAAATTGGTAGATCTCTTACTAATGGTTTCGAAAATGCTTCTTCTTCCTCTTGTCATTCTGTTCTTTACTAAGAAAAAATAATAGAAGCATGTATTAAAGGTGTCTGCCTTTTATGCCTCTTTAAAGAATTCACAGTAAACCTCTATTAGTGTGTCTAGGTCATCTCTATATTTTCTTTTGTTCCTAATAAGCTTAATGAACAATTTCTTACTGTCTTTAACCTTGCTAGCAAGGATTCTACCTGACTTATTTTTCTTCATCATTAAAGATTCTCTGCTATATATATTCTAATTTATATTGACAGAAAACTTTTCTCCAATTTTACTATTTGTTTCCTTTTTTTTTTTGAGGAACAGGCTGACACAATCAGTGTATGTGTGTATTTGTTTGCCTGACACTGAAAGCTTTTTCACCTATTGACTGCAGAAATGTTCACAAAGGATGAATCTTTCATAATTAAATTCTTGTGTATGTGTGCTGTTACACGAGAAAAAAGGTAGCCAGAATAGAAGGAGCTGTCTAGTGCCTCTACAGAGAGAAACATTGCTGTAACCTCTCATTAGAAACTCTATAGTTGTTGTCTTTAGGTGAAACCAGAAGAAAGATCACAGTGGATGGGAAGGGAAAGAGAATTTTTTATTGCATCCCAGTCTCTGTCCTTCATCCAAAGCATCATACTTATGAACCTGGAATAGTCCTTAACTTATTAACCCCTGAAACTCTGTGTGCCATTCACCTAAAGCTTCTGCAGCCATTGTCTTTGTATTCTCCCTGAACAAATATATTTTCCTTCACTGAGAAGTCTTTCCTGGGTTCTTAATATGCACAACCTCTGCTTCAGAAAGACAGTGAGAGCATCACACACCCAATGAGCTGCTATAGCCTAAAGCACATAGGTAGCATGTGCAAATGACAGTGGTTATTGTCCTATAACATTGTGTGTTCCTACTACTTAGATTTCTGTATGGGGGGTTTTTTCCTGTTGCTTCAGACACAAAATTAACTTAAAATGCATGAGTAGTCTCATTAAACTCAATAAAATTACTCACTTGCTTACTATGCATTTAAGTAGTTGCAGAATCAGCATTAAAATAAGAGGCGATCCATAAACCTCTCCACTTCTCATATATAAAGTTTGGGAAGGGGAGGTGGCTTTAATATAAAAGCTGAAACAAACCCTAAGAATTCATCAAGTACAAAAATCTTGTCCTGTGCAATAAAGTTGAAATGCTAAGATTTGATATCGAATGTATGAAGTAAATGTCGATGTATTTGTCTATATTATTCTGTTTGTATATTATGCACATTACAATATTGTCTAATAGTATCTCTTAACAGCCTTTTCAAGTCATCTAGGTTGCATTTGCTTGTATTGATCTTGTATGTATTACTGTGGTGACTCTTCTGTGATTCTATTGTGCTTTTGCTTTGTAACTTCTCCCAGTATAAAACGTAAGCTGAGAGAAATTCAAGGAATTGGAGTCAGAAAAAGTCAGAGAAGGATATGTAGATGTATGAAATTTGCGTTAACATTTCTTTTTTTTTTTAAGCAAACATCTGCCTTAGTTTACTATTTCAGTGCATTTCTGAAATACTGAGAGTTTTAAAAAACAAATACTCCTTATAGAAGAGAATAAAAATCACTGAGTATTAAAGCCATTCTTGGAACATAAAAAGGATTCAGAGGCAAGTAAATTAGTAGTCTATTAGTATTAGTTTAGGTTTGGTTGAAAAAGAGTGCACAATATGTTGCTTCTTATGTTTTGTGACACAGCCATTACAGTTTGTCCTGCTACATCACATCACCAAGATTGTGAGTAGTGTAATAAATAATGTTTCTGACATAGCTTGTCTTTTAATTTAGTACTTGCATTTTGAGTTCCTTTATTAACATGGAAATATAAATGTGTTCCTGTATGTAAGTGTTTTGCCAGCAGTAAAATAAGTTGGTGCATCGAATAAGTATGATTTAATGTTTCACAGGCTTATGTTCTTTCTAGCAGAATTATCACTCCATTTTACTTGTAATTCCACTTGCCCTAATAGATTATTTTGTCAGTCCACTGAGTGGCTGTTTAATTCAGGTTGCACTGTAGATGAAAAAAAACAGAGGGGTTTACAAGTTGCAAGATGATGAAGAAAAGGTATTACATAATACCTTTCTTACTACTGCAAACAAAACATAGTATTTCAATACTTGCACAATACTTGCTGCCTATGATATTATTATTCTATGCCTATGGCTGTTGGTAGATACCATTTTTAGGTGAAAGAAGTAGGTTTTCATTTTGCGAAATGTTGTTAGAATTTCAAAGTTCTTGACTTTCTGCTAAGACGGTATGAACTGACATGGCTAAAGGAAAATGCATCGAAAACCTGATCATACAGATTAGACAAAAATTTTATCATGATGTCTCAGTCATTTATTTAACGAAAAGCAGTACACTTGTGTGCAAAGTAACCATAACAGAGAGAGTGGGTTTTGTTTCCTTTTCCGAGGAGGAAGACCCCTGGAGGGCAGTGATGTAGAGCTAACTTGACATCAACAGTGTGTTTTTAGGGATGCAGTCACAGGTTTCACACAGGCCTCTCCTGGGTTATGATGGAGCTTCTCCTTTGAAGACTCTACCTCAGTGGCAGTGCTGGGAAGGGCAGCAGGGTGTGTATTCAGGACTACTTCTACTATGTCCATACTTCTTCCCATCTGTAGTCCCACCTCATCCATCCACCAAGGTAGAAGAAAGTTTGCTGTGATGTTCTTCTTCCATAAAGCACTGTTCAGCAGCACATGCCATTGCTTTTCACTCCGAGCTGTATATTCTACCTCTCTATATTTTTTTTATCCCTCACTTTCCAGACAGCCATTGCTTAGGTATTTGACTCATGGAAGACAACCTTGACTTCACTGTGTTTTTAAAAGGGACATGGGTGCTGTAGTGTTCTGGATCACCATGTTGTACATACCAGTGGCCCTGAGGTACCTGAAGTGCTGTACAAAGACAGTCTAAACCATTGTATTTGTTGAGTGTTTGGGAAAAAAAAAAATAAATGGCCACTTATGCTTTTAGTGAGTCCTAAAATGTACCAGGATAGATTTTCAGTCTTATGTTTGAGAAGCAAAAGTCAAATATAAGATTTACGTTTATCTAGTTAAAAGTCAGGTTTTCAGGTTCCTGAAATCAATGACTCTTAAAATTGCTCAAACACTGAATGATATGCATGAATAATTTAAGACTGTTTTGTTAAATGTGCAAAAGTCAAGTTATCCTTGCAGTGAGACTCACTGTAAATCACCAGCAATTTACTGTGTTTCTGAAGACCACAGGCATCAATTTACAGACAAGATTAGACCTGTTACTGTACACATGTGATATTTTCTTGATTTAAACTGTCATTCTGAAAAGCTGTTTACTGACAGCCAGAGTTCGGGATAAGGTTATAAAGTTTACCAAAGAATTCCGTACCACTGAGGTTGAGCCATATTTCTGCTTGGGTAGAGAAGAGCACGTAGACCTCCTGCTGCAACTGAAGTACCTACGCATGAAAATTAGCACTTTCAAGGGAAATTATACATTATATTTTTTGACATTTGTGTGCTGCGGTGGTGTATGGCTCTCTGCTGACATTTTACATCAAACAAACACAGTAATGTATTTCCAAAATAACTTGTTTCTTCTGAGGTATGTCAGAAATTCTGACTGTAAGCACTACAGATAGCTGGCAGTATGGTAATACGCTGTGGCTTCATTGTTTTGTCTGTTCTCTGTAAGTGATGTTTATCAAAGCAGTTTCTAAGATGCTCTGTTGGGTTCCAGAATATCATGTTGAGCTAGAGGGGGGAATACTGATCATTATTTACTGTGGATTTTTTTAAAATTATCAACTAGACTGGAAGTCTTTCTGCCAGCTCAGTTCCTGTTAAATTCCCATAGCATGTAGACATGCAGTACTTGGCCTAAGGAATATGTTTCATCACTGTCTTAACTGCTTTCTCTTCAACGTCCTTATTCTCTGTCTCCTATCCAGTTGGGAAGGTGAGTGATAGAGTGACTGGGTGGGCACCTGGCATCCAGCCAAGGTGAACCACGCCTAGATACCGTGATGTTCTCCAGAACTTATTTTTGATATCAAAAAAGTCCTGCTCAGATTCTCTGTCTTGTAAATAGTTGCAAAGTACTTTCTAGTATAGTCACTCAATCAAAACCTCTCCAGTTTTGCAGGCTATTGTTCTGGGTAAGTCCATGGTATAAAGAAGTCATTGCAGTTAGTGAGTCATTCAGGAACTGCCAGAACTGAAAAAGTGAATTTTAATTTTTTTTGCTAAAAGCCTATATGTTCTACAGGTAAAATAAATCTCTCAAAAAATTTTCACTGAAAGTTTCAGTCTTAAACTTCCATATGTGTTACCAGGAAATCAAATTATTCTTATTAAGGATATGACATCCTTAGATTTTGCATAAATTATTTTGCATAAAGAATTATGCATAAAAACTAAAGACAACTCTAGTTTCAATAACTCTTTGAGGAAAAGGAAGCCAGTCAGCCTAAAATTGCGTTGTCTGGAATACTGCAGCTATAATGTCCGAGTGAGTAAAACCAAAAATTAATGGTATTGACAGGAGGCTCTTTCCTTTGCCATTGCCCTGCCCATACATCAGACTGTTCTTCCCTAGCAGATGGACACAAAGAAGAATGTCTTGTAGTGCTGCTTACTTGGAAAATTATTTGACCAATATAATTCAGACACATGAAACCATTAAATCAGAAAGTGATCATAAACACTGAAGAACACTTGAGGGAGGTGCACTGTAATTTGAAAGTTTGACATTTTCAAAAGAATGTCTTGGGAAAAGAGTCTGAGATAGTACCACATATAAAAAAGAGACAAAGGAAAAGATGCAGACCACTGGGATCTGAATTAAGTGTACAAGTGCATTGGAGAACATTCACAGATAGTTCTGTTAACATGTACGATCCAGAGATGCCTAGGAGCTGATGAGCCCTTGTCTTATAGGCAGGGGGTAACGAGGCAATGGAAATGTGTGGCAAACCTAGCAGAGATAAGAGTAAAATAAAGTGGACCTCCTCGTAAACCAGACGAGCTACAGTTGTTGCGGTCAGGTGACAGCTTGGTCTCCTGGAAACTAGGTGATCCTCAGGCATTGCCACCCCTATTACTTCAGCCAAACTGGTGAAAGGTTTCAGTGAGTATGCATCTTGGGGAACACAGATACTGATAGTGGATTTGTGTTTGTTTATATGGAATTAATGGATACTCCTAATATATTATGACAAAGAATTCAAGGTTTCATAGATACTCCATTGGTATTAGTACCCATGTGTTTTAGTATTCACTTATAGAGCTAGTCTGGGATTCCAGTACCTTCTTCAGTTGTGCCAGGGTAGTTGCCTTTGGAATTCTGTTTTTGTGAAGTATTTGGGGGCGGGGGGAGGGGGAAGCAAGTGATGAGACAGGCAAAAAAGGCAAATATCAAGGAAGAAATCAGTCCTCTTTCCTCTTATGCTCGAACAGCTTTGTAGGAAGAACATACTGAACCAATAAGGTTGTAACACAGAGAGTAGTAGATACTGGGATATTTCATTACAAATAAGTTCTTTAGAATATTCATTAATAACTAGAGGGGAAAATAATTTCTTTAGAATATTCATTAAAAATTAGGGGGGAAAATAGAATGAACAGAATTATCCTTCTGTAAGTAAAAGTCTAGCTTCAGAGGGAATCATTATTCATCATACTGGGCTACACAGGGTTGAAAAAATGTCAGTTAACATGTGGGTGTCTAATTGTCCCTAGCTAATATTTTAGTCACTTTCTCACCAGCAAAAAGTCTCTAGTCTCTGATTTATTGAAAAGACACAACTTTATAGCACACTTTCTTCCTATGACATTTTACTGATGCATCTTTGATTTATAATTCAGTTCCAGTGCCCCAAATGTATACATGCATATAACATGGAAAGGCTCCTTTTCCCACTTGCTTTATTAAAATCTCTCTTTTAACTTCTGTGAGGTGGGTGTATAGTCCACATAGTTCTCTTTTCTTTGGTGGAACGTTAGTCAAGTCTGCCTGGATGAGACCTTGTGACAACACAGTGACCACACTGCTAATGGTGATACAGGGTTTCGCTGTTGTTAAATCTTCGGCCTCACATGTAAGTACAGGAATTCACCTGGCTGGGTGCTAATGACTTATGCAGTCTCCTGAGGAATTCAGTCATGTTCATTTGTGGATAAGCAAGGCAAGTGTAAATTTTGCCTAAAGTTGTCAAAGAATTGTTGTTCTATTCCTTGCATTTCAAATTAGCCTACTCCAAATTAGTATCTACTTTCATCTTGGTTTGTCTCAATGCCAAACTTCACTCCGTTTTCCTCAAATAGGAAAATGATGACAGTTCTTCAGTAAATTACTGTTTTGCTCTCCCTTTTTAGCTTCCAGGATTAAGAACAGAAAATGTTAGAACTTCATCAGAGGAATTAAAAAGTGAAGTGGTCCGTGAATACAGATTAATGTTTGTCCATTATTCTGGTATTACCTGAGTTATTTCATAAGTCAGATCAATATTATATAAACTAATTCCAAGTGGCCTGTGAAATCTTCCATCAGCTTTTAATTTTTCACAGGTATTTAAAGGCAGCTTTATATTGTGTCTGCAATAGTAAGTATTTTACCTACCAGACCTCAAGTATGGAATATATATGGGCTATATGTTATTCGTAAAGTCATGAGACCTGACCTGATAACAGAAGCATTACTTCGAATGATGATGAAGAAACACAGTTCCTTTGCTCAGATTCTCTTAAAAAAAAATCACAAAACAACTTTCTCATTGAGAAGTGAGTGAATTCAGATTTCTAGCTCTTCTGAACTGTTTTAATCAAGCCCTGCTTCCAGTGTTGAATCTGAACAAAGTAGGCTGCCAAATTAATTTTTGTAAACAGATTTTAGAATTAGTATTAAATACTTTGTTCTCATGCGTGAGGTCCTTTACTTTGTCTCTCTGATGCTCTACAAATGCAAGTCTCTCCAAGTAACCATCCCTGGTCCATTTTCTGTTGGTCTCCATCTCACCTTTTGCAGTGCCTTATGCAGTTCTTGGCCAACTGATATTAAGAAACACAAGATATTTAAACACATAGTTATAACTATCAAACACCACAAAAAACAATAAGCATGAAACAATATTAAATTACTGCTGTACTTCTTGCGCTGTCTCAAGTTTAAGTATTTGACTTAAAAAACATTTGTTTAAAATCTGTTTATTTAGAAGAACTTGTTTTAAAAAAGTTGATTGCAGCATTGTGACTAAATGTATCCTAACAATACAGTTGATGATTCTTTTATGTTTCTTGGATTATGCATGCACTGTGTCTGGTTTTCATCTGAGAAAGGTGCAGTCAACTTTTAGTGTGAATTTAGTATGTTTTTAAAGTAACTTGGAATCCCCAGCTTCAAAATGTGCTGTAAAAAAAGCAATCCTGCAGAGAAATGTCAAAACAATATAATCGAAGCAATAATAAATCATGAATGGAAATTTAATAATTACTGACTTGTTTGAAGATCCCTGGATTTTTGCATGTAATTAAGCAACCAAGCAGCATCTCGTGGTATTCTCTATCAATGGAATGTCTAAGTGATGTTTTACAATGGGGGCACATAATTTGTAACTTCTTGTTACTGTCATTTGCTGACTCTTTAACTTGTTTTAGCTTTGGTTTTTGTTTTTTTTTTTTAGTGAATGCAAGGAGGATTTTATCTCCTTCCATAAAAAGAGCAATAATGAAACAAGTGACTTTATGGAAAACTCAGCTTTGTACAAACTGCTATCTGCTATCTGTGGGTTTCTGTTTGAATATGTCAGGCAACATCTTCCCCTAGAATCTTTGAGTGCTCTCAACCCTGGAATTTTATCATCATTTTTTGTATTGGAAGGTGTAAGCTGCTTTGGCATCTTTCTGTCAAATATCTTTGAGAAGCATGAGTCATCTGGGGTCAATTCACTAGAGAAAATGCTTTTTGATGAACAAAGAAGGTAAATATTTGCTGAAAAAGATGAAAAAGTGAATTCGTAATTTTAGTATCTTGGGATTACAAGATCTCTACGAAAATAACCAAGTTTACAGCAACTCTTTAGGATATGTTTTAATAAAAGAATTAAGTAATTTTGTCATGTGCTGCCTTTGAGCATATTGTGTGAACTCAGGAGTTCTGCTATTAAAGTGGAAAAGAATATTATGAGTGAAAAGCAGGATGTGGTGGGAGTTGTTGACTCCACGTGAGGGTGGACAAAAGATGTGGTTTGAATTTAGTTTGTTATTCTCTTGATCAAAACTTCCATTGCTCATTCTATCTGATCATAATCTTTGTACACAATATAGGAGCATGTGTCTAAAGATAGGGAGAGCACTATAATTTCAACATATTAATTTTTTTTGCAAGCGTTATATAGTACTTCTGTGTGAAGTATATTGCATAGCAAATTTAAAGAAATAATATTGACATTTTCTACATAAATATAAAGCTTTATATTACATTCTGGAGAGGAGAGAAAGATCAAGAAGATGCATAAGGAGAATTTCTGTTAAAAATTATGTTTCAGCTGGAAGAGGCTTGCAAAGAGTTAAGGGACCATGAGCTCAAGCTTTCAAGATACTGTTCTCTAGAGACCATTCTTGCCCATAATGTGATTCCTGACCATTAACTATCCCAAATCATGTCTTAACAACTTTTCTCCAGAGTTAGTGGGGTATTTTGGGGTATAATTCATTAATTTTGTACAATAATGATAAATTAGTGTTTGGAGGGCTTAGTGGTTATTTTTATATAAAGACTTTTAATGCTTACTTTTAGATTAGAATGGAATGGAATATTTCAGTTGGAAAGGACCTACAACAACCACCTAGTCTAACTCCTTGACCAATTCAGGGCTGACCAAAAGTTGAAGCTTGTTGTTAATGCCACTGTTGAAAAAGCATCTTAAATACTGACTGGCGTGGGGCATCAACCATGTCTCTAGGGAGCCTGTCCCAGGGTCTGACCACGCTCTCAGTAAAGAAATATTTCCTAATGTCGAGTTCCAACCTCCTCTGGTACAGCTTTGAACTACTAGTAATAAAACAACAACAACAAATTAAAGAAACAAAATACCCCAGAAACAACAAAACAAACAAACAAACAAAGAGCCCTGATTGATTTTCCATCATTAATTTCACTTGTATCAATGGAACGACGTGCCCTCACTTCACAGACACATCTATGTATATGAAACATTGAGGGAAAATTTACCTGAAATTTGATCTCACTTATATTTACTGTATAAAACTAGCCATTTTGGGTATGACTAATTGAGAGTAAGAAGCTGCTAGATTGTTCATAGCCTTCATTCAAAAAAATCTATTGGTTCTACATTTTTAGCAAGTCTTCTTAAAGCAGATGTTTTTGTTGCTTTTTGGAGTCTTTTCCTTCTTGTTTCTGGTAACTTGAAGTTCAAGAATGTTCATTTAGTTTTATAAGACAATTAAGATTTTCTTCTTTTATTCAAACCCATTTGCCCATTCACACTGTCTTCTAGGTCAATGTTATTGGAAGAACCTGTGCATTATTTTCTTGTTTTAGGAAGCTCTTGTTTTAGACTTCTTACGGTAAGCTCGGTGTGACAGATCTCCCCCTTCATGGGCAGTTGGAGTATACAAGCAGGTCCTGTAGAGTTGGAGACTTTTGTGCCATTCAAAGTGGGGTAAAGAAAAAGACTGTTTCTTGTTTTTACATGTTTGAGTGTCTGAAAGTAAAACTCCCTTATCTCTGAGAAGGCTCTAGAGAAGATCTGGAAAGGCTGGACCGACCTGCTAAGCCCAATTGTATGAGGTTCTACAAGGTGACGTGCCACGTGCTGCCCTTGGGTCACAACAACTCTATGCAACACTACAGGCTTGGGACAGAGAGCCTGGAAATCTGCCTGGCGAAAAAGGCTCTGGGAGTGTTGGAGAGGGTTGTCAAGCAAACTTAAAGGACTTCTACTTTCCTGATTCACACATCTCTGTTTGAATTAGGGCTTTTACATTTATTGCTGTTCAAGCCAAGTGTATGTGTCTTTTATATCAGGAAGTGTTATACATAACATGTAAAGTCTTTTCCGGGGAACACTGAGCATCAGCCCTACTACTGCTAGAGCTGGCAGAGTGAAAAATATAATTTTAATTCTCCTAAAGCCTGACCATTTCTCAGCCATCTAGATACTGACACACCTTTTCTATACTGAAATTATGGATATATCAAACTGTGGTCTTAGAAAGGCTGAAATTTACATACTTTTTTCAGGTCAATGATTAAAGTAATGAAAGGTGCAAGTTAGTCATTCGATAAGCACAAGATACATTTACCTGAAAGGTCAGGTAAATGAGGGAACTGGTGCAGAAAGCTGTGAGGTTGGGGATTAATTCCAGTGAGTTTCTTGGTATCGATTACACAGATTGCAAGTGCTCATTTGTAGGCCAGAAGGCAGGCATGTCTCTTTGCAGGCCATTTGTCTCCTTTTGTTTCTTAATTAACATCACAGATTTGAAAACCTGTAGTAATAAAATTGGCCTGTTAATTAGGCTGGTCTTTAGCAGTAAGGTTTTGATGTCTTAGTTTTTTCCCCAGCACAGTTAACAGCAGTCTTGTTAAAATTTATGCTTGTTTTTCTTTTGCAAAGTTGTCTATCATTGAAATAGTTATAATGATGTGAGGAATAAACACATTCTCCACACAGTAACCATTTTAGTGTTAGATTTCAGAGAAAAACACTGATTTTAAAATTTCCATTTTTCTCTGGATGTCTTAAACCTGTTGCTTTTACACAATTATATTAATATCTTACATGGGAAAAAATGTGGGGGGTTTTTACTTCATTTTGAACATCTGGCAGTATTATAAGAGACATAAAATATTGTATTGCAATATATTGATGCAGCTTTCCTTGGCACAGTCAGTTTTCTCTGATGATTGTGCAGTGTTTTTCCAGAGCAATAGAAGAGATGCTCTATTATTTTTAAGAGTTAAAAAATTAAGGCATAGCCAAAAAATGGGAAAAGTGGCAAGAACACCAATGAAAGATGTACTTAGACTTCTAATTGAGTGCTTTGTGAGGATGTTCTATTTGGTGTAAATTAATTTTCTGGTCTGACATTTACCTTTGATTAGAAGACAATAATTTAATTTTTTTATTTTCTAATGGTTTGTGACTTCATGTTAAAAAGTAAAATAATATCCTTTTGTTTGGAAATTCTTTAAATTCGAAAGAAGTTATCACTAGAAATCAATGATGAAATCCTACCTGTGTTGACATCTCATTCTGTGTGCTTTATGCAGCCCTTGCAGTTCACACTCAGTGATGTAAGCTTTCATTACCCCCTCATATTTACATCCATTAGGTCACTAAAATGAGTATTGCTGTATTTTAGCACATTTTATGTTAGTGAATTATATTTACATCAAATAGATGAGAAGCATAAGTCAGAAAACAGGAGTGGATTTATTAGAAGGGTAAGTGATCCCTCTACAGTGTTAAGTCAGAAAATGTTTTCATATCAGGAAATATTGCATGTTTTGAATCTCCCCTAGGAGAGGTGAATACAGACAAGTGCAGTTGGTATAATTGTTCACATACACAGGCAAAAGAAGCATTTTTTAAAATTACCCTCTTTTTTCCCCCTCTGTATGTGCTGTTGTGATCTTCCTTTAGGAAAATGCATGTTACTGTTCCTTTAAGATAACTGGAAGGGATAGAAATACTCAGAGTAAATGAATCTGTTAGAAAATGCTTTTGTGAAATCTGTAATTTTTCAGAGCCTTTGACCTTAGGTATATTCAAAGATAAATATTACAGATGCCAACTCGAGCGATGAAATAAGCTCCTTATTCTTTCCTTGAACAGCTAAAGAATGTTTCCATACTTTGCTCACATTTCCTGAAAAATATTGTGATCAGGAAGAAAAATTGAATGTATAAGCTCCCTCAAGCCTAAGATTTAAATTGTTTTAAAACTCCTATAGCAGGAATTGCACACTAATTTTAACTATAATGATTTCTACCTTTCTGTTGTACATTTTACATTGCTTTTCTCCATACATTCAAACCTTTCTACTGTCCATAGAACTCATAAAACTTTCAGAAAAACTCATCATTTTCTGTCAAAATAACTTTGATAATTGAAAGTTTTATCTCAGTGGCATTGCTGTTACCATTTTTAATATATTTTTACAGATTTCACAGTATTTGCTTAATTATTTTTTCCTCAGGGATTGCAGAAGATTTCTTCCCCTTTTCAGACACACAAATCTTGTGAGTCAACTGGTTGTGGCCCAAGCAACGACAGACACATCCAGTTCGTATTTCCTAGGCCAGCCAAGTAAAGCAAATATCTTAGAGCAGAAAAGAAAATAATCCAGGAACAAGTAGTGTCCAGTGGTTCTTCCTGTTAAAGCTATTTCTGTTTTGTGAGTTAACAAGTAAAAGGGGGCTGGATTAAGAAAAGTGAACATAAAAGACACTTAGTCACCGGGTGTAGTCTTTTGAATAACCAATGGTCCTACCAAAAACATTTCATTCATAAACTAATCAATTTATTATGTATCACATGATTGTGTGATACACCGTTATTTTATTTTGCCATATCACAAAATACACAGATGTTATGATTGATGTACCACATAATCATTTGCAGTTGTGAATTTTGGATTTGGTGGATAACATGAGGGACTTCTCTTGATCCTAAGTATTTTTTATGTTCTTAAGAAAACCCCTTAATCATCTTGTCTCTTTTTTCCCCTCTTTCTCTCACTTCAGCATTGTAACTGCACAGACTCTTACCCAAGGTCTCTGCTTTATAATTTCAGGACACAATTCCACCTAGCACAGAAGAAGAGCGGGGGTGGTTTTGAACTACTTCTCTCAGACTGAAATTTTTATTTCCAGCAAAGAACGAATAGAGCATCTTAAAAAAGAAAAAAACCAACATCTGAATCCATTTTCAGATAAGCAACTGTTCACAACCATGTGAAGGGTGCCTGTAATAGTTGTGTAGTTTGTTCTTAAATTTACCTATACCAAAGGTCTGTAGATAGATCTGGTAAGGTTACTGCTGAGCCAGGGTGATTATATTGTTTTATAGGACTATTCAAGTGTTACATTGCTGTCAAGGAAAACACTCCTTTTGTGACTTCAGAGAGAACTGTAAAAAAACACCAGGAAAAATTGACTTTTTTTTCAGTACTTTCAATACTGAAATAGGGCTGTTAATTACAAGCCATATATTTGCATGAAGTGCACCAAGTACTTGACTTTAATTCTTCCACCTGATTCTTAGCCTTCTCTCTCAGTAGAAATATGGAAAGTTATAGCTCATCACTTTTGGGATGAGAAATGAAAAACAAAGAGGAATTGGCAAGATAAGGACATAGCATAAGTGATCTTTTGATGTGCGTTGGGGAAATATTAAATACACCGTTCTCTATCCTAGGGTCACACACAATGTGCTGCCTACAGAACTTTTCAGCTTTGCTTGTGGGCATAGGAAATTAAGAACATAAAAATAAAACCTGGACTTTCAGAGGAAGTGAAGGATGATGTTGCTTACTGCTCATTCTGTGTCAGTACTGTTGCCTGTGGTCAAATATGATTAGAACCACTGTTTTCAAATATAGCTCAAAGTTATATTGTTTCATCTAGTACATTCTGGGTTTTAGCTCTATCTCTGACTTCACAGAGGCAAGGGTAAATATGGAATATAAGAACAGTTTTTCCTACTCTGTCATCATTTTTTTCAGCATTTATGCTACTGTGTCACAATAAATTGAATTAATATTTGGAGCAATTCATTGCTCCAATAAAGGTGGCTCATAAATATTATAAAAAATGAAGTATTTATTATGATGGGCAGAGCTTTGTATACCTGTGAGAAGCAGCTCAGCAGATACAAAGAATACCTTCAGGGACAGTTTAAGAATTTCAAACCAAGTAAATGGAAAACTAAAAATTTCCCATTGACATAGCATCTGTACCTGAATTCTAATAGTTTTGACCCAAATGTGTTTCTGTAACATCTCAAGGAGTAATAGTCCAGGCTCATGTCTCTAATTCTCTTTTCTGATCTGGAGATCTGAGATGGCCACATCCCATGTTGAACCACGTTCTCCATTCTTGATGAACCTCCAAGGCACTATGATCTGTAGTCAGCTGCAGGATATAGGAGGAACAAACTACGGTTGCCATTAACATCAAGACCATATTTCAGAATCCTTTCTTTTGCACTACAAATTGTTACCAGAAAGCTGATTGTTGGGGGGGAGGGTGTGACTTTGTTTCTGTTTATTGAGCCTAAAATTTCACTGAACAACATGTATTTTTCATTTTCCAAGAGCGAACAGAGCACCCCTATCAAAATAATTTTAACAGGGCTGTTTGAACAATGTGCTTGAACAATTATGTATGCAATTCAGTTTTTAAATTTTCTCGCCTTCGACATCTTGTTTTTTTTTTTTTTATTTATCCAAACTGCTAGATAAAGTTAAAATAGTAAACAGTCTATTTATTTCAGTTCTGTTGACAGCATCCCTACCTATATGGAACTGCTTATAGAGGTGTGACTGGGTACAGAGAATCATTATTTGCTGGAACAAAGCCCAGCCATTAGGGAGTCACTTTTCACACTGGCTGAGAACTAATAAACTGCCTTTTAAAATGTCCTTTTTCAAATGCAGTAACTGGCATCATTCCCAATGCTCACATTAGAAAAAAAAAATTCTTAAAAATGTGTGTACAACGCGTAATCCATATAGACATATTTTCACTACACTAATATAGCATTAATGTGTTAAAACTTTGTGAATTTTGATGCAAGAATAAGATGTGGTAAACATTTTAAGAGTTTTTTCTGGTATGTAGTGCTGCTATACAGGAAGCAATTAATACTGTTCCCTTACTCCAAATTTCTGAAGAGACAAGGACAATAGGAAGACCCACAGAAGTACAACTTACAGAGTTTATTAATCAGACTTCAAGAAAAATTATGATATTAGTTATAGGATCATAGGATACTTCAGCTTGAAAGGGACATTAGGAAGCAGAAGCAGCCCTTGTACGCTGCTCCCATCAGGTGAGGTCTGAGGTTAAGTAAGTGAGAAGTGTATTGTACATACTCTTATGCCAGCTAGACAAGCCTGGTTTAGCATCAAGAAGAGACTATTTTGTGCTCTGGATGGACATAGATGGCTACTGTAGCAAATTCCAAGTTTTCATGTTTGTTTTTTTCCGACAAAAGATTTATCAGCTGAAAATCATCAAGAAGCAAGAGTGACTGACCCCAAAATCCCCCAAAATTTCAGTAGTTTTGGTTTTTTTGGAGTTTTTTCCCCATTCTAGAGTCACAAATGGAGTGAAAATGGTGATGCGTCTGCTTTTTTTTTAAGTCGTCAGTGGTCAGAGCACAGAGCCATGATGTCGGAGAGAGGGGCACATGGTCTAAACTGCTAGTGCACATATGGCACTGCCTCAGTCACCAGGGCTGTCTGCAGCATGTCTGTAAGGCAAAACTTAAGAAAGGATATTTTAAAATATTCTGTGCTTTTACACCACAAAAATGCTATATAAAAACCTTCAAAGGGAGCTGGCGTCTTCCTAGGGGCAGATACAAACCCAGATTTCTAAAGAAAAGAATGGCTGCTGCACTGGACTGCTTGCTTTAGTGTGCTTTGAAAAAGATATATTGGAAGTCAAGAACTCTAGACATTGAGCATCGATTTAGTGGGCTGGCGATGGTGGATTATGCTGTGGCATACCTGCACTGTATGTCAGAGGAAGACACTCTTGTGTATCACTCAGTCAGTAAGATCTGTCTCTGAGGAGTCCGAGGGAGAGGGCACTTTCAACTTTTATGAATGGGAAAGAGAGGAAAAGGTTGGAGAAGATCACATCTTTCACTCATGTTATAGATTAAATGCCACCAGTTAAATGCCTTGAAGACTCCTTTCTCAAGCTGGGCTCAACAATCACTTCCTTATTTGCTGGTTCTTATGTATAGTTTCAGCACTAAATAGATGTATGAGAATGCTGATTGCATTTAGTGTCTCATTTGTAAGAGGGGAGAAAGCTGAAAGGGAAGGCAGAAAGATTTGCCATGTCACTCCTGGATGGATGCTGTAGGTAATCATAGAATCATAGAACCATATGGGTTGGAAGTGACCTCTGAGATCATCAAGTCCAACCCTTGATCCACTACCACCAGTTACTAGACTGTGGCACTAAGTGCCACATCCAGTCTCTTCTTAAATACCTCCAGGGACGGAGAATCCACCACTTCCCTGGGCAGCCCATTCCGATGCCTGATTACCCTCTCTGTAAAGAATTTCTTCCTAACATCCAATCTAAAGCTCCCTTGGCAGAGCTTAAGACCATGCCCCCTTGTCTTACTGCTGGTTGCCTGAAAGAAGAGACCATCCCCCACCTGGCTCCAACCTCCTTTCAGGTATTTGTAGAGCGATGAGGTCTCCCCTGAGCCTCCTCTTCTCCAGAATTAAAAGCACAGAAAGTAGACACTGTATGAGAAGACAGGAAGAAAACAGTTGAAGCTAGTGAAGCATGGTTTTGCCTTTTCAATGAACAGGTATGACTTGACCTCTTTTGCTTCCTTATGAAGGAAAAATAATCTTTCACACTTGGACAGTTCTTTCGAAAAGTATCTTGCCATTTTTTAAAAGGGGGATGCTGCAATAACACTGTTCTAACTGTGTGGGTCAACTGTCTTTTTTCTCAAAACTGGGATGATAATGCATGTTTAATAGAATTGCCTACTGCCTGCCTTCATCAATAGTGGGCCTGACTCTGATGATGCCCTACCATCAGAGGTGCATTCAAGAAATGAATGACAAAGAAATGCAGCTCAAGTGTAGGAAAGGGATGGGTGCGGACAATAGGCAGTTCAGGGGGAACATAGCAGCAGTCATAATTCTTGTGGTCTCATCTCGTGAATTCTTGTGCTTGGAGCACAGAAGCTGGTTATCAGGAGGCTAGATGAAAGGGTCAGATGTCCAAGTCACACTTGGTCGTGAAATAGATATACCACATAGCTAATTTTTTTTCCCTGTAGTATCTTTTAAACACCCTTCAAACTAGGTAATAAGCCATGCATAAAAAATGAGTCACAATTAATAATAAATGCTATCAGAGGAAGAGGGAATTAAGGGAAAGAGAAGAGAGGAATTTTCAAGTAGGTCTAGAAAACATCTTAATCTCACAGTAAACCATTTTTCTAATACACCTTTATTTTGACTATGCTACAAGCAAGGGGGAATGACCTGCAAGGAAATTACCTGCAAGGTTAAGACCACCCCGGAAAAGACTTTGTAGTGGCATGGGATTCATATTTTAGTGACAGTAGCTAGTATTTCATATCAACTTCTATAAAAAAAGAAGGAAGGATTTGAGCCAGGGAACCTTCCTTATAGCTGAGTATCTGAGAATTTATCACAATATTAAGAACAGTGTTAAAAAGTTGCATCATTAATTGTACAACGCTAACACGGGTTTTAAATTTAACTTTGTCTTATAGGGTTAGCTGCCCTGGAAAATCTCTGAAGGACAGAGATGAATTTTGATTTATATTAGTCCCTGTATCTTAACAACCAGTGTGGAAATCCTGGGTGCATAAAATACATGAATTGTTTCAGGTCACTTACTACATGCTGATATCCGCACCAAGAGTTAAACAGAAGTATAGACAGCATGCAACAGGCTGGCTTATTTTGGAGCACATTCACAGAGAAGGCATGTATTCCAAGAAGTCCTTCAGCTTCTGCTAAACAGGTGCATTAGCTCTCACAAGAAACATTTCTGTGTGTTTAACAATTTTGTCTTGCGATTATTAAGTAGCACAAAGTGCCAGCTCAGTTTTCCTGAGCATCATTTTCTCATCAAGCTACTTATTGCAAAACAGGCAGAAGGAAATGTGCTCTTAGGCATTAGTGGATTGGTGATTAATTTTTATTATTGGGATTAGGCCTTGTTCACGTAATCTCATGGCTGCAAAGATGTATTATGGCGATGAATGCAGCCTGTATTCTACAACACTAAGCTTACTCAGAATCTCTTCTAAGAAATCTGACTTCCTGGATATGGAATTTATCTTTATGCTATGTAAATTGGAGCCATTATGAGCATTAAAAATTTAGTTCTTACAGACTGATTTCTGCGAATGTCTTCGTGGTTTCTGGCACCCTTTTTACTGCAAGTCAACAAATCAAACACTGTAGCAACCTAAATCTGTAAAAACACATTTTCCTTTATTCTGGGAAAGTAAAGGTTGAAGAGGAACTGGCATAGCTGAAAGCATTCTGAGTGTTGTTCTTTCTATTCTCCCTCCTATTCCTCCATGTCTTTCAGATCTTAGACATGGAAGACATCTGTAAAATGTAATATTCACTCCTATGTTGAGGTTAAGATTTTCTGTTAAATGACCTATACTGGGTCCCACTTCAAAGTTGTAGAGATAGAAGACTATGAGAATCTTTTAAACTTTCAATGGATTTTTTCAAGTCCCAACAGTATAAAGCCCGGAGCAACTTGGTCTGATCCCATAGCTGACTCTGCTAGAAGCAGGATGTTGAACTAGGGAACCCCTAATGTCCCTTTCAAGCTGAAGTATCCTATGATCCTATAACTAATATCATAATTTTTCTTGAAGTCTGATTAATAAACTCTGTAAGTTGTACTTCTGTGGGTCTTCCTATTGTCCTTGTCTCTTCAGAAATTTGGAGTAAGGGAACAGTATTAATTGCCATGTGTAGGAGGATGCCCTCTGTAAATGCAGCTGGTACCAGCTGGACTTCCTGGAGACGCAATTGTGCAAAATTTATCATGGAGGAACGGGTCCATCTGTGATTTTAAGCTTTCTCTTCCTAGGCTTCAAATGCTCCCAGGAGGTTAAAAAAAAAAAAGGGGGAAAAAAAAACTAGTGGAGTCCTGCAAAATTTGTCTTATAGCAATCTGAAATTATAGGAGAATCATCTCCCAGTGGTATAGACACATCTATGTGAAACCTTTTCTCATTTCTTTGGATTAAAGTTTCAAATCAATTTCTTGGTTTGTGGGTTGGTTTGTCTCTTAGCAATTGAGCAAAATGTGTTGTTCAGTCTCTCTTTAGGCCAGTCTTCACAAAACTGAGAGAGCCTAGCTGCTACAGGATCAGCGGTGACTGAACAGGCAGAAATGATACGGGATGATGTGCAATACTGTCAATTGCCTGAAGCCACCAGCTATTACCCAAAAACTCTTCTTGTGCCCAGTGTGTAGTGGTTCTATAAAAAAAAAAAAAAAAAAAACCAAAAAAACTGGCATGTGTGGTATCAGATCTTCTTCTCGCAACCCACATGCCAGTTTAGTAAGGCCACTTTCACAGATGGATACCAAGAGTTGCTTTTGAGTCAGAGTGTGGCAGGCTGCTTGTTTCCCTCGAAATAGCATAAAGTGACTGGTCATAACCCTTGGTCCTTATAAGTACAATTTGTCATTTCTAAAACAAACCCCACCTCAGTAAGGGCATTTACCCCCAAACACATCTTGTTATTGGGTTTTACTGTGGCCATCAAGGGACCCAGAGGTGGCCGAGACAGTGCTGCCCAGCTCCTCTAAGCTGCTGGTGCTGCTGTTCTGCTTCTTTCTGCAGTCACCACCTTTGCTACTGGCCAGAAAAGTTTGTGTGCCTGTGGTTGTGACATCAGTCGAAGAAATAAATACCACTGCTGTGTTTTTTGACCTGGCTCTATGAGCTTTGTGGTCCACACTGGAGCTCTAGGGTTGGTTCTGGATGCAATGAATACAGAGCTTTACCTTCCCCTGGAATTACTCCTTGGAGAAGTTGTGACTGGTCTTTCATATCTCAGATGGTCTATAATGGACAGGCTCCTGCACAGAAACACTTGTCTCTGTGGCAACCTCATCTTCCCATCTCACACCAAACTTTTTTCTTTTGCTGGATAACCTATTACCAACATCCATATAGATGAATAGCTTTTCTTTACCCTTTTGTTGCTGGCACAGCACGAGACGAGTTCCTGATACAAACATTGTAATCATCATTACTCACGTGTTCCTCATTTATTCTGATTTACTGATTGGACACAGTGGCAGAAGTTCTGCTCAAACAAAGTGTATGTTTTTGCTGATGCTTTCAAAAGCAAGAAATATGCCAGATACTCCAACCAGTATTGGTCTTAATCTTTTGGAACTGCTCTTGCTTCTGTAAAATGGGGATGGTAATACCCCTTCATATCCCGAGGAAGTTGTGGAGGCAAATTTGAAGTATGTCACCCTGACCAACATCCAGTACAAGTAAGTAGATTGTTTGCAGTAAAGATTATGCACTAAATAACAGATATGAAAGGAAGGAGCGATTAATTAAGCAAATCTTTCTTATCAAGAACATAAATTCTTAAGGGAGGGGGAAAAACCTGTGTGTACAGAATTGAGGATTATATCTAACTGCAAGTGCACAAAGAGGACAAGTGAAGACTGCATAAGCAAATTTAATTCTTGCACTTAATAAGTTTTTATGCTTGATTTTGCAAAATTCAGGTGCTTTAAATTTCCATGGAGGAGTTTGCTAGAATGACTAACTTTGTAAATTAGGTTGCTCACTGGTGAAAGTCAGAAAGAACTACTGTCTTTAAAAATAGCACTAGTAAATAATACACTTTGCTATTTTGGGGTTTATGAAGCGTTAATGAGATTTGTAGGAGCAATTGTTATTTTAAAAAATCACAGCAATTTATTGTTGCTAATTACTCTCTTGGCACTGCATGTATATAAGATTAATTGGAATGTCTGTACTCAGTAATGAGGTCCCGTGTAGTTTACAGTGAATGACAACATCTTCCTTTATCTGGAAAATTACCACACTGGAAAATTTGTAAACAGGGCAGTAGCTCTTGGCAATCAAATTTTTAAAGTTTTACTTGATACACTAGCTACTGAGTTATGATTAGAAAGATCAGACAGTTCTAGCAGTTAATAATACCAATAAAAAAAGTCCACAGGAATTGTCAGAAAGGTATAACTTGCACACACAGAAATGGATGTTTGATTCCTATGAAGTCTGACTTAATATTCAGATAGAGATTGTTTTCTCAGTATGATACAATATCATGAATTAAACCAGCAGCATTTCTCAAAGATTTATTTTTATCACTATTTTGCTACTGTAAATTTAGTTGTCTAAGGATGGATGCTGGAAAAGCAATCCCTTCATTTCCACCTTAAAAAAACTGTGAATAAATAATAGTAGGTGTCAGTGACAGAGAGAATTGCGTTGTCGTGTGCTACATGTATTTTTCTGAAATGTTTTGTTTGTGTATGCATGTATGCGCATGTTTGTGCACATGAATATTTCTTTGGCAGCTTGCCTATTTCTGTAATCACTTAAAAATGGGAACTTGGTGTCATCCTTTCTTGGATGCATTTATCAGGTGAGACAGATAACCAGTCACTTATTACAGGCTTCTTTGTCAAAGAATGGAAAATGTATGCGGGTGGTAGAATTCATTATTATTTGAATTAGAAACCTGGTCTTCCCAGCCACAGTCACATTTCTGGTGCTGGACACACAAGAAAATCCAACCATGCAAAAAATACCAACCTAGACCCCCTAACCTTGGTCACTTCTGCATTGCATAATTGAAGCTGCACTTAGTAACTCTGCCAAAAAGTAGTTGTTTTCAGTTGTTTTTTGTGAGCTCCGGATCTTCTTATCATATCTACTAATTAACAAGCAGATCATTTTGCAAAAGCTATAAGGGTGCAATTTTTCATGTAGGGTTTGAAAAATTTGAGTATCAACCATTTATTTTGTTTTTTTTCCATTTCCATATATTATGCAGTCAGTCTGTAGGAATTAAATTAGAATTGTCCAATTAATCGGAATTGTCTTGAGCATTTCTTAGATGATTCCTTGAATAAGACCAACAAAATTGTAATATTAATGACCAACAGATATAGAGGTTTATTATCTTCGTATTTTTTATATTTCCAGTGTTTAATTTTATAATGTCTCATAGGCTCACCTCTCTGCTCAACTGGTGACTAGATGAACCATTAGTACATAAGTTACAGCAAAATTAGCAGATATGCTATGAGCAGTACTTGCTTGGAGCACTGTGTATCTGGGCATTATTGTTGATGCTTGAGCTCATTTGGAATTGCATTTTAAATGGGAAAGCATGGATATTTACACTGGCGTTTAATGAGACTGAATTAGTCTTGCAGCACAATTCTATTCTAGTGACTTTTCTCGGGGAGTGGGGAAGAGATGACATCCTCACTGTTTTGGTGATTAGTCACGCATCTTCAAAGCATTTCAAACCTAAACTGCACATAAGGCAACGTTTGTTGGTATGCATTAGTTATGAGAGGCTCTGCCCAAAAGAGATAACAGCATTGCACACTCCTTTTCAGCTGCCCAATACCCCAGCATGAGTCTGGACTGTGGCTGAAACCCTGGTTCTCATCTTTGGGGCACCTCGGGGGGAACTTGCACTTCAGGGCTTGATAGAAGAAGCAGTCATTCCTTTCCCCTAAGCCCAGAGGGTGCAAAAAAAGAGCAAAACTCCTCATATGCTTGTTTATAGCCCTGCACATCTGGGCAAGGGCCAGGGAAAGTCTCTTTCTTGATTAACAGCACTGTTTATTATACACCAAATGTTTCTTTTCTCCTTGCTAACAGCACTCTGACCTTGTTTAGCAAGGGGCTCAGAAAGAGTGAGGCCAGAGGTGCTGTGTGACTTTGTGCACAGTGGCTAAGCATGATCAGTGCTTTTCCTTGCTGGCAGTTCTCCTTGCAAGAGCCAGAGGAATCAGGGAGAGGGATGGCATCCAACTATGTCAATCTTGTCACCAATTTTGTTACTGTGCAATTTTGCAGGCTGAATGTGGCCATCAGAGCTGTAGATGATCAGAACCTATCTACATCCACGCTTCAATCTTGCATCTAGGTTTTCAAAGCATTTTTTTAAATTACAGTGGCACAAATGGAGATAAGAATTGCATGGAAGTGCTACAATCCCTTGTCATTTCCACTAATGCACTAAGTCAAAGCTGCACCACATTTGTCTTAGCTATATATATTTCCTACAAGTTTTAGTGGTGACTGTTGTATGCTCCTCAGGCCTGGTGCAGAAAGTGTTGAAAATGAGCTGTTAAAATTAAGACAAATGGGAAACTATAAAACTTCACAGCAAAATGTCATTCTAAAAGAAAAACGTTTGAAATAAATGACCAAGTTTATGAATTTTTATATTAAAAAACCTAAAACAAACCCAGAACTGCAATTCTTGCAGATTTCACAGCTATCCTGGCCTGAAGAGATGCTGTTCTCAGGAAGTTGGGTACCTGCTGTGAAATATAGAGGAGTCATAGCAATACCTTCATAAAAGGCAACACAGAGGCCCTAATAATCTTGGCTTCTGATGGGAGCCTCATGATACCAGACCCCCATGAGTCTGGTTCACCTATTTCTAAGGCATTTTAGACCCATTCTGAAATTTGAAAATCTTGAATTCCTTAATCCAGGGATCTTTCAGCATCATGTAGTGGTGCTGCCCAGTAGACAGAAATTGTGAGAGCCCACACAACACAGTGACTTGTGATACAGGTGGTCAGAAAACCCGAAAAGAAACCTCTGTGTGTTACCCAAATTGGTATATTTCTGTAGGTAATAGCTTTTATACGAATCATTTGGTGAGATAATTCCTTAGTAGTTCCACCATGTGGTTATGCAATGTGAAATGACTCCACATGACTTCTTGAAGTTAAGTCTGGCAATGCTGCTGTCACTCTGTATTGTGAAAGACCCATTATTTATTTCAATTTTTTTTTTTTCATATCTTTCGAAAGAATTGAGTCCAGTACTATCTGAGAATTATTGGTAAGGTCAAGTATTGCTAACCCAGACAATCAGAAGTAAGGAATCAAGGCCAGAAAAATAATGAGATTTCAAAATAAGATATTAATACTATTAATTTGCCTTAAGATGTCTCAGATCTCTAGATGTCCTCTTTAATATTGTCCATAATAATAAGGAATAAATACTTGCGTTTTGAGCAAGGTACAGTTCTTAAATAAAGATTCTGCTGCAATGGTAGCATAACTTATTAATATAATAAATAAACCAATATATACTATATATTTATTATATAGTAAGTGTTTCAACTACTGATAAAGTCTCGGTGGGTAGTTACAGATGGGGTTAAAATAAGCAGACTTACAGAAAAGAAGAGTGGAGTTTCAAGAAGAGGGTATGTTGAATCACAAGGTACATGTCAAGTGAGTCAGGGGGTGTCTCATTTTGCACTGACAGTAGAGTTCTGTCCACATGAAACACTGACAGAAACAGATATGAAGGAAATGGCATAGATCAGCCATTGTACACTTTTACCCCACAGACAGCTCCAAGGCTCCAATGAACCGTAATGCAGCACTGAAATTAAAGGTTTACAAACATTCCTGTGTCTGGATAAAGCCATCCAGGTTCAGAAGCCTTCACTATAAGTGCCAGAGTCTGTTAGGAGAGCTGCCTGCCGAGATGTTCCAGTACAGAAGGTGTTCCTAGATGAGCAGATGAGCAATGTCAACAGGTGTATTGAAGCTGCAACAAGGAAAGTTTCTGGTTTGTAGTAATGAAATAATGGTATCATTAACTTAGATGGGCATGCTTCCAGTGAGAGACATTAGAAGGCCATTGGCAAGCTGCACTTCATCCTTAAATTTTAAAATTGCTTGTCAATACCTTGGCTTGAGTATTACCTGAAAGAAATGACCAGCTTTAAACTGAGATGAAAATCAAAGCATAAGTAGCAAAATCACTTAAGTGGAGCTTATAAAAGAGCACATCCTTTGTCCTTTATCTTCTGAGATTTAAAAAGATTACCTCATAGTGACTTTCTAGTAATAGGACTTGAAAAATGTGTTTCACACTAGAAATTTTCACACTGATTTTCAATTGCAAGCCTGTGTCATTCATTTATTAATCCTTAATTCTTATTACTTCTTTTCCAGTCTCTACTCTCTTGATTAAAATTTTATCTACTTATTTGCAGATGAATTGGTATATTGTATTTTTGTGCATTCAAAATTATCAAAACTAGAGAAAATGAGTTTTTGGGTTAATTTTGCAAAGTAGTGAAATCTATGACTGGTTTAGACTCTTGAATGAACATGATCTTAATCTCTTATTAGCTTCTTTAAGAGTTTCCATCTGACAGTTTTCTCTGTGTATGTTGACAGCTTCATTAGTACCCATCACCCAAACAAATCAAGTTGAGCCAGGTCACTTCAAAATAATGAGATTGTCTTTTTGTTTTGCTGAAGCACTCCTTCTCTTTCCGGCTTATAATAGTATTTCCTGCAGTTTGCACCTTTTTTTATGCATAGTGATTTTGAAAACTGAAAAATAATGTTATTAATGTTATTTAAAAATATGCAGATTTGGGCATTTTATGTAAAATGATGATGCTTCATCTATTGTTGCCTCCTTGGGGGTTCCTAGTCTATGGAAGATAATTTGAACCATGTGGAACTCAGTAGCTGAAGGCATTAGAAAAGAAAGTAATGTCACCCTTTCAAGCGTTTCTTTTGAGAACTTAAAAGTGAGGAAATGAGCAAAAGATGTGTTCATTACCATTATGATCTTTAAGGGAAAAAATTACTGGGTTTATAGGCCATAAGGGGAGATAAGGCAATGTTTGTATAATATGTAGCAGTTCATAGAAATATGTAGCTATTCAGATGCTTGTTTTCTGGAAGCCACTTTACATATCTTTAGCTTTGCCAGGAGCATTTGCTGGAAAATTCAGATACGAATAAGATTAACTGACTGGCTGCTGTAAATCTTTTTGACCAGTAAAACACAGCAAATCCCAGAGCTGCATTTATGAAAAACAGTGGATACCTTAATAATGTGGAGCTTTTTAGTCCAATAAATGGATGCTATATTGCTCTTCCATGAACATCTTGTGAAAAACAAGATGTTTGCTATGTTTTGACGTAAAACTAAAAAAAGAAACAAAGCAGGAATCCCCAAATGACCATTCCAATAAAAGGCAAAGTCTGCTTTGTCTCTTCCAAAGCTGCGCTAACAGATAGAATAGCTTTTCTTATCTCACAGATTAGGTAAATTTTATCAGTTTAAGTCAACTTCATTCCTAGTGTCAGTGGAAAAATTGAAAGGAAAAGCAGCTGGGGTGCCTGTAAAGTATGAGACTCAAACACATTGGAATAAACTTGCCAGACTTGCTTGTGGTTTTAGTTGGTTTTGGTTTCCATGATGAATGATACCAAAGAGCGTACCATACACTTTCCGTAGATGCTCACATCACTGCACTAGTATTTCAATTTATTCTTTCTACAGGAAATAAAGTATGAATATTTTCCTTGTTATTTTTGTATTCAAAAATGTGAATTTTTTTCAAGAAAATCTGTCTTCAATTTTTCTGTTTGCTAAAGAGTTCATTCAGTGAACATTGGTGTCCACTTGAAGAAACAGAAAAAGAGATTCAATGAAAAACCTAAATTCCTATGCTGTCTTTGCACTGCCTTAAACAGGTTTCACAGTGAGTTTTACATGGATCATCATAATGTTTCTGTTTATATTTCTACTGACTATGTGCATTTTGAGACTGAAGAAAAAATTAAAAAGAAATTCTGACAGACAATTTTTTTTTTCTGCAGCTTTAGTGCTATCATCTACCTTATCAGTTGAACTGTGGTGAATGAGGGACAAAGCTTGGGAAACTGGGTGTGAATGGTTACTTTTTCTGCTCTTGTGTGGCAAATATTTATGCCTGAAATGAGGCACAGGTGCATCTCTGGAGCAGAAAAAAACCCAAGCATCCCAGATATTTAAGGTCTTGGATAATCTCAGTTGAAACTCACAACCTAGTACTTGGTTGAATCTGATGGCCATGCTTATGGCAACATGAACATGAAGTTTGATATGTCACAGGGAAATAGGTATAAGTGCAGATTTTTTTTTTTTTTTTTTTGGTCATAGAACCAAAGAATGGTTTAAGTTGGAAGGTATCTTAAAGATTATCTAGTTCCAAACCCTTCTGCCATTGGCAGGGACGCCATTCACTAGATCAGGTTGCTTAGAGCCCCAGTCTTGAATGTTTCCAGAAATGGGACACCCACTACCTCTCTGGGCAACCTGTGCCGTTGTTTCACCATCCTCACTGTAAAAAAAAAAAACTTCTTCCTTATATCTGATCCAAATCTACCCTCTTTCAGTTTGAAACCATTACCCTGTGTTCTAAGGTTAAAACCGCTAAAAAGTCTGTCCCCATCTTTCTTATAGGCCCCCTTAAAGTACTGAAAGGCCACAACAAAGTCTCCCCAGCACTTTCCACACAGACCATCTTTCAGCCAAACACTTAAATGTCTGTCTGACTTCTGTGTTGCTGTTAAATCCAGCACATTCTTGAATGCCTTGATGGCTGATCTTGGCAATGAAATGTGCCAAATACAGAGCAAGCAAACAATATGAAGTATTTTGCCTGAGGAGCATATATGCTAAAGTAGTAGTCTCTAACTTTTGCTGGCAAATAAACAGTAAAACCAGTAATGCAGTGCAGCAAGCATCATCTGTGGCTCTTCCTGTGAAACTCAGTGTTCTTTGTTTTAATCTCCTCACCTATGAAGTACATCAGAGGTGTCCCTGGGCTACATGCTTTTTAGCTGAGGACCTACCACCAAATGGTTTATGCATTCTAGGAAGATTATACTTTTCACTGATGCCATGAGTAAATACTTCCAGTGTAGATTAGGACAGAGGAATGAGGATGCCTAGCACTGTTTTCTGTCTACATTTCTGTCTACATTTGCAAATGAGCACGCCTTCTGAGCCTTGCCACACAAGCCATACCTCTAGCTGAGGCGTCTGCTGGCAGCAGTCATTTTCTTTTTTGAGACGAGCTCTTATTCCTCCTTCATTTATAGTTTTATATATGAGAACACAGACATTGTAGCCTCGAGGTCATTGAATTTATCAAGTATATTGTTTCACTCCTTGTGCTCTGGCAGAAGTAGTAATTATCACATACTATTGTTCCACCAGAGTAAGAGGCCTCAGAGTCATGAAGTGCAGCTGAGCACAGTCAGTTTACATTGAAACTAGGTTTGAGCAATTAAAAATTGCCCAATCTTTCCTCCCTAGTTGAAAATATGCTGTAGGAGTGCTACTGAGTTGTATTAAACCAATGTATTAAAGTAACTCTGTCTCCATCTAGAATAATCGTACTGTTCACAGACACCAAGTAATTTTTATGTAAACTGCTTGTTAAAACACAAGCTATTCATCATCATAGAGACTAGCTACAATCCCTGAAAAGATCAGTAATACTTTTAATTTTTTTTATTTTAAAGCTGAAAACCTATATTTGTTGATAATTTATGATGTTTTCTAAGAAGCGTCTAGGATTCTATGATTCTTTTTCATCTGGAATAAGTAAGTGTAGCATTAAAATGTAATGGTTAAGGTAAAAGTAGTGGCAAGTGATAGGAATTCAGGTGTAAATTAGATTATTCTACAGGAATGCCAGAAATCCATAAATTATGTAACAAACAAGAAATGAATAATAATTGATTAAACCTTTAAAGACAGAAAGAAGGCAGTGAGATTAAATCTATGTTTTCATTCTCAACCTTGGCTTAGTCTTTCAGATACACACCTTAAACTTCTATGCGAAACATTTTGCATGTAGCTGTTTGCTTTTCCGGCAAATACTGCTGTCTTCTACAATGTTCCAGCATTCTTTTTACACCATTATCATAGCATCTGGCTTATATGCATGATAGCACTGTACTTGGGCTCTGATACATACATGAATGTATATATTGATAGATATCCATGTGCATCTACCTATATATAAAAACATACATACATTTACCGGTATAGAGGTGTATAAGAATACATCATAGAATCTATGAACATAGGAAGAAGAAAGAAGAGGAAATTATCTCCCTTAACTCACATACCTCACACTGTACAGAGAAGCTCTGTTGCAGGTGCTGTTGACAGGAGCTCGGACATGGACGCTGCAGTGATGACAGCTGTAGAAGAACAGATCAGTCAGGAACTACAGATGACCACTCAAACACCACTGTTAAAGACATGTGGCACTCATATTTCTGTTCATGTTTTTCTAAGTTGCATAAGGTAGGCTTTTATACTTATAACCTCTGTGAATTGTTTTTGCTGAATTAATCAGTGGACTTTGTGGAAGAAAGGGCGGCGTTGTTAGTGGTAATGGCAATTATATGAAAAAATGTTTGAAATTGTTTATCCAAGTAACTTTTTTTTTTCAGTGTTTCTCCAGTTACTCTTAATTTAAGTCTGCTGCAGAACCGAAGAATATAAATAATTTGAAAAATGACATAGTCAGATGTTATTCACTAGAAAATAAAACTGCAGGGTAACAACTATGCCTGAATGGAGAGCAGTGACATTCCTCCTCAATAGCACATGGAGCATATCTTGTAACCGTTTAAACAAACAGTGACACTAATGGAAAAACAACTTGCTTCTGTAAAAACATCAAGACCAAATATTTTAAGAACAATAACAAACAAAACACATCACAGTAATAAATGTTGATGGACACAGAATAAAAATTATAAATACATCATTCTCTTAATTCCTTGCTCAGAATAAAGCAGTTTAATTGGATTCTAATGTAAGAACTACTAATATAAATATAACTAAAGTAATTAAATTCGATATGTTTAATCCTGGAGATAAAGCATAGAGTCTCTGAAGACCTGACTTTTGATTACATTAGCTTGTCCTATGTTTTTCATCAGCATAGGGGAGACTTAGGAAGTGAATTTTCAGTGGAGTTCTGTTTCTGTAGTGAGACAGTGAAAGGGTGCTCAGGGCTACGCCGCTCCAGCACAGAGCAGGGGATCATTAAGCAGTGGGTCCAGCTGGAAGAGCTTTGCTGAAAAGGCAGAGTACTCTCTGCTGCAGGGTGCAAGGCAGGATGCTGCCGACCACCACCTCTCAGGGCTCCTGTACCATCCAGCTCTGCTCCACCACAGCAAATGAAGAGACTTCAAGAGTCTGCTCCCAAGGCATATTCCTTGTGCTAAGAGACTTCTGTGAAAGGAAGTCAGAGGCTCTATTACTGGCTGATGTGGTTGGTTCCAGAGGCTTCTGGTTCGGGTGGATTTCTTAGGTGGAGATGGTTGCTGAAAGGCACTGGAGAAAGGACAAGCAGTTGCAGTTGAATGTGCAGAGTTGCTCTCATTGTTTAAACAGAAAATGTCTTTTTCTTTGGGGATTTTTACAGCATTGGAAATACTGTGCCTGTGAGTACCCTGACTTGTCCCTGTCATCCTCTGCTGTCTTGTGGTGATGGCAGTACTCTGAGTAAATCTACTGCAGCAACCCAATCTCTGACAGGATGCTGAGGGCACTGGTGCTGTACTGAGTGAGTCACCAGATTAAATACTAGAAGACTTGGAATGCTTTGAGAGATATTACTTCCAGATCTGGTCACCCCGTGTGCCCTATACATAAAATTTGTCTGAGGGTTGCTCTTCCCACTGGGGCTCTACCAGAGCTCCAGCAGAGTGCTGCTGTCCCCGGATACCGTGGAAAATCTAAGGAACTTCCACACACACCTGGCAGTACCAACAAAAGCTCCAGTAAGACAGGAGACACAGGCAATGACCACAGCAAAAGTGTATGAAAGGGAAAAATGTGCCTTTTCTGTATTGTTTCGTTTGTTCTTCCTTTTTTTTTTTTTTAATGGAGTGATTGCAACCTGTTCTCTCTTGTACTCTGAGTATCAGATATTATTGAAGAAGAAAGCATTTAATCCTTTTGGATACTCACCAATGTTTGTAGTAATCACTTGGTGCCAGATTTTAATGAGTGTCAGGTTTGCAGAATACATAGATTTAAATATTGGATGTTGAATATGTGTCTGCACCATGTTGGTCATTATTTCTCTGTGTGCGTGTGTATGTTTGTGTGTTTGTTCATCATTTATTGAAAAATGTTTAAAAATAAAGATTTCTGTGTCTCAGCTACACAGGTGGAATTGGCTGTACAAGACCTTTCTTTTAAAATAACAGTCTTTTCTCTCCATGGAAAGAAAAGATCTCTCTTAAAAGAGCTCCATCTTAGTCTCTTCTTATTGTCTTGATTGAGCCTTTGAATTGCAGTCAGTGAAAGCTCACAGCAAATACAGTGTCCAATCAGATGTATATTTTTAAATTAATCTACATTTGAATACCTTCCCTGATTTCCCACCAGCACCTGAAAAAAAAAAAAAAAAAAAAAAGGGGAAAAAAAAGGACAAATGTTTGAAAAAAAAAGGAATACATTTGCAAGTTTAATTTCCCTAGGGAAAAGCGAGCTTTTCAGAGCAACTTTGATATGTTTCTTTCTTCTTTGTGTAACCTGTAGTTTAATTTTGGTTCACATTTTTGCATTAACATTTGCATGATGAAAGAGGTTCCACTTTCTTTTAAAGATTGTTCCAGAAAGTGAAAATTATTCTTAGGAGAAAACCATTAATAAAATACAAATTTTTAAACTGTCTCCTTTTTCAGAAATTTGTATATATAACCTGCTATGATTTCCTGTGATTTCACTGCTATGATGAGAGTGCTGTGTCTGATCATCCCTGGAGGTGTTCAGGGCCAGTTTGGATGGGGCCTTGAGCAACCTGGTCTAGTGGGGTGCGTCCCTTCCCGTAGCAGAGGGGTTGGAACTAGATGATCTTTAAGGTCCCTTTCAACTCAAGCCTTTCTATGATTCTTTTATTCCATGCTTCTGTGTTTTTTAGAAGGTTGCATGAAATATTGATGTATTGCTATTTTCATAGGGATTCTGTGAGTCTTTATTTTTTAATGGAACTAGGCATCCCAAAGACAAAATTTTTGATCTTCAGTGTTCAAGATATTTTCAACATATTTTCTCAGACCTAAGGAGATGTTTGGGCTGCTCAGCATCCCTTCTAAAATCGTCTTTCATGACATCCATCCTGCAGCTGAGTTAATAGTGAAACTGGGAGAATTTCTGTGATCTTTATTTGTTAGAGCTAGAGGCCTACGGTTTATTTGCTGCTCAGGCATGTTTTACACAGGGATTTCCTAACATGCTCTTGACCACTGAGAAAACAAAACCAGCACGACTTAGTAACTTGTATACATCCATGCATCTATGAGATGAGATGTTTGCTTATCATATAGGAACTGTGTTTTGCTTCCCTGTGGTATACCTCACAGGTAGAGATTTTTGGAGCTTAGTCTGGTAACATATTTTTGTCTTTTACATGATGCGTTCCCCAACCCCATCAAATGCAGTAGGAGGATTGTAAGGCAATACAGCAAGCTGCAAAACAAAAACCCAGTTTATGTTACACCTCAGGTAGCAGGGTCACGAATTAATTTCTAGCTGTCCAGAGCTAATATTTACAAATTAAAGCTTCTATCTGTGTTGTATATTTCAGGGCATTACATAGTATCTTCAAAAATCAGATACAGATTTCAGGTGCGCAGATATATTGGTGTCTTCTGCCACCAATAATCACCTGCACAACCTGTGTTTGAAGTAGCTCCAGCTTGCAAGTGACCTTTTGAAGGACATGGCATATATACAGCTATTTGCAAACCCAGCTTCATCTGAACTGCTGGCCCATTGTGTCCCTTGCCTGCCAGCATTAAGTATTATCCAGCATTATTCAGCCCCATACTGGTTCCTAGCTGCCGGCTTCTGTCCTAATTATCAACTAAAATATTCTAACAAGCTATGTCATATGCTGATTATGTCATAATATGTCATATTATCCTCACCTACGGTAATATGAATTTTATAAAGGGTAATTCTCTGTGTGTTACATGTTATTGTGATGCAAGTAGTTTGAATCCTGTCTATTTAGATGCTTATGTGGTACAAAAAACACGTAGTACCTGAGTAGCTCACTATGTTCTTACTTTTTCCTGTTTGGCTGGAAGAGGAATAACTTGGGTGATAGAGGCACTTTACTTACTTATAGCTTTCTGTGAGTAGAAAGAAAAGTGAGTGTGTGAGAGAGAGACAGGGAGACAAGATGTATTTAGAGGAAAATGTGAAAATAAGTCCTGTAAATGCGGAGCCGTCTGATATCCTCCTTGGTCAAGCTCGTATTCAAGTATTGGTTTTTCATTTTAGAGTTTTTAGTTTTTTATCCTGAGTTTAAACTTTTATGCTCCTCCTCAGTTTAACAATTGTAAGCACACATCATGTCTATCTATGGGAAGGCTTCAAATATCATAAGAGATATCTTGGTCGGGTCAGAGAGTAAAGGGCAGGTAGGTTTGAAGTAACCTGAGATATGCAGTGGAGAAACTAATGCATTTACTGTCTGATGGTAGTTCTGTAATTTATTTTTTTACATTTTTTTTGCCATTACCAGTCAAGCTTGACTGTCGCATGTGCAAGGACTTTTTTTTTCTGTTCTCTATTGAATTTTATTGCATGAAATCCTTTCCCTGAGTACTGTGTCTGGACATTCATAAGCACTGTCTGCCTGAGATTCAAAAGCACCTCCCAAGCATCCTGGTGTTTCAACCATGTCGGTGAAGATCCTGTCCTTAGTGGGGGATGTTGTAAAGGAATCATGTTCTTCAAAGAACATCTTTGTCTCAGGAGATCCCTCATTTCAGTGTTTTGCTGAAAAGCAGTAACACTTCATAGGCTTTCTTTGGTCATTAAGAAAAGTAAGAGAAAGGTGGGTTTTTTTAATATAGAGGAATTCTTAAGTGTTTTTAATTTTAGAAATCAGTCTGTGTTATCTTAGATACCTGTGTGCAGTTGCAGATAAACCTTTTGGCCCTTGCAGAAAAAGGTTTGATGCAGACAAAATATTGCCTGTAGGGATTCACTCTGAGTGATATGAGCAATTTAGAGGTTGTTCCCAAACTCCCTTACAGCCTCTTCAAAAGAAGAAAATATACTTGGTGTTTGTCAGCAGCTAACAGCAAGGAGAGCTCTCGGAGACTAGCATGAATGTACGCCTTGCTGGTCTGTGACACCATGTTGCACCTTTGGATCAAGTCGTAGACACAGCTCCGAGTGAAAGGCTAACTTGCACTCCTGATTCCCAGGTTAGCTCGAGGGTAAAGTACAAGAATTACAAAGTTGCTTGAAACAAGAGGTTTTCACAGCCCCTGGAAATACCGACTCCACATATTGCCTCTCCTCAAAAAGGTCAGGGTCAGAGCTACAGATGATGTCCTTGATGGCCCTGACTGCATCAAATGCTCCTGGCGTGCTACTTTGAAAGCAGATGATGCTTATTCTCTGGCCCTTTTGTGTGTGTGTGTGGAGAATTGTCATTGTTTAGGTGGGTTTTTTATTTGCCTGATGACAGTCAAGCCATTAAGGGTGATGATCTTGTGTTATTCTTCAGTCCATCTATCCTGTGCAATAATCCTGCACTATCCTGTGCAATAGCAAATCACCTTGGGCAAAGTATCTTGGTTCTTTGTCAGTAGAGTTTGTATTTCCACAGCATTGATCATAAAAGCCTTTTCCACTGTAAATTTCACACACATCCTAGGGGACACTAGGTATGTGCAACATTTTTAATGTTGAAAATGTGTAAAATTTTTAAAGAATTCCTGAAAGAAGTAGGTTGTTGCATTAATTATTTTTCACACTTAAGTCTCTTTTCCTATTTTATTAATAGTTTTATCCTATCTGAATAGTAAGACAGAAGTTTCTTGCTTGTTCAGGAAATTGAGCAATAAAATATTTATTGCTCATGCATTTCTTCAATTTCTGGTTATGGGATGCTCACTGGATAGTTTTTCCATTATATCATTATTACTAATAATGGTAAAAAGTCAAGATATTCTGTGTATTCATGTTATCTCACATTTTAAGATCAAAATTTACTGCATCAATAACAGTTATAAAATAGACTAACCAGGATGTAGAAAAAGGTAATCTTAAATAGAAATCTTAGCATGTAATTTTAAATTACCATTTTTCTTGCTGCCTTTTTTTCTTTATCTACTTGTTGATATATATATTGATATACAGCCACACAACCAAACCCAAGGCTTAATAATAGAATCACAAGAAACATTTCATCTTATAAAAACCAATTTCATCTTTTGGTGTGATCTTCAGTGCTTCTAAATTAGTGTCCTGTCTAAAGCCTTTCTCCTCATTCTTTACTGTAATAAACACAATACATGTATATTTTCCACAGCTTTTCAAATGTTTTAATACCCAATTCTTTACCTGACAGATGCAATGAAAGTCTGATCAGCTGAAGTCATTCCTGATTTCTTTTTACTTTTCCAGTTTGTATTTTGAAATGATTGTCTACTTTAATAAACAAGGTTTCTTCATTTTTGTAAATCCAAATATGACTTTATTTAATTTAGTATAATTAGAAATAGGAAAATGGCTTGTAAATTTTCTTTTATCAGCCACTATGTCCTGATGTTTCTCTCACCTACCCTCCTCTTAAGCGAGACCTTGCTTTTTTGAAAATAAAATACTTTTCTGCCAGATAGGAAAGCTGTATACTATTGATACAATAAATTACCAAGAAAGAAAGGTACCATGTTTATATGAATAATAAAACCATCTGGTGTCAGAACACATTAACAAAAATGCTGTTGCAGGGCTTAAAGTGTGATGCTTCAATTTGTAAAACTCAGATTCAATTTTTGTAGGTGGTAGTTTATTTTCTAATAATGGCACTGTTGCAATTTCACACACATTCCCTTGATGTTCAGTCATTAACTAGTCTTACAGGGGGAAAAAATGCTCTTGGATAGTGCTTTTGTTTTCATGACGCTGTCTTGGTAAGGAAGAAAAGCAAAGTAGTCCCCACTCTGAACCAGCAGAGTTTGGGAGTTCCCAGTGCATCATGTCACTGTGAAGAGGAGGTAAATAAATGAAAATGTAGTTTTAGATAGAACTCCAAGCCCAAATGGGATGGAAGCATAACACAAGCAAACCTATGGTAAAAAGTACTATAGTGACATCTTTGATATTAAATATTTCTTCTTTTTTTGGTGGTTTCTATTTATCTATTTATTTATTTATCTTACAAATAAAACCCATCCCACTTCCCATGAAAACAGACTAAAGCATTCAAACAAAACAAAGTTTTTCTGCTACAGTTATTTTGACAAAGAACTTGTATTTGGCCACAAGAAATCTGTTAAAACATTAGAAGCAAAGTACATTGCTTGGCTATAAAAGAATAGCAAGTTAACTAGTGAGATTAAGGGACTGTGCATGATGCATCCATTTCAGATTGTGAGCAAACGGAAGTGCTGAGAGTGAGATTTTCCTTCATTTTGTTCATTTAGCAGGTGGATGATTGGGTTAATTTGACTTAATGATGCATTACAGCACACATTTTCTTTCTTGCAGTCATGAGCAGCTTCTCTATATGAAGAGGATATCGTGGTATGGTCTGCTTGACAGAATGGGGAGCAGTGCCCTCCCAAAGCCATCGCACACAATTTTCTCAGTGCTTAGTGCTTTCTGATCAAAATTCAACAGTATATTTGAGTTTTGTCATGTAGAGGTAGAATTTTTCTGGTTGAGTAAGTGAAAGTGGTTATGCTTAGATGCGTTCGAGCAAAAGCCTCTGTGCTTTCACTGAGAGATTAGACTGTTTGCAAATGCTCCTGTCTGTCCATAGGGTGTGATTGGGAAATGTCAGTTCAAGGCAGCAAGGGCCTAATGCATAAGTTAGTTAACATTTGGCTAAGGCTTTTTAAATGACTGAAAATACCAGTTATGTAGCAGCGTGGAAATGTGTTAATGTTAATTGCTTCCAAGGTGTTGATCATTCTCATCCAGCTTGGGAAAGCAACTGATTAGTCCCACTCAAACTGATTTGATTACATTTGAGCACTTTCTCTGCTGTTCATAGTTATTGTAAGTAAAAGTGATAATTTATTTTTATAAATCTATTGATGATGATCATTTCCAGACCTGATGTTTGCATTACCTGAATTTGAATTATTTCTAGCAAGTTCCAGTTAAATAGTTGAGACACAAATACTTGTAAGTAAGTTTTAAAATAATTTATTGCAAAAAAATGTTAAATTCTCTTAGGTAAAAAGCCATTAGCGAAGGTTATGGCTGTTCTGCTAATCTTCCAGTTTGGGCTTTTTTGTTTGTTTGGGGTTTTTTAAGAAAAGATCATGACACGTTAAGCAGTATGGAGACTGTTTAAGTACTTGCAAGGAAGAGAATCATGTTCAGGAGAATTGTGTTAATTATTTTATACAGAAATATTATTTTTTAGTGCATTTCCAGTATTAAGGGTAAACTGAACCATACCAGTGAGGTTTAGACAAGTTCTGTGACTCTGAATGAATAAATGAATGAGAGGGGGAAGAGGGAAGAAGACACAACTGCACAATCTCTCCTGCATAAGATGGTCCTCTAATGTTTCTGGTCCTTCTTGTGTCTGTATGAGTTCTGCCTTTGCTATGACTCTGCCTCTCAGGTTTGAAAGGAAAACTTTCTCATGAAACCTGCTTTGCACATCTCTGAAACAATATCTGAGCTGCCCTTGTGAAAAAACGATGATTTTGTCATATTGCTTCTCTCCATGATCATTCCAGCCAGTGTGAAAAAGTGTTTATGCATATCCTTAACTTTTCAGAATAAATAGTCATGGAATGGACTCATGGTCTTTAGGTACTGTACCTGAACAAGTCCAAGCATTGACTGTTATAAAAGGAACACTTCAGCATTGCCTTTCCAAAACTTTCAAGTTCATCTAGCTGAGCTTTAAACTGTAAAAAATATTCACTGGACAGAGAAGATAGATAAGCAGGTAGTTCTCATTCTGCATGTGTCTGTCAAGTTCCAAAATTATAAGCCCTCTAAACAGGCTGTCTGGAAGAAAAAGGGGTGAAAACTCTGAGTAATTGATGGGATTAAGCTGAGCAACCTGCAACTTTAAGAAAGTCTCCAAGCCTGTCCCACCTGTACGGAGAAAATACTGATAATTCAAGAAACAAAAGGGGAAAAAAGTGCAAACTATTTTTTTCCTGTTTTTTAGTGACATGATACTTTGACATCATTTATTATTTGTTCATGTATACATATGTTTGCTCGCTAAGTCAGTCATTAAATTGGTCATCGTAATCTTTTCTTAGTAAAGCAGCCAGTAATTCCAAATAGCAGTGAAATACAAGGAGATTGTGATGAATATCGTTATATCCTTAAACTCAACTGAGATACGGTGTTGATTCTCTGGGCCTTTTCATAGATCTTGAACTCTTTGTTGTTCCCTGCAGCAATTAGCTAGTCAGCTTTAAAATAACTAACTTGAGAACAGAAAATATTGCTATAACGGCAGCACAATGCTGCAGCTCAGTGAATCTTGCTGTGATCATCCTTCCCTGAGTATGATGCACCACAGGGCAAAGTGGTGTAATTAGAGTCATGGAATCATAGAATGCTTTGGGTTGGAAGGGAACTAAAAGATCATCTAGTTACATGTCCCCTGCCTTAGGCAGAGACGTGTTCCACTAGACAAGGTTTCTCAAAGCCTTATCCACCCTGGACTTGAACACTTCCAGGGCTGGAGCATCTAGAACTTCCCTGGGGAGCCTGATCCAGTGTTTCACCACCCTCACTGTAAGGGATTCCTTGCTAATAGCTAATCTAAACCTACCCTCTCTCAGTTTAAAGCCACTGACCCTTGTTCTGTCACTACTTAGTTGCTACATTGAATCTTAGCACAAGATAGACATTGCAGATGTTACCCTTCCACTGTGTTCACTTGTTTTGCTTGTCTGTGAGCTCTGTTAACTGGAAGACACACTGACATTGTCCGAGACCCAGCTTTCAAATTGATCATTATCTTGCTCCATTTTAATGAATAGTCATGTTACAGTAAATGTGCTGATAGATACACATTAACATGTATATTTGCTTGCCTTGCTTTTTAATAACATCCCTTTTAATATCATCCCCTTTAATAACTAGCATGCAGAGCTAGTTTATTCCATTACCTTTTAGTATAGTATATGAACTCAAAAGCCACAGGTGACCTCAGATCATAGCTTTAGAGGTTGCTTTCCTATGCTTATAAATAAATCTCCAGGTTCTTCACAGGTGTGTAACTCACTTGTATAAAAATTATGAATGTTTTTTGTAAAATGAATCTTTCACAGGACAAAATGTCAATGTTCCACCCTGATATTTCTAAGACTGCATAGATTTAACAGAAAATTATATTTTCTAGTTCTTTCTGGCATTAATTTAAGCAGCATTTTAAACTTTCCTTGAAGTGAAGAAACTGTAGGAAAACGATGTGGGGTTGGCTTGACTTGTTTGTTGGGTTTTTTCCTAGCTCATCTTATGAATAATAATAATAAAAAAAAAAGCATTATGCATCCAACTGGTGGACCAGAGACCAAGATCTGCCTGCCTGTATTCATTTAGTTTGCTGTCAGTCCTTCTTAACCCTGTTTTCTTTACTGTAATCTCTGTTCAGATGAGAAGGTCTTAGTATGTGCTGCAATGCGATGCTTACCCTAGTGTCTCTACTATAGAAATAAATATTTCAAGAATAGCAAATAAATTAACTTGAAGCAGAGTGAGAAATAGAAACATTTCCAAGAAGTGCTGAAGTGTCCAGAGAGTTGATATTGTGTTTTCGCTGTCATCTTTCATTTGACTGCTTAGAACAATTATTGTTTTGTATCCGTTTGGTTGGTACAGTGGTATGGAAGGAGCTGTGCTATGATGGATGGAGCTGTCATAAATCCTGCTGAGCTGGATGTTTAAGTGTTGGGCCAGTGGATTACATTTGCTAACAGCTGTACTGTGGGAAGTCAGAGCTGCCTTCACCTCCCCTTTTCAAACTAATAAAGCAAAGTATAGGAGGGAAACCTATGTAGATTTAGAAGTAATTTATGAGGCACTTTTCATTCCTGTATAGGCTAAGTATGTCAGACAGGTGATTTCACAAAGATTCTGTCCTCGGAGATTTTCACTCAAAAATGAATAGTCCCCTTCTAAACGAAACACAGGTTGAAAATGAAACCATGACAGCACCACATATTATTAGATGAAACATAGAGACCAAGTCTTAAGATTCTGAATACTTTAATGGAATGAGAAAAGCAGTGTCATGAAAGGACAAAACAATAATACTTTCTGGTTTATGGATCCTTTCCTAGTTCTTTCTTCTAAATCATATCACTTTGACATTTCAAATTAAAACACTAGGTGCTTTACTTTTAGATAACTTGTCTCAGTCTCTCCTTGTTTCTGCGTTCAAGGGAAGCTGCAGTTACACATTCTGTAAGTCTTCTGAGTGATATATTTTAATTTTATTTGAAATGTTATGAGACCTTCTTCCATAACGAAAAGTATGAAGATTTCTGTATATTTGTTTCTGGAGCCCATTGCCTTCAGGAAATTCATACATACAGAAAATTTTTTTTTTTTTTTAAATACATAAATCACTGAGATCATTATTTGTAACATAAAATTGAATAATTGGAATACTTTTTTTTGCTGATTTGATAAACTTTGCGACCTGTGATGTGTGCAATATGTGCATCTTCAAAGCTGTGTTAGATAGCAATAGCCTTGTTTTATTCATAGTGAGAATTGAAAGTTAATGTTGGGCTGTTTGAGGAAGATACTGAGGAAGAGATCTGATTTTCAGAGGCACTGAGCACCTTCAGTTTGAGCGTATTCCAGGGAGTTTCTTGCGCATCTTCTCTAGGTCCTACATTTTGGCTTCTGATCCTAATTAATGGTAATCAAAGGTCCACACAAAACTGACTGGTGTCAGTGGCATTTTCCTCTCCTCCCTCTCCCTTTTCCCCTGATCAGTGAATAAAACTCTTAGCCTTCGTTTTGCTTGGCCTTAACACTTCAGTCTGCTGGTCTCCTCACTCCGTACTTCCAGTCTTCCCAGGGCAACCCGGTAAATCTTTGCATCTGCTCCAGCTTTTCTTTTCTACACTAGCAGTTCTGAGTCATTCTAAAATATGCTAGCGTGGCTGGTCCTGCCTAAACTTGGCCATTTTCAAATCTTTTTATGGCATGCGTATTTTGTCATTCAAAGTGAGAGACTTTGGGAGGATTGGATTATGAAATCCAATTATATTACTACAAATTCTGTTCATTTACACCATTTATTATTGTAATTCTGTTTTTTGAAAGATACCTTCTACTTCCGGTGTCTCCCAGAGCAAATTTTTACTAGGTCATGACTACTTTTTGTGCCACAATATATATATGCAACTGTTTATAGTGTGACACTACTCATCATAATTTTTGGTATCCCTGCTAAGCTTCTATATTATGTTATTTTGTAGCAACAGAATAAAATTGTCCATTAAAAAAGGCTAATAGAAAGAGTGTCTTTGTACTTCATGAGGGCTGAAACAGAAGTAAATTCTTGCAACTTGCTGAGGTCTGACCCATTCATGATAAGAAGGAAGGTGATGGAATTTCTTGGCATCCTATTTCAATGTTGCGTGCCATAGCACACACTCCAGCAGTACCAAAGTCCTCTTCTGACTGTCACTATGAAATGTTCTTAATCAATAACAATTTTATACACAACTGATAGGATTTTGCTAAATCAAATATCTTCCTGGGAACCAGTTTCCTCTGATAAGCATGTTTTCTGTGAAGTCCAGGCCAGGCTTGTATGGAATACTATTCAAAGTGAAGATCTTTCTGTCTAAAATTTTAAATTTATGTGTATTTCAGCTGAAAAAAATAAACAGGCAAACAAACCCCTTTAGTGTCTAAGTCTCATGTGTGAGAAACCATTTGCTGAAATATGCATATGATCATATGAATGTATTCTGCATGTGTAAAAGTGCCCAGAGGTAATTGAGATGCATCTATAGGTGATGACAGCCTAAAATCACAGCTTTAAACCACTTTTTCATTAAATACCATTCAGCCAACACAGCCTAGATTGGAAAAAGGAGTAGAAGCACTAGACCTCAAAATATACAATAAAGATATTATTTTGTCTGAAAGAGTGGTTTATTAGTTTTGAAAATCTTAGTTTAAGAGAGAATCTTATTTCCCTTGGATCCAATTCATCTCTGTTCTCTGAATAAGAAACAGGAATTGGATCTCTGAAACAATTGCTGCTGTGGCATCCACAAATTGCACTGTGGTGCTGCTAATTCCTTGTGGAATCCAATGCATTTGCAGCCTCCTTTTTTTATTGATTCTTTCTATGAGTCTGCACTGAGCCCTAAAATAGAGATACAGATTTTCCAATGTAATTTCTAGCAAAATTATTATTCTTATTATTGCTGTTGTTATTATTTTGTTACCCCTGAAGATGCAATATTGCCAGAAGAAACTGAAATAATTATGATTTTCATCTATAGGTAATGATCTGTTTTCTTCAATTATTTTTTGTGAGTTTTAAAGCAGCCATCTGTAGCCAAGCAAATCCTAGTGTTCTTTTTGCCTTTATTTTGACTGACTTTGGTTTCTATACACTTTCAACTATTATCTGATGTGCCCTTCTACTATATTTGGTTCTCTGGAAGCAATGCGATTCTTGGCCACAGAGTTATATATTAAAACATAATTAAATTTCAGATTACAGAGGAAAAGTCCAAGTAATTCAATTTATAAATGGTTATCAACTTGTCCTCCATATTTTAGCCCTGAGGTCTTCATTAGCCAGTATTTGTACCACAAAACCCCCCCTCTGTGTGTATCTATGTGCATGCAGATGGAATAAGTTCTCTTCTACTCGTTTTTAACATCTAAATTGCATTTCTGTATGCAAGTGCTTTTCCTTTTTCTCTTTTTTTCTTTCCTTTTTTTTTTTTTTACATAAAATGTAGAAGTTTGGAATCCTGAAAATTACACAGGGAGTGAAGAAGTCCATAACAAAAGCTTAAGTCCTCGGTTCATTTGATATGTATTCTCTGCACAGTGCTTTGTCTTCTTTTTTTTTTTTTCCTTTGTGTGTGTGTGTTGTTTGTTGGTTTTTTTTTTTTTAGTAGAAGCTGAGTTTTCTTAGTTCTTCTTTTCTTAGTTTTCCCTAAGATTCTGCAACAATACAAAAAAGCATTTCACTGCTTCATTTCTGTTTCACTCCTATTTCTTATCCAATGGTGTGTAAACCCTTTCAAGGTCTGCAAACTACTACTACCTTCCCACCTGCATGAACTGAGTAAATACATAGAGGGAGGCAAACACTCTTTATGAAGGACTGACATTTTACTTAGGAATTACATTATATAATAAATTTATTATACATAACTAGCCTTTCTTTTCTGATCTTTTATATTACCTTCTTGCTATCTATACTGCATAACACAGATAGCTTTAAATAATTATTTTCCACACATTTCTATCTATGGTATATTATTCTCTATTTTTTAAAGATAGACTGGTATTTTACTCTAAAACCTTCCTCTTCAAGGAGACTTCTCTTTGGCTGAGATACTTACCCCTCAATTTCTTTCCCATCTCTTTGTGCTGCTTCTTCTAATGTAAAGTCTTTGCACTTTTTTTCTTCCTCTCCCTTCCTTCCTATTTGCTTTTTACTCCTATGCTAGCAGAGAGGATGTACAGGAAACTGTTAGAAATGGTCACCATCCTCCGGAAGGTGACAGTGAATGATGTCTCCTCACTTTCCTTGGTTTTGATGTGGCTCCTCACAATGTTTTGAGTAGTCTGTGCTCTGAGTGTTGGTGAGAAAATGAAGAGCTGTTCTCCACATCCATCACATGAGAGATGTTCTCTGTCAGCCTCAGCCATAACACTAATTGGACACCAGCTCTCAGGTACAAGAGAGTAGTAGGAAAGGAAACCAAATTGCTTGGGAGTTTTTTTGGTTTGGGTTTTTTATTTGCTTTGGGGTTTTGTTTTTTCTTTTTACAACTGTAGCTAGTGTGGAATGTGGATTTAGTCTTGAAGGTATTTGGACGTATTAAATGGTGGGTCATACTGTGAAAGATCTCCAGTGACAATTACCTGCAGCTACAAGAGAGGCTTGGGGAGCTGAATGGTCATTTTATTGCCACAACTTCAGGACTGAAAAGAATTATTTTTGAATGATGGGCATTTTTATATTTCTTTAGCTTAGTTATGTGTGTGTAATAATATTAACATATGGATTGTCATTTAGATTTGAGCTTTCTGATCCCTGGCATAGACCTCTGACACTGTAACTAATAGAACAACATCTAGAAGAAGTGGTTTGACATCTTGGTGCACCAGAACTGGAGTGGGAGAAAGATTTTGCCCATGTGTTTTGCAGGGGAAAAGAAGGACTCCATTTGCAGATAAAGAGGTGAATGTGCTTTGGGAAGCACACAGCTCTGGGGAGGAGAAGTGTTTGCCACTTTCTGCTATGTCCCCCCCGGCCTGTCTCTGTCCCTTCTCCCTCCTCCATTTTGTCATCTTCTCCTCACTTCTGAGTCCCACTCCATCATGCAGGAGCCTTATCCTCTACCTGATTTGCAACCCCTTAACATCTCTGTCTTTTCATTCTTCCTTTGATGTTGCATTTCTATCATGAGTAACAGTCCCAATCTCCCTCTAATGACCTTTTGTTACCTTTTCACCTTCTCTCCCTTATATAGTATCCTTCTAAGCTATTCCCAGCTCTCCAGCTGCACATAAATCTATATCCTATGCTGCTATTTGAGACATCTTCTAGTTCGACATCTTACCTGAACTTTATTGCTGGTAACAAACTCTTCCAGATCATTAGTGGATGCATGAAATGTTACAGAGACAAATTACATTACATGCACTCTGCAAGAAAGGTTTTGCATTTTCTTACGTGCTTCTCAGTTGCTGAAAATCTGGAAGAAAGAAAATTCAATACAATTTTACGATATCACAGCAGTAAATCAAAGAAGGTAGCACTAAAGGCTTAAATTTGGATCAGTCTGCTAACGATTCCACTTCAATCTTGTTTCCAAAACTCTTAGGAAGTGACCTCTATTTAAAATTTTTTGAGCATGGGAAAATAAAGGCATGCACAAAACACCATGGAAGAGTCTGCAGCACAGTGCGTTAATGAAAAGACAGAACAGAGGAGAAGCTAATGTGCTCACAAATGAATTTTAAGTACCTTTTTGCTAATGGCTCATCTCAGTAATGCAATTTTTTTGAAGAGGTGAGCAAGTATTGGAGAACATGGGAAAGTGATTCTGTGCTTGGCAGGATGTATTGGTTATGAAGGTCAGTATAGCTTCAAGGTGGACTTTTTTAATCAGTGAGCATGGGACATAAGGGAGATTTTTTTATGATTGGGTGTTCTTTCCCAGAATTATCTGTAGTGATGTCTCTCCCCTGCTCACCTCTCTCTGCCTTTGTATCTCTTTCTTTCTTTGTTTTCTCCTTTGTCTTTTTTTTTGTGTACTTCTTTCCTACTGCTACCTTCTCATGCTTGCTAATGACCTTGTCTTCAGCTCTAGCCCTCATTCTATTCTATTCCATCAATCTTCCACTATCTTGATCCATTTTCCTCTGCTCTGGTATTATTTCTCATTTATTTCTCATCATTTCTAATTTGATTCTGTTACTATGTAGAGTCAGAACACAAAGGAGGAGAATAGAAGTAGACATTGCTGCTCTTCCCCTTCACCATTATTTTTCTCCTTCCCCCTCACTTTCACACCTAGCTATACTTTTAAAACAGCTTTCTGAATTGGAGATATTATAAATACGGTTTTGCACACTTAGCCTCAAACCTTCGTGATGTCTGTATGTTATTCCATCTCTTAAGGTGCAAACAGAGAAGACATTTTTGCAGGATTTTCAGGAAAGGCAGGGAGACAAACCTTGTAATATTCCCAAATTGTTTAATTCAGTTCCTACGAAAGAGAGCTGAAATGGCTTCATGCTGTTCCTGAAAGAAAACAGTTGTCTGAATGAGTCAGTGAAACAATTTCAGATTCGGGCTACCTCAGCAACAGCCCTGAGTGGCTACAAGAGGGAAGTGAAAATAATCCTTCTGTTATGGCAAGAAAAGGGTGGTATTTCAGGAGGGGTCAGAGCTACTGGGACCATGACATTTGGCAGGTATAAATATACATAAATGAGATAGGGCACAGATGCCCCAAATCTCTCCCAGCTGAGGTTTACTCTGTGAGCCTGCCAGGAGCCCAGCTGGAAGATCGTAATACATACAATAAAATAAAATAGATTGCTCTTGGCTTTATAATTCTTCATCTCTATTTCAGAGATGGGAGGCAAGAGAGGGACAGAGCTTTGATCCTTTCTTTGGCACTATGAACCCAGAGTCAAACAGTTTTTCCCAAAGAACTGTAAGAAAAGAAAAATGTACAAAACTGTAGTGGAAAAAATGTTGACTGTGTTAGCTATTACACAGTGAAAGATGCTCTGATAACACAGTCTAAAAAAACTCCCAACAAATCCCCCAGAAAAAGAAATGTGCTCTAGAGGAACAGCACATATGCCAGAGATGGCGTTGTAAAACTCAAAATTTTGATTTAGAAAATCTTCCATGAAAGCACAAGATGGAGGGGTCTGGATACAAGGCAATTTCTTGAAGTAGATCTACACATTCAATGACATCAGTGCCGTGGCGAAATCAGAGTAACTAAGTTATGTGTTTGCTGGGTTTGGTCTTTTGTACTGCAGGCCTTACATTTTTACGAAGCTCTGGGAAGAGTTTTGTGGGCAGATATGGGAATAGGTTGAAAGATAATCATGTGGACCTTTTTGAACTAAAAATCTAGTGTGCCCATGGTTAGTTAGAAAGGTAGTTTGGAAACTTTTTTTTTTTTAAGTTGTGTTTTGGCTTCTTTTTTAAGTTAGGAGACATCAGAGTCACAGAGAGGGAATCTGAATGACTTAGAAGCACAACTTCTTCAGCTGTCTGCCAAATTTTTCAGTGTTTCAGTATAACTCCTAATTACAAGGAGTTGTTTAGTCATGAAATGAATGATAAAGATTTGGATAGCTAGAAACTAAGAAATAGTTTGAGGTGCTCAAAAAGAACTTTGCATTCCCTTCCTGTATGTGGTTGTGTCTGTGAAGCATTTGGTATATTTCTCCCTCACAATGTTGTTAGGTGCTCGAAATGGTATCAAAAGTCATAGCTTTGCCAATGACACCTGAATCTGGTGTCCCTCATTACACATAACTCCTATTTCATATCAGCAACAGCACAATGGGGGTACATCTTTCTGGGAGAGGAGGTTATTTGTTCTTTGGCCTTACATATGACATCAACACTGGTGTGGTGTCCTAATTATGTAGCCTCACTGCCTGCCAGCTCTTATTTTTCTATACAATAATGTAACATCTTCCTAATTATACTATAGAAACTGATGACACAGTATCCTTAGCAGTACATAATTATCCTTTCTTTTTTTTCCCCTGTATTCTAAAAGTCACCATTTTCATGAGATCTAAAATCTGCAAGTTGCTTGATAATTAGTCAGTAAAAACTGGATTATCTCAGATCTGTCTGACAGATGTTCTGCAGAAATGGTTAATTCCTTAGGATGTATAAAGCATTTCTCATAAAATTATGAAAGGGGGTTTTTTTTATGTTTACAGATGCATTGAAAAAAATTAGATAAGGAAAATTCTCCCCAGTGCTGTAAATTAAAGCCATAATTTCTCTGAAATTTAGTTCAGCAGTTACTTATTGCAATAGCCATTTAGAAAGTAATTTGCATAAATGTCATCTTTGCCAGTGTTGATTATATAAAGATGCTGCTGGTAACTTCAAAATATACCTGATTACTTGAAGATGGCATTTTCCATCACTTTGTGGATCTCAGAACACAAGTCTGCTGACAAATCTTTACAGCTAGTGTGTGCATTCAGTCGTTTGTCATCCAAAAGGACTTACACCATTATTTATGTGGAGATAAAGGACATATTAGTTGGTGTTTGATGTCAGAATTGCTTTTCCTCTATTTCAAAATTCCTGCTGGTACAGAAAAATTTATTTGTTAAAAACAGGTATTGTATTTTATGGTTAGGCAAAATACATTCACACAGAAAGAGACATGGATTTTATACAAAGTTAAGTTTGATGACAAGCAATGGAGGGCAGGTTTTCGGAAGTTTGTTTTTAAATGTAGCTTAGAAGGTCAAATTCTCATCCTGACTATAATCACAGACAAGCTCCAGTCCATCTTCCTCAGGGAGGAACTCCTGTTTTGGTTTTGCTTCACTACAGACAGTCAAGAGAGAGGTAATATGTAAGTGCAAAATTATATATTGAAGGATGTAGTTTTCATAAGGGTGGTACCTCAATTTGGGCCTTTATACCAAACGCAACATGGTCAACCCAGATGCTTGCTGCCAGGAAAAGCCAGCAAATTAGAGACTGTGGAACACATCAAACTGTTATGAACCGAGAATTCTTTTTGTTTGGTTGGTTTATTTCAAAAAAATTATTTGGAATACTGTTAAGATTTTGGTATTTTTTAATAAATTACAGGAGGAAGCAACCACATTTACTTCTGATTTTGTCCTGAGCCTGGACTCCAATGTGGTAGAGAAAGCAAATACACTATTTCTCTGACCACATATATCACTTAAGCAATTTCATAGCTATTGCACTTCAATTTCATACCCATAAGCTGGATTCAATAGACTACACACAACCCTACATCATATCTTTCTTTTCATGTATGCATGAGAACTTTTTTCTTAACTGTTTTGAAACTTGCATCTTTGCAAAAATAATTCAGTTATCTTAGTGTAATTAATTTTCTTAACATTTTTTCTTCCATGGCAACCTTCTCCATGAGGGCAAATATTGATTGTAGCCTTATTATGTGACCTTTTACTACAAGAGAGCAGCCATTCTGCCAGATTCATGTTTGTATCTTTCCCCATGCATATAAGGCTGGATGCTGTTCAGAGAAACCATTAATTTTGTTTGATTTGGTTTCACAGATATTTCTGACTATTTCTGAATACAGTAAAGCTGATGTTTGGCTATTGGATAACCTAACTTTGCTAACCCAGTTTGCTTTCAAATTATATATATGAGAAGAATTACATCTCATTAGAAAAAAATAATATTGTTTTCCTTATTTATTCTGCAAATTTGACTAGGAATTTTAAGCTATAGGTGATGAAAAGTTACTGGAAAAAATGTAGTGAATTATTGAATAATCTATTTTCATGCTATTTTTAAAGGAGTGTTTGAGATTTTTTTTCTATAACGTATTTATTCTCTGTAGCACATTTGAAGTCAAATTTCTTTGAAGTCAAATTCCTCTCTGGACTTGAGTGAACTGTCATTGATATTGCTTAGCATTATCCACTGCCCTCTGTTCACTGAGAAAATTGCTGACTTTTAGACATGGAATGTTATTTGGGTTTGTACTTTCGTATTTAACACAATTCTGCAACTGGCAGTAAGTGCAGAATTCAGGCAATCTGCTCGCAAGAGTAACTGCAACTATCAAAATAGACACACAAAATATTGGCTACTGGAATGTTCTATTTTTTTCACTTTTATGGAGATTAATGGTGAGATTTCTGTGCCTGAAAGCTGTACAAAAAGGAAATGTAGGAAGCAACTTCCTTAAAGCATTAAGACTGCTTTCTGGAAAAAAATGGAAAGCAATATCTTTGCAGATTTGGTTTAAAACCTACATGTAGTACGTCTACAAAATTTTATTCAGAAAAGAAGGTTAGTGATAAATCTAGTTTATTATAAGGCAAGGAGGAGAAAGGATTATGCACCCCTGAGGAAAGGTTCTTTTCAGTTTGATAAATGCAGCATAAGTTATTTGCTACAAAATGCCAACTCATTCTAGAAGTACACTGATTTTTATACTCCTATCTACTTAGGGAGCATAGGTTACTTTCACATTTTGTGGTTTGGAAGATATCAAAAAATTATGAGATGGTTATTTAGAAATACTGATAAATTTTGAGTACACAAAAATTATATTTTATTTTCCTACATGTGGTACAAATATAAATGTATGTAAGTTATGAAGAAAGTATTCTGTCCTTCCAGAAAATTCTTCAGGGGACAGCAGAGATTTCAGGTTAAAAATGTCTGATACACCAGAAGTAAAGTATATATGGAAGGCAACAGAGATGATGTTAGATAAGAGGAATGAAAGTCCAATGGAACAGTCTGAAAGCAACTGGAGTTTAATGCTGGACCAGGTCTAAATTGAAAACTAGAGATGTTTTGGACACCTCCACAGAAGGACAGCAATGCCACAATACTTTAGGGTCTGTAAGACCTGTTTGCTCTTTCTGTGTGAAGGTGGATTATACAACTTCTCTTACAGGAAAGGCTTGAAGAACATGACATTTCCATGTTTTCTCAGCATTTACTCTCCCAGTAAACATGTTATCCAGTTTACTGGGTAATAAATTAACCCAGTCTTAAGTAGTTACTATTGAGAACAGTGTGGATGGAGAACTTGCAACTTTGTGAGTCTGCCCAGCAAGTTACCCTTTGGCACGCTCCCAAACATAGACTCATAGAATCAACCCTAAGTCCAACCCTTGATCCAACACTGCCGTGGTTACCAGACCATGGCACTAAGTGCCACATCCAGTCTCATCTTAAAAACCTCCAGGGACGGTGAATCCACCACCTCCCTGGTCAGCCCATTCCAATGTCTGATTACTCTCTCTGTAAAAAATTTCTTCCTAATATCCAACCTAAACCTCCCCTGGCAGAGCTTAAGACCATGCCCTGTTGTCTTACTGCTGGTTGCCTAGAAGAGACCGATGCCCACCTGGCTACATCCATTGGCTTTCTTCTTAGGACCCCATTAGGCTCTTGTAAGTGTCCAAATCCAGTTTATGTACTTGAACATATTGTCCTGTTTTGAATTATCTGGTACCTAAAATATTTAAGCGTGTTAAGCAACTCTTCTGGGCCCTTGGAAAAGCCTTTTTCAGTTCCTTAATAATTTTATTTCTCTTCTCCTTTATCCTCTACTTGTCACCATCTTTCAAGATCCAAAGAGCTCATAACAGTGTTATTTATAGCTGGAAATTGAATTAGTTTTTCACACTAAAATAAAAATATAGAAATGTCAACTTGGATTGAACTAGTTTATTAAAGGAATGTATTATTATTAATAATTGCTAGTATAATTTATTGGTATGATTACGGCATTTAAAGAAAGCCAAGCTGTTGCCTGCATCTTAAATGACTATATTTCAACTTTTCAGCATGTAATTTAAAAATATGAAGTAGTCACCTTATTATACATCATCTTCCAGGATTTGAAAGCAACTTATACATATAAATGGTTTTAGCCTCATCAATGCTTCTAAATGATGGGGAAAAAATGACATTTATTAAGTAAATGCATCTAGCACCGATCCTGTCTGCTGGATTTAAAGTCTTGATTTACATTTCAAAATACTTTGGAGGATTAATCATCTCAAACTAGTCTAGGTTGATTATGTGGGCTCCTTCCGCCCTCAACAGAAAGAGGGAGAGAGATCCTCCAGAGGCCTGTCACACTACTTTTAAATACCCATTTGTAGGAACAACCGCCCTTTAGAGGTACATCTCTCTTTCCAGGAGGAATAGACAATTGGGTGAAAGAGATACTTAACTTTTAGGCACTTTAGAACTGCTGAAGGTAAGTGAGATTGATCTCTTCTCCTGAGAGTCTATTCATTAGTTTCCTTTTAATGCCTTGTAAGAAAACTCCTACTGTGTGCCATTGAAATACTTTAGATAAGTGGTGAATGGGCTGCATGGCTCTACAAATTGGATTCATCTAATAAGTAGTAAGAATTAGTAAAATTAAACATAAGCTTTAACTAATGAACTGATAAAGACAAAATGCTCTCTTTATCTCTCTTGCCTCTAAGATGCTTAAGATCCTTTCTTTGTCACTCTCCTTGCTATTAATTGACTCAGAATTTGTTATCCTCCATAAAAATCTTCCTCTATTTTCTTTATTTGAAGAAAAAACAGATTATTATCAATGGAAAATAATGGAAACCTCTGTCAGTTCATCCTTCAATTTAAATATTAATTTAAATCTTTTAAAATGGCTATTTGTTTGATATATAGTAATTGGAAAGCCAGAGTTTCAGTCAGATGGTGGGGTTGTTCCCTAGCAGTAATGCTAGTTATTTCTTGCTTGTTGTCACTAAATTCGGTACCCTGGGGGAGACCTTCTAGTTGGAGAAGGCTCAGTTATTATAGGAGCTGATCACTTTTATGACAAGTCATATGAAGAACTGTTCACACTTTACTCCCAGGTCATCCATTCAAATAGCTCTTTCAAATAGCACTTTCATTGTCTGTACAGTCCTCTGAACTAAGTGAAATTGCTTTAACAAACAGCAACTCTTGTCCCTGGCTCCACTATCATAGTTCAGTCTTCAGCAGTTAACAAATAATCTTTAGTCCTCCAGTCTAGATCATCAGCAATCAGTTTTCCTTCACCTGAATTAAGGGATGTTGATTTTTTTCCCCCTTCTTAATCTTTGAACTAATGGTAGCTTTTTTTTCTTGGGTTTTTTTTCCTCCCTTTTTTTTTTTTTCTCTTTTGCCTGTTGAGAACGAGATTTATGTGCATTTATGGTCACATAGATATTCAAGTGTCTTCTGAAAGATTTTAAGGAAATTAAAGTGAAACTTATGAAAAATATGATGTAACTGCTGACTAATGGACCATTTAGAGCACAGAACCAGCATTCCAGAAAGATCTCAAACATGTAAAAGAATAATGTCCAACGCTGTATGAGATGCTGAAGCTTTACCAGGGACAAAAGGTTCATGACTCAAGACACAGCCCTTGGGCTGTCTTGAATAACCTTATCAGCCTGTGAATGAATGTATAAAATTGAATCTGATATTTGTAATATAGAAAAAATATTCAAAGCACCAATGTCAGGGACTGTGTTTTTTGTGTCTTGACCTTAACTATTACTTCTGTATTACAGTTAAGGACAGAAACGTGGGAAACATCTAAAAATATTTCAGAACTGAGACAACAAAAGAAAGCATCTTAACTGTGTTAAAGCTCTGTCTTCTGACAGGGATACATTTCTACACCTTCTCTGCTCCTGGTATTGCCACAGGAATATTGGGAACTGGAAAGTGGCTTGTTTAGAGTACATTGTTCTTTCTCTCACTGGCTAACTGGATTCTTTTTTTAAGGATAAGTAGCTGACACAATATTTCAAATGAAGTCAAGGAAAGCAGCCTACCCACTGTAAGTGTGGCTCTTCTCACTGCATCTCCAGTGAGACCCACTTTCTGAAATGTAGAATGTCATGCCATGGCAGATGTGAAATCTGGGAAAATTTCCAGAGAAATCACTATAAAATAAGGTTCTCAACATTAGCTGCTGTATTTATCCTTTTTTCTCTCTTGAACTATCATTAGCAACACTGAAGTCAACACTGGGTAATGGACTGAGGGGATAAACAACTGATAGAAGAACACTGAGGCAAACACTGTGTTTTCCAGTACACTTTTACCCTTCTTTGGAAATCTGTGGCCATTCTTAAAGAATAAAAGAGCTCTTTCACTGCTATGGCACAGTTTTACTCTGGGGCAAAGAGCCACATACCAGAAAACTGGAAATTTAGGCTTTTCCTGTGACATCTGAGAAGTGATGCAGTGGGAATAATTATGTGATTGCTGCTAGTACTGATGGTATCTCCCTACCTAGTTGGTACTGCTAATCCATTTTGCATTGGCTTGTGCTTCTGGGAAAAAAATCATGCCTAAACTGAGGAGGAAGATGTTAACGATTACATTGCCTCCAGCATTTCGTTTGTGATGTCCTACTGATTTTCCTGTCAGTACAGATGGTGTCTATCAGGTGCTACCTTTAGATATTTCTGAAGAACTGGAGGAACAAGCAGGCAGAGGGTGGGACAGATGCCACTCCTCATTGTACTTCTTTGAAAACATCTTTAAAGAAAGTCTAAATAATCCTGCTTTACATAACTGGTTGAGGATTTCCTTCAAGGAGACTCGTGTCATGAACCTCCCTCATCTGCTTGCAACACTAAGAGTTTATAAAAACCAAACCCTGAGAAGTGCATTATGTACAAGAGATTCCATTAAGAAGGATTATTTTAGCTGGTGGAATAGGGAGCTACAAAGAGATTGATCTGAATTAGCCTGACATCAAGATTTGGCAAAAGCATAAGCCTTAATTGGAACTACTTTCCCCCTTTCTTAGAAAGCCAATACGCACACAAAACTGAACCTTAGAAATTGCAGGGCTGCAATGACCTTGAATTAATTAATCAACATTAGCATGATTTGAGATTTAGCATTTTATACAGTTTACAAAATCAAATACTGAAATAGGATAAATATTTGCAATATTTACCATTTCATAATTTCAACTAGTTTTACTGTAAAAATTAGTGAAAATACTTCTCTGAATCCACCCTAATATCCTGGAAGTTGAAAGAAAAAAAAAATAGAAAAAAAGAGACTTCTCTGAACATGGCAGGGATTCAGTATTAAGAAGATAATATTATCATCATTTTATTTTTCAGGTCAGGCACCTGGAATTATTAACAGCAATAGACAATACTGTAGAGTATGATGGTGGTAGTTATCTGACTGGTAGTCTAATGTGCAACATTAAACCTCATAACAGGAGATTTTTAAACTTTTAATAATTACTCTATTAATGGCAACAGCATTAATGCCTAGAATGTTGCAGCTGCAGAAGCTCTAATTACCCAACTGATGCTGTCAGTATTCATAACTCTTGGTCTTTCTTATTCTCTTACTATTGGCTTTCCCCAGCTGGTGGAATGACAATGCCTAACTTCTGTTTTTCCCTGGCTACTACATTCCCAAAACCAAACTCCTTAGCAAGCTAAATGCTCTTTTCTCCATTCATTTCAGTGGAGGTACATCAATGCATTTCATTGCCCATTTTCTCTAGCAGAGAATCCAATCTACCGGGAGGAGGGAAAGAAATATCCTAGAGAGATAACCTTATTTTGCCTCCTGTAGTATAGGTTTTGAGTTATGGTTTCTCTGCCTTTGTTGTTTATGTAATATAGAAGGGCTTGTAACTATTCATAACTTTAGAAAAGAGCCAAGTGTTCCGGATGAGTTTGCATATATTATAAAAGGAGATACTGTTCCATACTGCCACAGTCTTACGTCACGTTCTGCAACAGTAATTCCCGTGGATATATATTTTGGTTGTATATTGGACCATGGTAGGAAATAAATTCTCTGATTTATTTACAGAAGAATGTTTTTTTAAATATTGTTATTTTTAGTAATTAATAGTTGTTTTCACTTATTCTTTACTTCTTTAGGCACAGAAATAAGCTCCTAGGCTTTGGCAAAATTTAAAGGAGCAAAGACTGTGATAGGAATACCAATCCAGCATGGCAGCTGAGTTAGGGATAAGTAGAGTCTGGAAGACGACGACAAAGTTTCAACATAGGATGTGAAAAATTTAAGCAGAGGCAGAAGCAAAAGTAATGCAGCTGGAATTAAACTTTAACTGCAGTGGAATCAACAGACAAACATATGTTGGGTTCAGTAAAACAGCATTTCACCAAATGTGATTCATGCAATTTTTGCAGCTGTTTTCTGTACAGATCAAAATATGCAAAATAGAATATACCATGAAAATAGAACAATAAAGAATAAATTATTCATATCTGCTGAATTAACAGCTACAAAAAGACATAAATCGGAAAAAATATAATGACACAGAAGACCCAGATGGTTTCTTTAAGATAATACATGTGACTTTATGTAAAAGTAATGGTCAGGAATTGAAAGAAATTATACTGAAAGCGAGTATTACAAGAGTTAAATTGGGAGCTCTCTTTTGGTGACTTCCCTGCTTCCGGCTGGTCGGGGAAGGTGTTTGCTGTTATGTAGAGCTCAGTAAGATCAGACCTAAGCACTTCCATTTTCTTGTGTGCATTCTCTCTTTTCTCATTCATCAGTTCCTCCTGGTCATGACAGTCCAGAAATCTGGTCTTTTTCAGACTTTGCCTTATGCCTCCCCAACCTGCAACTTCTTGTTTTTCCTCCTATCGTGACATATTTTTTTTTTTTTACTTTCTCATCTAAAATTGAAGTCATATACTCTTTAGAATAGCAACTACTATTTACGTGTTTGGTAGTGTCTTTCCTAGTTTCCCATTCTCTCTTCTTTAGATCACCTGTTTGTATCTGATTGTCTATTCAAAGCTTTTCTGCTTTTCTTTTCTCTTTTTTTTTTTTTCAACTATGTTTCCTTCCAAACCCTAGGCTGGACTTTTGTTACTTTTCCCATCTGTCTTTAAGCATAAAAAACGGAAATGGGAAGTATCAATTGCTCTTGATTGGGAATACTTACAGAAGAGCTGAGACATGAGGAGCTCCTTTGCCTCTTTTCAATACAGCTTATCTCACCGTTTTTGGCAATCTTCTTCAGCCCAGCCTTCAAATGTTCTTCTCTACCCATAAAACTCAATGACAACATGCTCTTTGGCTGCTTGTTCTTATTGCAACAAGCAAGGCTGGCCAGTGAGGTGTACTTCCTCTCATGGTCTTTGATCAATCAGGAGCAGTTTCTAGGATTTTAAACCTCTCACCTGATGCAAGCTGCCTGTTTTGTTTCAACTTAGCTTGCTCATACAGGATCTTCTTCTATCTCCAGGATTTTTTTCTACCTCTAGACATCCTGCCTGAATGCAGCAGGCAGGAAAGGGGTCAGTCTGTGCCTCTCCGTTCCAGTGGAGCAAGTTTTTTTTTTCTTTCATTCTCCTTTTAATAGTATCATAATGTATTTTTGTAATTTGCTAATTCTCAATTTCTGATGGCCATTCTCCCAAAAATCAAGTGAATTCATTGCCTGACAACATTCAATGGTCACATTGTTGAAAACCTAGTAAATATGCACTGTAAGTGGTTGTATGGGCAGCAGAAGTAATTATGCCTCTTTCTATGCTTGTGCATTGACATCAATCTCTCTTGTGGTTTCTCTCTTATCAGAAAAACACAAACTTTCCCTAGGGTCCTTCTTGTCTTTCTGGTTTCTTATTTTAATGAAATCTTCAGGTAAGTTAATATGCATGAGACCCTTCTTCATTTGCAAAGGTGTTAAAATGCCCCAAGGGGATGGAGAAACAGACACTGATATATACTGAGATGCTAGGAGTGCTCTTTCTTTGGGAAACCAAATGTAAACCAGATAGGATAAGACTAAAAAGCATACCTGATTTTTTATACACCTGTGAGTATTGGCCACTTAAGACAGATAGGTCCGACATTTCTCGCTAGGGATGTTCTGCAAATGCTCAGTTGACCTGAAACACAGGTCTGCACAATGTATGTTTGATGTCGATTTGCTCAGCAGAGCATTTTGTCTGCGTTCATTTGTTTAAGTGTTTGCAGAAACTCGATACGTCAGTATCAGAATTTAGTAGATCTGGTGAAGCTGTTAGGTATAGATTAAACAGGCTTTCTCTTTTCCTTGAAAATGTGTATAAGTACCATATGTAAAAGAATTCTTTAGTGGACTTTGAGTCATGCCTTCAGTGAATGGCCAGTTGTAATTTACTCTGCAATTTAGTCTTACAGTTTACCAGGCTAAACAGCAAGGTAGAGGTTAAATTTTAGTTTTAATTAAATCACTGAAATGGTATAGACAAGACATGCGTCTTTATTGTTCTTTTTATTACAAAACTTCCTCATCCTGTTATGGTTTATTTTCCATACTGTAGTGCAATAAGAAAGATGATTAAAATGCCTTTATAACATTATTATTGTTTCTGTGTTGGTGGAAGTTATGCCAATTTAATTATATCAGTCTAGCTGAAATAGTACCACTTTGTGATCAAGCTTTGGCTGTGACAGTATGTGTTTTACTTCTGTAGGATTTACCGATGCTGTGTTAATAGAAATTTTTTGTTTTGTCTGGAGCTTGGTTATTTTTTTCTTTTCATTCATAAGTGAGCATAATTCACACAAGTAAAGTTCTTAGAGATTAAAAGAAACTTAGAGTCCAAAGAATCATCTGTGACAGCATTTAAAGTGAGCATAAGCAAACCTCATTATTTAGAGCTGTTTTCTCCTTTTTCCTTTACGAACAGGACTCTGAAGAATTTATTCAACAAACATAATCCTTATATAAAATTTGTCACGTTTTATGGTTTTTATTTCAGAGAAAACAAATTGTTTACTTTCTTAGAAATTAGGCGTTTTATAGAAATTCAGCTTGTTCAGAGAAAAACCTTGAGACATATGGTCTTTTGATTACTGGGTTTAGTACTTTTACTTTGGAAATGCATTTTCAGCTGAAAAATTACTTCATTTTGAACACATTTAAAATTCACCAGAACATGAACATTCAGACTTTTTTTTTGGGTGGGGTTTATTTTCCATTCATTAGGATGTTTTAATTTTCCAAGTTCATGTTTTTTACTGTATAATATTCTTGTTGGAAAAATTCAGAAATAACAGCTATAGTTTGTGAAAGGTACTTTTACGAAGTACCAAGGTCAGATTTCTGTATTTGTTTACCTTGTTTCACAACTAAGTACTCCTTCCTCACAACATTCTGCCTCCTGTGCAAAAACATACCTGGTTACAGTATATGAATGACTTAATGCCCTCCTTGTGTTTGCATGAGTAGTTGTATTTTTAAAAAAGAAAATATTGAATTGGCAAAATCTATTTTGATTCCAGACAGGAAAGTTCAGTGCAGGGCAGTGATGGTGTACGTGTTTTTAGGTGTGCATGTTGATGTGCTTCTTTAGCTATCCTGTCATTTCACATCCTCCTGTTTTAGTGCTGTGTCCTTCTCTTTCCCACAGTTATGTTGAAAGGGATCTGATTCAAAGCTGTCTGAAGTTCCTAAGGATCCTAAATTCCAATGGCTGCTTGACCATATCACTACTATGCAACTCACATTTAAACCTAAGTGTGTCAATATTAAGACTTGCAGTGTTATGGATGTGAAGACGTGAGAGTTATCTAGAACTACCAAGAGGGACTGGCATTTGGTAAGATTTTTCCCACCATGTTTCCTGGTCCCTAGCCCTGTTAAGCAATATCCAAACACACGATGCTGAGGCAGCATTCCCGGGCAGGGCTGATTTCTGTTCTTCCCCACAGATGCTTTCACCTGAGCTGATGCTGCTTTGATGTCCACAACCAGGCAGCCTGTGCCCAGTTAGCAAGCAATTAAAGCTGACCCATCACCTCTCATCCAGCCAGTCTTCACCAGTGCTTTAAGAAACAAAACTGTTGCACAGCCTGTGGCTTGGAGAATAGGCAATTAGCGAAAGAGCAGCAGTGGAGAAGTCTGCAAGGGCCAGGGAGCAATAAAAGGCAGGAAACTTTGTCCCATCCTACTTAATATATTCACATCTCAAAATTTCCCTGCTTTATTATATCTGCTGTCTCCCCCAGACATCCTTAGCACTGAATTTGTCTATCTTTGCTATTTCACACTGTCATGGAACTTAGTTGCTCCAGCCAGCAGCTAAGCACCACACAGCTAAGTCAGCTGTCTGAACTGTGCCCCCTCCAACTCCAACCCCCAGCCTGCTTGCTGGTGGAGTGGCATGAGGAATAGAAAAGAACCTGGCTTGACTGTTCAGCAATAACAAAAGCTTTCCTGTGTTATCATCACTGTTTTCAGCACAAATCCAAAACAAAGCCCCATACCAGCTACTCTGAAGAAAATTAACTTGATGCAATTCAAAACCAGCACAAGCACGCAGACATTAGCTGGCTACATGTGAGGAATAAACTAAATGTAAATAACATCTACCCTCTTCATGTTCCTCTTCCTCACCCAGAGGCTGGAAAGGACCTTTAAAAATATATTCTTAAACCAAAAATATTTGCACCTGAAATTCTAACATCCACTGCAGTTACCTGTGGACTATCATCATAGGCTTGAGTTTTTTAGCAAATATGCCATATTTGTTCAAGAAAACCTTCCTCTATGCCTCAGTGTGCTACAGAACTCTTTATAGGACATGCTATACTGAAAAGAAATTCTGTATTATGTCCAGGAAGTACACATTTAGGCTGGTAAGTATATAACCACATGTTCATACCTTCTTGTCCTTCTCCTCATATATTTCTTACTGCTTTTCTTACTCACCCTAACCCAGCAAATATAGTAGATCCCTTACGTCAATGGGATGTTTGTTAAAATTAAGCAAGGTGCACGCATGCTTGTCAAATTAACTTGGTAGCTTTGTAGACTTCTCAGGCCTTCAGCTGCTTTCTGGAGTCACAGTGACATCCTTATATGTTTTTAAAACCATCTTTAAAAATAGAAAAACCAACAAAGCGAAATCGTTACTGATATTAGTAATTACTATTGTTTATCGTAAAGATTAATAATGCCAAAATGTATTGGACTTTGTAAATACTCATCAGCTTGCAGAAAAATGCCTCATATTGACAATATTTTGACTTTTTGTTTCCTCAGGCAAACTGAAAATTCTTTTTTTTTACATATGTATTTGAGGAAACTCTTTATGTAGTAGTCTTGATTTTGTTTTCAGTAAATACGTAAACTGATGTTAATAAAACTCATCCTTTTACAGTTGTGTCCTCCTGTCATTCCCAACTCTATCAGTCTATCTATAAATCATTTATCATTCTTCCCTTTGTCTGTTAATATTATTTCAAATTTGAGAGTAAAATGAAACTATCATTTCAAATATCAATATGCTCTTATATCTTTGTGATGGTCTTATTTTCTTCTTATTTATTAGAGAATATATTAAAAATTGCTTGATGAAGGATTGCAGACAAGTCTGTGATTTTAAAGAGTGAATGGATTGTTAGGCTTCTCCGTGACTTTAGTCATCTCCTAAAGTGACCAGATTTATATAACATCTGTTAACCATTAGTAATCCAACTAGACTTGAAGCTATTAGCAGAGCCTTTTATAGTCACTTCCTGAATTAAAAATACATTTCTGGGGATCATATTCAACCACATTGGCGTGAGAAATTTCTTCAGAATTAAAAAAATATAATTAGACTTAACACCTCACTGATTTCCTTTGGCATGGCAAACATGAAGGTATCCAAAAGTTACTGAACATTGTCAGATCCTTTTTATTAATCTCATTAAAAGAATTTTATAAGTTTGATTATGATAAGTGCAGACTTACCATAGAGAGGGTATGTCAAAGAAAAAGAGATCCTTGCTCCTGAAATAGTTCTTTGAAAATCTCAAAATTACTGAAGAAAACAAATCAAAACTTTCCTTTTTGTGAAAATCTGTGAGAATTATTGAGGTTCGTAGGTGGATTAGGCCGCAAATTAAATTAATCTGATTAAGGCCAGGGCACAATGCATTGCTGAAGGAGATTGTTAAGGCTGCATTTTTTGACCACGGTTGGTACCTGTTGTCAGGAAAGCACCGTTGAGTCATTAAATTGTACAGAAAAATATAAATATGTAAATATATAAATATCATGTATATATAAACAAAATACAACATATGCATATATTTATATATTTATATAAATGCATAAAATGTTTCAAGGAACGTAGAATGTGGACTATTGCCTGTAGTCAATGTGAAATGAATGATCATATTAACGGAGTTCAGCTACAGCAGATTCTTTTTTCTATTGTCATTGGTACTTCACTTCTAGGAAAAGGAGGATTTTAAATTTAATCATCTGACCTTGAAGTATCTATAGGAACTGTATTTGCTGTTTAAAAATTAGTTATCATGTTCATTTTGGAGACTGCCATCACTCCAGCAGAATGCAAACGAAGCCTGTGATAAAAGGATTGATCTGCTAAAAGGATTGCTTTGCTAAAGCCAAGGCCGTTGGCAAACAGCATCACAAAACTTGAGGGACTGGCAAAAATATGATGACCTGATATCACAGACAAGAAATGTAGAAATGAAAGTGTCATGAGGAAGTGTATGTTTCTGAGAGCATCTTGGGCTTCGTTGAAATGAAAGCAGTAAGAAAACAGACCCTTAGCAGTTCAATACACTTCTGCTGCTTATTGTTTTCTGTCTCATTTTTTATTCAAAGTCTTCAGAAGGGCTTCAGCAGAGCAGGCACTCACTTCTTGGCAATCTATTAGTGGCAGACAGTCTTATTCAATGACCTGTATAGGAGTTCACTCGAAAGATGTAGTGAATAAGCATATCTTTCTGGTTGCCCTTTGCACACACTCTAAAATAAAAATTTGGACCTCCTGACAAAAGTTCCATGAAATCGTGCAGTTTGATTTATATATCAATAAAACTAGGTATTCCTTATTACCTCTTCTAAGCTTTTAGGGTTCACTTGGGTCATTCTCCTTGATCAAACAGTTAAAAAACAGTTGGCCCTTTCCTATACCCTGGTGGATCCATGATTATCCAAAATGGGAGACTATGGCACACAATGTCCTGGATAGCCCTGTTCTGAACTTGTGATGCTGAACTCTCCCATTTAGATTCCAGGAGCCCAGCTTTAAGAAAGAGCAGCAAGTAATGCAAATTTCAACACAGACTAGAAGTACCTAGCAGTAGGGTTCATGATTTTTGAAGGTTTCCTCTTCAGCTCACTTTCTTGTAACAAGACCGACTTCTTAATGTAATTTCATGTCCCTGGGAATGGAGGCTTTAGCAAAAATGCTAAACATAACCAGATTTGCCATAAAACAAGAGTTGGCAATATCATGAACTACTGCTTTGCTTCAAGCAAGCAAAGAAAAGAACGCAACAGCAGTTGCTTAAACTGGACTATTAATCTTTAAAATTGTTCCTGGGTGCAGGTAGGAGCCTTCTGGCTAGTCTCAAAAGAAGGAGTTATTTTTCTTGTCAGAAATTTCAGCATTCAAGTGAGTTTTCAAAAGTCTTTTTATGGTGCTTTTTAATGTCATCAGAATCTGGGACAGACCCTTAGATTCAGAAGCCACTCTCTCATGCATTTATTTCCAATATAGCATTTATCTCCTTATGTAGCAAGAGATGTTATGGTATTCTCATAGCTGGGACAGAGAGACATCAGAAATGAAGGAAAGTATTAAAATTAACCATACTATTGTTATGACATTATATTCTTAATCACGCCTTTATCCCCATGCTTTGTCTTTGTTCATAACCACTGTGAACAAAATATGGTTATTTGGATAATAACAAAGTAAAATCCTGTTTTGGCTAGAGGCTACGTTGCATCTGCTCCTCATAAGGGATTATGTGAGCTTTTGGCACAAAGTGTGTCTCCTATTTGCGTGCATTTCCTAGTAACGTTAGAACGAAAACTCCAAGAGAGGGTCAGTTTTGCAAGGTTTTTAAGATTAGCATAACCATGGTACAAAAGTCAGAGGGCTATAAAAGGATTAACAGCTTTAGTATGATCAAGCCAGGCAGGTCCATTACAACTGTAGGAATCCAGCCTCTGCCAACATTGCGAGAGTCTTCTCAATTTCCTTAACCAATGTATTTGTTTATTTTTATATGTATATTTATATGTATATGTTTATATTTTATATGAATTACAGGCTGTAAACATAGTGAAGTACTCAGGCACATGAGTCTGATTCTTTCTGCTTTAATAATAACAATATTACAGAAGTGTGGGAAGAGTTTTCCACAGTGGTTTGAAGAAGGTTATGTTTGAGGGAAGATATGTTGGCATCAAATTTTAATTTTGTGATATTTCAAATGTATGCATGACTCCTGTGTTGGTTTAAAGGTAAACCAGCAGGAGAAATGAACCTAACTCAAAGAGATTATAAGTCAGAATTACAATTTAATGAAAATAATACAATAAATACAATTTTGCAGAGAGTTGTTTTTTTAACTCACAACACAATGGTGTTCACTGGCCACCAGCCGAGCCCCGCGTGGTCCCCCTGAGTCCAAAGTAAAAACAGGAAAAACTTGTTGGTGAGACTGGGGCTCGCAGTCTGGTTAACAGCAGTGGTCGCAGTCCAGTCGAGGATGGTAGCTGCAGTTCGGTTGAGGTTGGTGGTCGCAGTCCAGTCGAGGTTCTGGTCCTCCTGCCTGGCTCCCACGAGTGGAGTCAGAAGTCCCTGGACTCCCAGATTATATACACCCAGGTTTAGGCAGGAATGCTCAGCCCCTCCCCCAGGGTGGGGAGTTCCACAATGGGTGATTGTGAGTCCTGGGTATGAGGACAGGAACATCCTCCTATCTCACAGGCCTCTTAACACCCAGCTTATAGCCTGAGGGGTCAGGTGTGCTCTGGGCAGCTGCTGCAAATGGCCTGTCGTTAACAGTTTCTGGGGAATGGCACAGAGGGTATAGAATACACAGTTTGGGTTACACCCACACAGTGATGAACTGGTCCTGGCTGCTTTAACTAACTGGGACAACTCCATAGGGATGTCACCTTAAAAACAACAGAAAATAAAAATAAAAAAAAATTCGGTTAAATTTTTTTTCTGAGATTTGAGATTGCTTAATGTTATAAACTCATTATTCAAATGCTCAGTTTCTAAACCTTTAGGACAGAATTTTTTATGGCCCATAATTGTAGTGTTTTCCCACTGTTGTATACTAAGACTTTTCAAGCTTTTTTTAACCTCTCATGGCTCTCTGCCCTGAGTTTTCCTACAGCATTTGTGCTGCTGGCTGTATATGGCCTGCCAATGATGTTTCTAATTCTTCACTATTACAGTTACATTTCAGTCTCATCTCCTTTCTTCATTTCAGTCAAAATCAGAGATGGCTTGAGTGAGGGACACAATAATGTGCACAAACCCTTGGCTTGTACAAACCCTTGTCATATTCCCAGTCTTCAAAACTCAAAGCAGCGCTCACAGTTTGGCATCACTCCAAATCTGGGTTGTTTCATACCTCTGGATCATCAAGAGGGAATGGCTGAGAGCAATTTTCAAACTAAGTGCTCAGCTTAATCACATGTCAAGGACTCCATTGGAGCAAAACAGCTTTTCTGGGCAGTCTTGAATTCTTTGTGTTCATGTTGTTGTTATTGTTCATGTTGTTCTTGTTGTTTTTATTTTTCTTATGTGTTCATCTTATGGCAAGTGATAAGTAAGGCTCATATTGATCCAATCACCCTGTCTTATGCTGTTTTTATCTTGGGGCTTGGAACTTTTTTCTGCCATACAGCCTGACTCCTCTGGACTGTTTCTCAGACAGAGAAAGGGCCACAAAAGGGAGGTAGACCAGATTAAGGCGTGATACATGGAGCTGGGATTTGAGCACGGATCTGAATACTGCCAAAGATCAGATCTCATCTTTATGGGCAACAAGTCTAAGAAGACAGCCCTTTGCTTGTTCTTATGATTTGCTCTTGTGACTAAAATAACACTGCATGAAGAAGATACCACTATGCTTCTCTTGTTGACTTCTTGCCTTCTGGCTTCTTAAAGACATTCCACTATATTCCACTTTGCTAGTAAGTATAGTAAATCTAATTTTAATATTGCATGTTTTGCCAGACAGGATACAGATCCCTGAGCACGTGGCAAATTAAACAATGCAGGGAAACTATTTTTATCATTTAGGTAGATCATCTTTCTGCATTTCCAAATAAATTTCCAAAAGTTATTTTGTTCACTTTTAAAAAATAAGATAAAATCTGATAACATTCTCTATAGCCCAAGGAATAAAAACAGTAAAAGAAATAGAAATAGAAGCCAGTACTGCTTAATTTGTACGTAGTTTGGTTTGGGTTTTTTTTAACAGTTGTACATGTGGAGGGTGGCCTGTAGGCAAATGGATAACAAGTGCTGTAGTGTAGATAGATTGGGAAGACAGTAGAGTAAATCAATGTAACTTTCTAACAGTAATTATGCTTGATATGGAAATCTTTTCCTGTAGTCATGATCTGATGTCATGATTACAGGATTTGCTCTGTTTGTGAACCTCTAATCTCAGTAAGTGGGAACCATGAATCAGTAATCCCACCACCTAAAAATTACTTTGCCTCTATAACTCTCAACCACTCTCAGGCCATGATGCTGGGGTTACCTCAGCATAGTCTGTGTTTGAAGATCCTATTACTGCAAATTTTCTCGTTAAGCAGTAATTAATTTAGGTGTATCACATAGTTTTTCTGGTTTAGTGTGCACTGGGTTTGCTACCACAGGGGTGAATCTGCTATATCTAGTCTGACATCCAGTTCAGACAGCTGAATAGTCCTAATAGAGTCAACCTATAAGCTTCAATTTAACAATGCTCTTCATGTCATTTGTTCACCAGAGTGCTCATGATGAGGTCAAGGTATTGATTGAATTATATCTTGAGCAGCCTGGAATCAGCATGGTTCATTGTTTTATCCCATTTGCAGGAATGCCACAATTATTTGAGTGGGCTACCTTTGACCTCTAGCTCATGGGGTAAGTAAAAGCCGTCTGTGTAACACTGAGGCAAGAGTTTAAATTAAAAACAAACAGAAAAAAAAATAGTTAAGAGTCAATACTCAAAAATAATCATCCCAATCAAGACAATATGAGGGCTAGTGACACAAATTTCTAAGTTTGGAAATGGGGAATGGCCATGGACTTCTTCAGTATTATCTTCCCAGGCCTTGAAAACCTGTTTTGTTCAGCAGTAGTGAGAGGAGATGGAATGTAAGACTTGCTTTCTTGTGAAGGAAAAAAGTGATTTTCCTCCATCCCACTCAAAACACTTAATGTTTTTGTTACAGTTTTCCTAAGAGTGTATTTTTCAGATACTAACAAGGAATGAAAGAAATATAAAATAACATGTCATAAAGCAGAAACATGCAGTGAAAAAAAAAAATTCTGCAGTGGCAATCATGTCACAGCATAATATTTGTTTGGTATGCAAGGCAATCTTGGGACATTGGTTTTTTTCCCTGGAGTTTTAATGTCTTTTTTTTTTCTTTACAACTGTTGATTTCAATTAGTCTTAATTTCTCATTAATTTTTAATTTTGCTGTTATAGACACTGTGCATAAAGTATACAGAAATAAATGGAACATCACCCTTGCTATTGCTCTTTAGTTTTAAAATGAATTGTGTTATGCTATGATCTCTTAAAATTTATCCAAATTCACCACCTAAGAAATGAAGAAAAAATCACAGAATTATTTGGGTCAGAAGGGGCCTTCCAAGACCACGTGGACAGCCTCCCCACCATGGGTGGGGACATCTTTTACCAGATCAGGTTGCTCAAAGCCCTGCCCAGTAGAAAATGTTCACTTTAGACCAAATGTAGAAAATAAGCAGATATAATGAAATTAAACATTATTTCCAAGCACTTAGAAACAGTATTACTGGGGCTTACAGGGATTACATCTCACCTAAGAGAAAGTACCTGCCGCAGCAATGATTTCCAATAATGATCAAAATTAATCCTTGGGCTGACAGCCAACACAAATCCTATACATAGTTTAAAAGCTTAAATAGACAGTTAAGTGGGACTCTGCGTTAGTAGAAGTGTGGTTACAGGGCTGATCCTACGCTCAGGAGTGAACTTAGCACAGATTGGAGTATTGCTTTAGTGCTGCCTGAATAAAGGAAGGAATAGGAAACAAGGCTTCTCTTTCCCTGTATCACCTCCCTAAATCCCACATGATTTTCCTGGAAGTCCTGTTATCTGTGTTCTGCCCCCTCTTTGTTTACAGTATCCGTCTGAGAGGTTGCCAGCTGAAGAGGTATAATTTACCTGCTGATGCATGGAATTAAAGCCAAGATATGTGCTCAGAAGACAGCAATTTTCCATCCATGGTTGAAATTTCAACTGTTAAATGAATCCCAACTAGATTAGTCAGAAAGGCTACTTGGTTTCTTTGAAATTACAGAATTTGAAACTGAGTCTCTTGCTATGAAACAGCAGCGTTTTTTTTAAGAAATAAGCAGTTTACATTACATCACCTGCTGAAGATTAAATATTTTATGCACATTTGCTTAATGTTTGCTTGTCACATTGGAAGATAACAAATGATCTATTGAAAAACTTCAATCACCTGCTTGTATTTTCTGAAAGAATTCTTAACTTTCATTAAACAGAGACTGAAAATGAGCCACTTGGGCAGCAGGTTTTCCACCATTCTCAGGGTTTCCAAGCTGTGAATTCACAAATACTGAAACACTCTCAGAAATTCACTGATTTTAAAACCTGTACACCTTGTCAAAGAGTCTTGGATTTGCTATTTGTTTGTAAATTACTATAAAGGTACAGGTTAATTTCTTTAACGCCTGGTGCATTTGACTCACTTTATGGATTAAGAATCTCCAAGTAAAAAAAAAAAAAAAAAGGAAAAAGAAATTGATTTTTTTTTTTGGTCAGGCTTTCTTTTATTGATTGGCAGCTTAACATTTATCAGCTAGAACAGTTTATGGGTGCCATTTTGTGAATTGATATTTTAGAGGTCAAGCTAATGCACCAAGTAGTTTTGTTTGCATTTCTAAAACTGATCTTTGCTGGACCATCATTATCTTCTTTTACCTGCTTTCAGAGCTCAGAATGTAATACATGTAGAGAAAAGTAACTATGAAAATCTCTTCTTACAGCCTTTATCCATAACATCTGAACAACAATTTATTTTTTTTTAAAACAGAAAGTGCTGTGATGACATCTCTTTGGGGTTTTTTGTTGTTTCCTTTCTACATGAATCCAGCAGCCTTGAAATATGAACATGACTATCTAGTTAAGTATCTCTAAACACGCCCATCAAGTCAAGGAATTTTTTTTAATCACTTCAAGAGCCAAACGTAACAGTATTCCATAAATGAAAGATTTTATTAATGAGCTGTTTCTACTAATCACATGACAAATTCTTACATTTTAAGTGTGTCAGCAACATTTATCAAGCTGTTTCCCTATGCAAATTTGCCATTCTTGGGTGCCATTGGCTGTGAACTAGCCAAGCATAAACATTGAAATAGAGTATAACACTAAAAACTCAAAGACAAAAAAAAAAAAAAGTATTAAAAAACTCTCAAAAGCAAAGAAAGCTGTGACACCAATGCCATGGACATCACAATTTATTCCTACAGTTGTGATAACAAAGCATTACCTTGCAATACTTGATATACAACTAACCCATTAATCTGTATTCCTACTCAATAAAGAGCTACTGAAATACGTGAGAGTGAATATGTGTGTACTGCTTGACAAGTGGCATTTCTTAGAACTTATAATTGTTAAAAACACTTGATAACAGTGTGCAATCTCTGGTATTGTTGTACAAAGAAAGCCTCGATTGTTTCCTGTGAGTCCGTATTTATTATGATATTTCCATTAAACTGAGCTGTGTGTTAGCTTCTGATTTCACAAGTCATTTTCAGGCTGCAGCTGAAAATTTTCTAAACTAGTATCAAGGATGGACAAGCAAAACCAAAAAAAAAATTCCTCATCAACTGGAAATATTATTCCAGCAAGTCTGCATTTAATGGGTAAAAAACTTATGGAGAGTAAAACAAAAGATGACAAAGGTAGATTTCTTACTGCTAACTAGCAGCAATATGCACTGGCTGGAGGTAATTTTCAGGTGAAGCCAGAATAGAGGCAATTAACAGAGGAGAACAAAAGAACTACTACTGCGACTGGAATCTGCACCAAATAGCCCTTTGGTCAGGGTGAAAGTAAGACAGACTGACAGGACAGATTTTTTGAGTGGGATGCAAAGGGCAAATCAGTGTCATGACAGCGCGGACAAGAGGGCATGCATGTAAGCCAGTGGTATTTCGTGGGCATCTGGATGACAATTTTACACACATTTTTTACAGCTACCTTGGAGTTGAGAATAGGAAACACGGAAACATAAATCTGAATTAATTATTTAATTATCGATGTAACTCAACTCTCATTTATCTGCAGTGAAGAGTTGTGGTTTGTCTTGGGGGTTTTTTTGCCTTTAAATGATGTCCATTCAACTTCAGTGTATTTTGCCTAAGCATGACCTAAAGACCTAAATCTGTTGTTAATTCAAGTGAATTTTCCTGTTTGTATTTCACTGACAAGCTGTTAGAAAACCTTAGTACACTAGTATGTTTGCCATTTTCATTGCTCCAAGGGGAAGTGGGATGAAGTTTATTAAAATGCACAGACATTATACATGCTGTGTGGGTTACAGTGCAGCCAGTACCCATTAGAGTAGATTTAATATCTGATCAGGAAGATGATTTGAATGAAGAAAAGTTACTGCTTTTATTTTAAACTCAGATCTGTTCCCAGTAGCAGATTTCTTCACTAAACTGAGAAGGTGGTAATCTGGGTGATGGGCAGAGGGGAGAAGAGAGAGGAGGGTGCTTGAATAGACATGTCTTTTCATTTGAATCTTTAGCAACTGGAACAGCCTAGCTGCCTGTGGTCCTACTTAAAAGAATAGATATGATTTATAGATAATATTTTAAATAAATATGATTGAAGTTTGATTTAAATTGTTTCCAGAACCATGGGGTAAAGCTGTCTCTGTTGCCTGTTAAAAAAAAAATTAGTCCTTAAGCGACATTCTAATCAAGTAACAACAAAATTTGCTTTTCAGGCTGTAAGTCCATGGGGACATAGGCTATGCACTGTGTTTTGTACAGTATCTGGCATGACAGTTCTTCTATGAGGCAGAAACTCCTCTGTGCAACTGCAATATAATCAATATATGTTTGCAATTTCCTCTCTCCACTCCAACATCCTACTTTCATGTTAAAATTACTGGTATGAGAGTTAAGGCAAATTAGTTATTTTGTTGTCCTTATAATAATTGAAAAGGTCTTTTATTTTGCCTTGCTTTACCATAAAGAAAGTAAAGAAAGTCAGAGGTTTTCACACTTGTTCCCTCCCTTTCCTAGGAAACGGATCTCATGACCTTTAACATCTCAATGCACCGCTCTTGGTGGCGGGAACATGGACCCGGCTGCATACGAAGGGTGGTTCGTCCTTCTGCCCCTGGTGTCCTAGAGGATTACTCCTATGTCTCCGTGACAGGCTGCATCATTGATTTCCAGTACCTAGAGGTCATTCACAGTGCTATCCAAATTCTGCTCTCTGTAAGTTCATGTTTCTTTTTGTACTGGAATTCCATCAGTCCTTTCACGTGCAGCCTGCTGCTGTTGTGTGTCATGGAAGGGGGATGTAGAAGCTGATGCATAGCGGCACAGATTTTTTATTGTATTTTGAATTAGAGAATTATATACATGTTATTAAAATGTGCACTGCCCTTTTCTTTCCCTAAATCTTGTCAAGCTCAGTACAAGCATAGTCCCCGTTCTGGCCTCTACTGGGACAGGTAAAAATTAACTCGACTTCTTGGCTCTTATTCATTAAGACATGTACAGCAAAGGAGAGCAGCCTTGACCAAAATTAATTTGCCTAAATCTTTCTGAAGTTCACAGTCAATGATGGCATTTATTCAGCTCTGAATGTAAATATATTTTACATGATACATGGCTAAGTTTCTTTCCAAAGTGAGATATGGATGTAATACTTGAAAAAGGTCAGAGAAGTATTAGGAATTAAAGTACACATTCATATGTTATTTGCTCCTTCCTGGAACTCTGTGTTATCAAAATACGCTGCTTCCTTGGTCCACAATTGTTGCAACACCAAACAAAAAATTCAATAGGAAGTTGTTATAAAAAGCCTGCAGTGCAGGGAAATGCTGGGACATATGTTGCTTTGGGAGCAAAAGCCAGTCTTTCCTCAATCTATTGTGCTTGTGATTAACAAGTTGTTTGTCATGAGCTGTGTGTGATCTCCTAGGTGGTAGCTCTTTCTCTACACAGCTGTGCGTCATACATTGCAACTGGCTAACCCCAAGTGATTGCACATCAGATCGATCACCCCAGATGCCCAGATCTACTTTGAGAACATAAATGTTTGCGAATTGAGAACATAAGTGCTCATCCTAACCATGGCTACTAGTACTTGTCAGACAGTGGAAGAAGAGATGCAGTCTGCAGTCCACACCTAATAGTCAGGTGAACTATGTTTGACCAATCAGAAAGGATAGATATTCCTGGTCTGTTCAGTACTTCAGACTGTTTTACTGACTGGTAAATACTACCACTTGCAAAGTAAAAGGGATCTTCAGAATAAATCTCACTCATTAGCTTAAAATTATTTTCAAATTTTAATTTTTACATTTTTTCAAGATAAGGATATTTCTCTTTCAAAAGAAAAAGAAAATCTGTATATGTGCTTATGTCTGTCATCCTGTCCAACTGTCTGAAAGTTCAAGATAATTTCTCTGCAGTACTACATGCCTTTTGTAAGATGTCAAGTGCTCTTTCTTTGCCACTTCTTTTAATCAAACTTGGATAAACTTGTACATCTGTCATTAATGAAATTCCACTTGAAAATCCAGGTCTAAATTAGTGCACTTGGTTTACACATCACTGACATCATGTCTGCCTATACAAGAATGTGTCTGCTCCTGGTCTATCAGCTTCCCAGGCATCAATGACCTCACAAGCACCTACACAAGCCTTCTCCCTTCAGTCAGGCAGCAAAAGATTTTGAGTCAGGATCTTTTCCAGTGAAGACAAAAATTGCTTCTTTTGCAACCCAGCCCTGTGTATGCCAACATAAATCATAAAGTTTCTGTGAAAATGTGCCTTCCAGATGAACTTTGCACACTGTATTTGCGAAGCTTTAACTGAATGCTTCTTTCTTACTTTTGGGGGGGACTGATACTGAAAGCAGGTTGCTTCTCCCATGAGTTCTCCATTTGCAGCAAATTTCCCTCGCAATGCAGTGTCATTCACTCTGCATCACTGAGTCTGCAAAGGGGAAACTGAAGTGTCATTAGTTTAAAAGAAGAAGAGAAATATTTTAAATACTCCCTCAGTTCTATAAGAAAAGATGTATTATCTTAAAATTTTTTTCTAGCATTTTTGTGATTATTAACAAACTGAGTGTTCAGTGGAAGTACAGCTGGTTGTTGAAATCAGGAACTGTTTTCTTCTGTAATAAATGGTGGAGTAGAGTTCTGGTTAAATGACAGGAACACAAATATTGATATTATAATAACAGAATAAACCTGATTAATATATACAAACTAAGAGAAATATTAAAATTTTAAAAGTGTAGAAGTTATGTAGTAATTATAAATCATAAGAAGTAACTGGCTTTCCCTTTCTGAAGGAGTGACTGATTGCCATTCTGGATACAATTCATTGCCAATTCAAAATGTGCCAGAAAGTTACAAGGCATGCCTGTGAATTAAATAGTTGCCAGTTTCAGATACTGCTTTGACTGATATACACAGTATTAAAATTAAAATACTGTACACAAAGGAAGGTTTTCCTACAGTTTCACTGTCTTGCTATCCCATCTGTGACGTGTTATGATTAACATACCATGAGTCTGTACTTCAGTTTGCATTCTAAATTGTAATTTAGGCTTGTTTCATTTACTGTCACACAGGACAGAAGTCACCACCTAGATGAATAAATTTATTGCAGTTTCCTCCCGTTTTCTGAGTACTGTTGACCTGAGGAAGTTCACATCCACTTTGGATACATAACTGCTTTCCTAATTGGGGTACCAATATCAATGGTTAGTTAAAAGGTCATTTAAGTTGTCTTTTCAAAGAACTGAAGGACTGTAGATCAGAATATCATTCTTTTTTTCCTTTTCCTAGTAGCTAGTCCCAAAAGCAGCCTATTCCTTTTTGGATCTTACAACCTACTTAATTTTCATAACATTTTTATGTAGCAGTAGTCACATAACAAACCATTTTACAGTGTAACAAAAAACTTTATTGGCATAACAAATCATTTTATCATGCTAACCCTTGTCCAAATGACTGGGAATGTGAAAACTTCCATTTGGTAGGGAATTAGAGCCTCTGTAAGAAGAAATCCCTCCAGGGGTAAATACTGGATACCTGTCGAGATATATAACTCACTAGTAGCATTTTTGAAAGGTGACTTTTTATTTTTTTTAAACTGGTATAAAGATTTTTATATTCATGGAATGCTGCAGCTGTGACTACATTAGACCCTGCTTAGGGGAATAGGCTTGGCATTCATTTATTTAGTTCTAACATAGTAAAGATCTTTTCGTATCTGCTTTATAGTTGTTTCTAAAGAAAAAGGCTTTTATTGGTGGAACAGTAACTTTGTACCTCATCCTGATTCTGCGTGGCTATTTATGTGATCAGGAGTTGAAGATGTTAAACATTTCTTTAAATTAGGGGAGACTGGTTTTCTCTACACTGTAAATCCAGGCAAAGATGTGATATAGGGAGATTAAGAGCATTGAATTTTTCTATAGTGAAGTAAAAAGCATTGAGCATACCTGCCTAAGGTAAAATTATCAGTGGGGAATAGCTTATCACATACACTACCAAGCACAAAACATAGCCAGAAAAATGTATTATTTTCTGCAGAATGTAATGAAGTTGTAATATCAAAAGTATAAGAAAAAGCACTCTTGGCAGCCAAATTGGGAACTAGATAGTGTGGTCACTGTGAGTCTGCATGATATTCCTGCAAGATGGATAGACTTCATCTGTACACATAAATTAAGCATGCTGAGGGAGCTGCATACTGAGGCCAACATGGTCAGAACAACTCACATTTCTGCTGATGGTCTCAGCCTCCAAATCCTGCTGGTGCTTCCAGACCATCCAGTGGGAATAATCCCTGGGATTGTTCACTTGATTAAAACTGTGACTGGGAACTGTGAGGGGAGAGTGGTGGCTAGAGCAGGCCAACCTCTCATGTGTGTAATGGCATGGGTTACAGCACGCCAGTGCCAGGAATGCTCCCAGGCAGTTGTTCCTCAAAGTGAACTGAGGTAGAATCTTGGCAGGAAGTAGATAAATGGTCTATTTACCCACAAGGGTGTAGAAGAACACATTATTTTTTAAATCTCTGCCAGAGAAACATATCCCCTACCTTTTTGACATGGTAGAGAAAGGTGTGTTTTCACGTGACATCAAGTTGTTATAGTGACATTTATGACACTTATAGCAAAGGTGTTGGGTTTCCGTACAGGGGCATTCTGTTCTATCAAGCTCTTCTATGATCCTAATGGCGGAATGTGTGAGCACCTCTAGCCCTGTAATAAGGGACATATATCTCTCTTGTGTCTATTGTTCTTCCACCTTCTTCCCAGATGAAGAACAGGACATGTAGCTAGACTGTCAGGATATGGATTTAGTTTCTGAGCTGTTTCTGAATGTTCTGTTACTCTTGAACATGTACCCTCTTGATGCGCAGACAGAATTCAAAGCTGAAAACACCTTGAACTTGGGGCACAAATCTACAAGGACTGAGATGGTTTTTATTTATTGTGGGAATTAATTTAATTTATATTTGGCCTCAAGAGAAAGTTCTGTCTTTTGCTTAAATGGTGAAATGAAGATGCTAGCAAAAGTAACAGAGCTGCTGGTTATGGTTTTAGTCTGAAACTCTTTCTCTGGTACCGTAGAGACCGTTGAGGCCAAAACCATTAAAGAATTTTAAAATAAAGAATTTAGTCTTCATTCAGTATTGGTTGCACTCACTCTGGTACAGGAATATATCTGGTATGGATGCAGCAGTGTGACAATGCAGAGGCAGTTTGCATTGCTATGTAGTAGTTGGAGGAAAACAACTTTATATCTGTGTCTAACTATGATTCTGTGTGCAAAAGATGACAAAACCACATGTAACTGGTCACTGTCTTCCAGGATTTGTATTAGACAACAAGAGCATAAAAAATATATCTGCTAAACTTTATGCCCTGAGAAGATGTCTTCCCAGTGCTTCTTTCAACTCACAAATTTATAAATGTTGTACACTTTCCCCAAAGAGGCAATAGGCTTCCAAAGCAGCTTTGTGTCTCAATGCTCAGTAACATGTCTACCACTAGTAAAAAAATTGCAACCTCTGTACCACAAAATCACACAGAAGAGTTGAGGTGGGAATGGACCTTTGGAAGTCATCTGATCCAACCAACTCCCCTCACACTCAAGTAGGTCAGCCTAGAGCAGTCTTCCCAGGACTGTGTCCAAACAGCTTTTCAATATGTCCAAGGAGAGAGACTCCACAATCTCTCTGGGCAACCTGTGCCAGGGCTTGATAACCCTCTGATTGAAAAAGTATCTTCTGTTCTGGAGGGAACCTCCAGTGTTTCAGGTTGTGCTCATTGTCTTTAGTCCTGGCACTGGGCACCACTGAGAAGAGCCTGCTCCATCCCCATTACGCTCTCCGTTCAAGACCTCGACCCAATGCTGCAGTTGTTATCTCACCAGTGCTGAATAGATAGGCAGGATCACCTCCCTTTATCTGCTGGCAATACTTTGCCTAATACAGCCCAGGATGTCATTTGCCTTCTTTGAGAAAAGAACACATTGCTGACACATGTTCATCCTGATGTTCACCACAACCCCCAAGTCTTTTTTTTTTTTTGCTGAACTGCTTTCCAACTGGGTGGCCCCTATCACATTTCAGTGCACAGGGTTGTTCTTCCCAAAGTGTAGGACTTTGCACTTCCCGTTGTTGAACTTCATGAGGTACGTTATGCTAAAAAAAAATAAATTAATTATATTTATAGCTCTTACCTCATTTTCTGTAAAAATGGTCATTACCTGTCCAAAAGATTCATAATTACTGATGTAAATTGATGCTGAACACTTTTAAAGATCTAACTGTTAGTATTCTTAGACTTGTCATCCGTACATTTGCAGGTTCTTCTGTTTTAATCAACCATGTAAAATAATTTCAAATATATTGAATTTTCATTATTATTCTTGTAATTCATAATCATCGATGTCATAAAGATCATTGCTTCTTCTTGTTCGTGAGGACGCTATTCCTTTTACTTTTTCCTCACAATTCTCTGATGTCCTAAATCAGTATTCTTCTCTCCAGAATATATAAGCTTGACTTCCATGAGGAAAGGATAGGCAATGATCTGACTTAATTTCTGAATATCTGCCACCAGTTAGTGCCTCATACTGACTCCATACAATTGTCTCATTCTGTGAATTATTTCTGCCCCACTGTCTTCAAAAAAATCTGCCAAATGTGGATTATTTGTTATGAAAACGAATTATGATATTTGGTAGACTTAAGGCTTTTTTCATTAGAGATAAATAGAACTTAATTAAAAAATATATATTTAGGGCAACAGACATTAAAATAGTGGTTGTGAGTCTCATGTAAATAGTTAATCAAGGGAAACACTGTGACTACTGAGCTATAGAGAGGCTAAGGTCATGGACAGTCCTGAAGTGACTTAATGCATTTCAGGTCATTGACCAAGCTTTTACTACTGACCCATAAGTTTGAATCCTTTTCGGTTTGATTTGGATGGCTCTTCCTCTATCCCCAATGTTAAGATTACCTTCTCTATGCCATTGGTAGAGTTCCAGCTTTTGCTCTTCCCTTCAGTCAGCCAGAGCTGCAGTTTAGTTCATACTCATTTAAATGTAAGAAAAGGGCTAATGATATGAATATATAATGTGGCTCCTCCAGGGCACTGCAGCGGCCCCATTTTTCCCATTAGTTATGGCCTTGTTATTTTTATAATTGGACAGAAAAGGATGCAAGGAAGCATATAATGTATGTTGTTCTTCAAAGAAAATCCCTGTAGGGGATGATACTAGCGCTCAGGCAGGTTCCTTTCCACTTCCTTGAGTGACATGTGATTGATCAGGAAAGCTGGTCAACATCAGCATGTGATAGAAAAGCATGAGGTAATGGAGAGTTAAGGGCTACAGGAATGGTAAAATATATTTTACATAAGTAAGATATAGTTGTCCTGAAGGTATTGCATCTTTTCTTGAATTTTAGTTTGCACCTTTTTCACCTTTTTTGTTTAGGAAACAGTTAACGTCTTCTTTTCCATAATAAGCAACTGCACAAAGGGGCATGGAAAATTAACTTTGTATTGCCTGCAGAGCTGAACTTCAACATTACTGCAAAAGAGAGTATGAAACATATGCCTGATTTTCATCACCACCACCACCATCATCATCACAACAATAAAACCAAAAATAGCCAAGAACACTTGTCTCTTGTCCATGTGAATAGACAGTTAAGGTGACCTGTTGGCTTCTCACAGATTTATTAGTAAGTTTAGTATGATCACCAAATTATTGAAAAACAGAACTTTTTCAGCCTAAGCAATGTTACAGAGTTGTCAGTCTCTGGAGCAGACTGCAGAGAGGCTGCAGGAGCTTGTGCAAACCTATGGCTTTTTAAATTACATCCAGTGCTTTGCAGTGGTTGTGTCATTGTGTTTGTATCATAATCTATGCCTTGTGCAATTCCTCTACTGTTTATGGTGTTGGTTCAGCCCACTTCACCTTTGCCAGTAAACAAGCCTTCAGTGTTAAAAACATATGGCGAGATAAACAGTAAGAGACCGATCTGCACCAACATTCTAGAAATTACCTTGTCCTTTCTCGTTAGATTTAGTTAGACCTCATTATTCATGGTAGTGCATAAGTAGCAAAATACACAAGTATATTTGTCTAATTACTAATCTGGGTCAATAAAACAACTATGTGAAACAAGATCGAGATAAATCTGTGGGTTTCCATATCAGTTATCAGTCCAAGGATGTTTGCTTTTTCAAGCAGCTCATTTAACAGGAACTGAAACCACAGATAATATAGCTGTTTGCATGCTCATTTATTCATTAACTGTTATTTTGTGGATTTGTGAAAAAGAGGTAGGCAACTTCTGCAGCAGAGCTGGCTAAAGGTGAGGGTATAGCAGACAACAGTTCAAGCATTAGCAACATAGTAGTGCCTTTGCCTTGTCAGTTAATCTATGTGAGAACTTAATTGTTTTAGACAATTTGGGATATATGATATAGAGTTGTTTTCCATTTTACATGAAAATTACTGTAACAATCCTTTTTATTATACAAAAATGTTAATGAAATTCTGGGCAGGTATTCTGAAATATTTTCATTTACACCAAAATATTTATAGTAAAAATAAAACTCAATTGGTAATTTGAATTTTTATGGAGCTCATTAATATTTCAGTGCAAACTATGATGGAATACTGGAGATAAAGGGAGATCTGAAAAATATTAACGTTTTTTTCCTCCTTCAACTTCTTCCCATAATTACCAATCTCGTGTCAGAAACAGCGTAGTAGACTATACGTCTGCAACTTAGTTACTCTAATTCTCAGATAGACACTCTCAGTCAGTGTCGTTTCCAGTGTTCTCAAATTAACCTGACCCAGCACTGAGCGGGGAACTGCAGCTGCACAGTGCACAATAAATTTGGTGGTCACAAATTCCAATACAAGCCAGCATCCCTGCAAATAAGCAGGAGAGGTGGCAGAAGATGTAAAGACAGGTTAAAGTGCCTCAGCAAACTTGTGTGCCTACATGCTGTCTTTAGATCTGGGCAGAATGCTGGATGCTGCACTGGAAAGCTGGAAATTATAAGAGAATAAAGTGGAGAGTTTAACAAAGATTATCAATCGAAACATTTTTTTTTAGAGAACGCAGAAATCAAATATTTTCCATTAAGAAAAGTAGAAGCAGTATTTGCTTTGAATTTTAGGGCTATTTTATTGACTTATGTTGTTGAAAGCCTTTAACAGTTTGACGGGCTACTGGGACACCAAAAATTCTGGAAATTCAGAAATCTAGAGCACATTGCTCCCTAGTTGTCTTCAGGACACTGAAGCCTCTCAGGATACCCACAAGCTTGCAGCCGCCTCTGTGGCAATCAGTGCATGATAGTTTACACAGAATGTGGAATCAAATTTGCACCTTTCTGCCAAGCTGCAATTCAGTGCAAAGAGCTTTGCTGCACTGCCAGCACTGTGCTGCATCAGGGCTGCTCCAGCTGCAAAGTTGATAAACTAGCCAAGGAAATTAACTCTTTCTCTAGGCTGAGTTCACATGGTGATCGATAGCTCTGGCCAGATAAGCTTGACTTTGCTGCAATTTTTTTTTGTTTTGAAAAAACACAGTTCTCTAATTGATTTTTACATGTGGATGTGCTTTTAAGTAGTGAAAGGGTATTTTTCTACTAGGGTTTGATTCCTTAGTCTGCATATGTAGTGTAAAGAACACAGGCAAACCAAAGGTGAGCCTTCCTGAGGTGAGTCTTACTGAGCCTAACAGCAATAGATCTGTGCTCACTCATACTCATCAGGATGATTCTTTCTGCATATTGTAGTTGATACCCATGTGCCCAGACTTTCTTATATGGGAGAAAAATATTCACTGATTAAAATCCATCTCTCTGTGAGCTTCAACTGACAGGACATTTTTGTTTTAATCATGTACTGAATCCACAGCCTAGCTCTTCCATTAAAATTTGTTGCCTGAATGTGACCTGACTACAGAAATAATTCCTTTTTTCTCTTAGCTGTGGTCCCTGATGATTTGCAATGCTTTCTATTTTGCCCTAGAGAACTAGGAGAATCCAGAGCAGGGATTTCACTAAACAAGTAGTGAAACAACTCAAACTTCTTAAGCTTTGAGAGAATGATTTGATTTTCACCAAGGAAGGAAGTCAAGGTGCATATATGCTTCTCTAAGAACTACTCACAAGAACAGACAAGCTTTTCTGGGAAAATATATTTTGATATAGGAAGATTGCAGTGCAAAGTAAGTTTTAAAAGCTCTGCATTTTGTAAATGGTGCCTTCATAGATTTTGTAGCTAAAGCTTCTGGCCCAAATTCTCTAATAAATGTGCTAATTTTTTGATTGTTCTTTGTTCACTATCTAGTATTATGAAAACAGAATTTAAGTGTTTCCCTTATATTTTTCAAAGTAGAGAGGGAAATCCCACCAGCAGGTGTGAGTTCTAGCACAGGATGTGCTTTCTGGACACCTGCATAGGTGACAAGTTTGAAAACAGAGCGTGGTGGACTCGTTAAGGGGCAGTTCCATCCTTTTCATAAATACTCACTTAGCTCCTATCAGCTCTCTCATGAAAGCCGATGGGCATGAAAACAGCCCAGTTAACGCAAAATTCTCTGACACATTGTGTAGGCAAAGGCACTGAGGTTCTGCTACTTCAGTGCCTGCCAGAGGACATGGCTGTCACAACACTCTTCATTCACAGATTAGGTGTATGTGTAGATCTGTGGGGGAGGAAGGAAAGCATGTAGGGATTATAGCTCATAAGACTCATTCACACAAGGTACCAGAGAGCAGAGATTGGATGACACTGCCATATACCAAGATAGACTAATAAAAAGTTTATACATGAGTGCAGTCAAGATGAATAAGTACCTAAGTGATGATTTAAAATATCGCAGTAGTAATTTACATAGAGTTACCTGATGAAGTTGCCTTCTCTTCAGTTTGAATTTTTCAGTGGTTGTCAGACTTGCCTAATATACACTTGCCTTTTAATACACTTGCCTTTTAATACACTTTTATAGAAAAAAAAAAAAGTGAGTCTCATGTCATGAACAGAAAACCAGCAAACACAGATGAGAAGGACAGGGTTTGAAGTTGAGGCTAGGAATAAGTATCTGTAAGGACTTTTGTGTTCTCAGAAGGTTCAGAATAGATTCAGTGAAATGGATGCTTGAGGCATTTCTTTGCAGGGGTTTGATTATGATCTGAATAGGTAAGTTTGCTAGTGGTCTTGAAAGGGAGACTGATGTGAATTACTTTCAGTTTGTAAGTTTTTATCTGGTGTCAGTAACTATTCTGAAAGGACAAAATTGTCTTGAAGCAGAAGCCTGGAAAGCAAATTAAATTTCTTCTCTTCCATGTAGAAGGCTTCAGCTGAAACAATTGTTCACATGGAAGGACAAAAGCTATGCATAATTGTGCTGCTCCATAATTCTGATGTTAGTCTTAAAATGATAATTGAATAAATCAAGTGTTGCAGAAGACATCTACTAGATCTGTCTGAATCTATGATATAAGTAAAGATCTTTCAAGAAATCATTGCTGGTGATGTGGAACTTTCCTAGCTTAATTTTCCATTACCTCCTGTGTAAATTAATGTTATGTAGATTAATTGATTATCATTGTGAATGACAGTAAAAAGTGGTAGGTAATTAAACAGCCTCTTAAAAGAACATAATCATTTCCATTTTTACCTGTGATTTCTTTAATTTATTTTTATCTTTTTTATTAATTTATAATGCACCTGATATCTTCACACACATACATGCATGATATAAAAATATTATATTTTAATAATAACTTAAATAATTAATATAAATAAATATTTTTAATAAGAAATTAAAATATAAGGATCAACATAGAAAACCAAAGTTACAGCCTCGTCACTTAAACCAGACAGCTTGACTATTTATTTAAGTAATACACTTGTTTCCTGAAAAGTTTTTCAAGAATGAACTCCTGTGGGTGTTTGAAATATTCTCTTCTTTGCCTGGAGGCTTTTCTTGTAAATCTTTTCTTCTTCATCTGTTATCAGTACCAGCCAGGGATTGACAAATTCCCGCTCTCTGGATACTGAATTTTTACTTGGGCAAGGAGAAGTGAACTCCTAAAAAGACCCTTCTTCTCCCTTTCCTTGACCAAAATCAAACTATAAAGGAAAAAGAAAATTCTCTTTTCTTCATTTATATTTTTAGAGGATACTCACTTGTGGACCCAAACTGCAAGTCATTTAAACACATTTCAGTCTTCAATAATGACAGTCTCATTATCTGTGCCATCATGTTGTTCACTGGTAATATGGACCATATCCGCCTCATGCTACTGAGCTTTAACAATTGATACAACACAATAACTTATCAATATGCAGTCTGGGACAGATCCTTCCAACTGGAAAGATTAATAGATATAATTTTGAATTTAGTGACTTTCTTGAGAAATTTTCCTATTACAAAATTCTTTTTGGCATTAATTTTTTTATTTTCTTGTGCAAATCCTACATAATGATGTAAAGATGGGACATTAATCAGGCCTTGTTACACCAGAGTTTGTCTGCTTTTCCTATCTATGGAAATTTTTCTAATGCAAGCTAGACTATTAATATAAAATTATATTGATACAGTAAAATGTGGAGTTATCTTAATATATTATATAAAATTAATATATATTATATATAATTAATGATTATATATAATATTAATTCATATATAAATTTAAAATTAATAATAAAAATTTAATAATAGTAATAATATAACTCTCTCTAGCAATCTTACTTAACTGCAATATGATCCAAGTTACTCAACTCCAAGGAAAAAACACAAAATATTTCAGAATATTTTTAATCTGCTCATTTTTCCACAGTCAGCTAAAATGGATTATGAAAGTCCTAAAAGACTAAAACAGTTTGCCATTCCTCTCAATGCTCTGCTATTAACTATCGGTCATAGTTATTAACCCAACAAGGCCAGAAAACAAGTCTGACCATCATCACACCCACTGGGTGTGAACATTACCACCATGTTTTTCCTAAAATCATAAATCATCCTGAGTTGGAAAGGACCCACAAGGATTATCGAGTCCAACTACTGGCCCTGCACAGAGCCACCCCAAGAATCACATCATGCACCTGAAAGTGTTGTCCAAATGCTTCTGGAACTCTGGCAGGCTTGGGGCTGTGACCACTTCCCTGGGAAGCCTGTTCCAGTGTCCAGCAATCTTCTGGGTGAAGAATCTTTCCCTAATATACAACCTAAACCTTCCCTGACACAGCTTCAGACTGTTGCCTTGGATCCTGTCATTAGTTACCATAGAGAAGAGATCAGTACCTTCCACTCCGCTTCCCCTCTTGAAGAAGCTGTAGATCTCGCAATTCTCTTCTTCTTTAGGCTGAACAAATCAAGAAACCCCAGCCACTCCTCATACAGCTTCCCATCTAGGCTTTTCACCATTTTCTTAGCTCTTCTTTGGATGGTCTCTAATAGCATTATAACTTTCTTGTATTGTGCCACCCTAAACTGCACACAGTACTCAAGGTGAGGCTGCACCAGTGCAGAGCAGAGCAGGACAATCACCTCCCTCAACTGGCTGGTGATGCTTTTCCTGATGCACCCCAGGACATAGTTGACCCTCCTGGTTGCCAGGGAACACTGCTGTCTCATATTTCTCTTGCCATCAACCAGGACACTCAGGTTCCTTTTCACGTTGCTGTTCTCCAGCCTCTTGCTCCCCAGTCTGTACGTACATTCAAGCTTGCCTCCATTCCAAGTGCAGAATCTGGCACTTCAAACTTCATATGGTTGGTGATTGCCCAGCCCCCGTAATTTGTCGAGGTCTCCCTTGCAAGGCCTGTCTGCCTTCAAGGGAGTCAACAGCCTCTCCCAATTTAGTGTCATCAGCAAACTTACTTAATATACTTTAAAGTCCTGCATCCAAGTTCTTTATGAAGAGGTTGAAGAGAACTGGGCCTAAGATGGAGCCCTGCAGAACCTCACTGTTGACGGGTTGTCGGTCTGATGTAACCGTGTTTACCATAACCCTTTGCACCCGACTCGTGAGCCAGTGCATGATGTGTTTATTTAGCAGGATGCTGGATATTTTTTCCAGAAAGATACCATGAAAGACAGTGTCAAAAGCTTTGCTGAAATCCAAAAAGGCCATGTCAAACACCAATGGTGGAGACAGCACAGGTCAGGGATTATGCCCAGGAGCCTGGGCAGATGAGCCAACCCTGTTTGTCTGTGCCAGGAGGGAGATGGGGAGGACATAGGTGCTGAGGAGCAAGCCATGCCAGATACACAACATACCCTGGAGCAGCTGGGATTGTGCCTTGGCCCATTTTATTTACTCCTGCCATGTAGCCCATGGAAGCAAGAATGCTGTGGAGTTTCTTTGCTTGGGTTTTCTGTAAGTCACCATCACAAATGGGAGGTTTCTATGGTGTTTGTGCCTAATGCTGTTAAAAAAAATTTTTAGGGCTTGGGATGATGTTGGTCTTTTTCTGTTTCCTCTTACCCCATTTTTTGCCACTGCCTGTCTAGTATTCATTGTTCAGTACAGGGAAGCTGCATTGGCCAGCTATGAGATTACACACAGCCCCACATTAACAGGAATTCATACTTCACCTCTAGGAATTCCTGAGGAAATGTACTCAATTTTACAGGAACATAACTGCCTTGTACCGTGTCCATTATTTCATACGAACACTCTTCAGCTCCTATGCCAAACGTGGGGAGTGTCCAATTTACTTCTGAAATAGAGTGACTGAAAGAGTCGGCTGTTTGCTTTTGGTTTTAAGCCATTCAGAAATTCTTCTTACTTCACTAATTTGTGGATTTTGTCCACAGACAATGGGGATGGGACTTCACAGACCTTTAGACAAAAAGGATAAATAACATTGAAATCTTTCAGGTGCTTGTTTTTTCATGATGTGAGATTGGCAGATTCTCATACCTCTGGGCTAAGAATATTTTAAAGCCACTGGTGTTTCCTCCTTTGGTCTATTAGTTTCAGTCTAGAGGTGCTGCTTGAAAATAGCTCATATGGGATTTTTCTTTTTCATAGAGGAGTCATGCATTTTTATTAAAATAATATAAACTAACACCACTAAAACCCACCACCATTTTCACCAGAAATAATTACAGTGAAATAAATGGAAATATACAGTTGTAAAGCTGATGCAAGTGAAAAATAAGTCCCTAAGTTCTCATTGATAAAGAATTTGTACAGTAAACAATGAATAAGGAGGAGATTGCCTAGACCTTACAGTTTCCAGGATTCTCACATATTTCCTAGCAGCTTTATTGAACCTAGGGCACCCATTGCAATAAATAGACACTCAATTCTTTGCAGCATTTTACAGAGGGAATGAAAGGTGTATTCCCTCTGGTGAGAAGGAGTGCATCCACATGCTATGTAGGGTGCCTGATTTCATGAAAGACCAAAGGAATATCACAATGTTATATTTATTTCTAACTACATATCTAACTGCGTATCAAGTTGCTGTTTGAAATGCTTTGAATAGAAATGACACTGAGAAGTTCTTGATCTAGAAACCCTTACAAACCAGTTATTTCACTTTTATATTGATATTCTCGACCTCTTTCTGGAGGGTGAAAGTCTTTCAGCAGTAGATATCAACATGTGGGCTGTATCTTTTGGTGTCTCTTTGATAGCTTGAACAGAAATTAGAGGACTTTAAGTAGGGGATGGAGAAACCTGGCAGATGAAGTGTATACTGGGCTTCTCTGCTCCCTGTCACCTGAAAAAGTTTTACCACTGAGTGAGGGAACTTCACAATTGCAGCTATTTCTTTTCTCCTTTGAGCAAGCCACTGCAGGTACCACAGCAGCCCACAAAGCCTGCAGATGGGTTATAAGGAAACTGGGGAAAGGCTGCCTGCGCTCAAACCCATTTTTCAGGCTCCGGGACCAGAAAAGGCAAAAATGTCCTGCGACTGGGAGTCTGACCTTGCTTTTGTTGACACCTGCATTGCAGACTGAGTGACAATGATGTCACGTGCATCAGAAACAATTATATTCCCCTGGTTGCTTCTGCTTCAACACCAACACCTGCTCCACAGATTAGGAGCCCCCTGATCTACAGAGGAAGAATTTTTGGACATGGTGGAGATTGATGACTTCCAGCCAGCCAGAAATTGAAGCACTTTATCATGTAAAATAAGAGAAAGAGACAGAGTAAATAGAAACATACTCAAATGAGTTAGAAACTTTGTAACCCACCCCCATTCAGATGAGCTGGACTGTTGAGGAAGGTTGTACAGAAATTTTTCAGCGAATAAAGTATGAGCTTTGATTTGGCTTTTGCTTGAGCAAAATTAAATATGCAAACAAAGCAAGTGGGATGTAGGATTATCTGTATGGCTTTGAAGTGGCAGTTGGAGTGCATCCATTCTTATGATCCAAAATATTCAAAACAATAGAGATAAAAGTAATGCTTTACATGGAACATCATCTGTGCCTTTAGCATATGCAAAGACTTTGCCTTGAAAAGTTTTGCACATTTCCATGGTGAATTAGGCCCTTTTTTTTTTTTTTTGTCAGATTTCATTTCATTTGAGGAAACACACACTCTTGAGAATGAAAGTGCATCTGCACAGTACAGCCTCCCTTTCCCACTGCTTTCATCTCTTATTTTTCAGTTTCTAATTTGTGGCTGAAATCAGCATTTCAGTCCCTGTCTCAGATTATGATTTTCTGATAAAAGAGAACTTTCAAAAGCAAATAAACTGAATAGTGGGGAACAGCCATAAAAAATACAAAATGACAAGACACATTTAGAGCTAAGCCTGGCTGTTTACACCTGTCAGAAACAGCAGACCTTGCTAATTGCCCCAGTTATGAATATGTTAAATTGAAATTCACATCCTACACCTGAGCCAAATTCATTCTGAACATAAAATAGAGTGATAAGAAGCAAATACAGTATTTCTGAATCTAGAGTTGGTTTTGTGGGTTTGCTCTACTTGATGATAGAATTCGCTATCAGGAGCAAAAATAGGATGTACATTTATGATATATTGATTTGTCCTTACAGAATACATTTATGTTAATATAAACTATACAGTATATAGTTTTGTCCTTGAAGAATACATGCACTTCTAATCTGTAAGATGCCAGATCCCTGGACAATTTCAGCCCTACATTGCCAAGCTCAAATTCTAGGTGCTTCAAGGAGATCAAGTAGAAATTTGAAAAAGAAAAACATGTTTTGTGATTGTATTCTGTCAGACAGACAATATAAACACAGAATCTGGGCTGGTTTACATCATAATGCATTTGGTTATTCACTACACAATGGACTGAATAATCCTATAAATATTTATGAGCAAACCACAGAGGATTTACTCTTTCTTCCAGCATGTGGAGATTTTATAATATGCACCACGTTAGTTCAAAGTAAAACCTAATGTTTTGGTTGCTGTTTAGTACATCTAACAGCATGGCTCTGCATCACGTATGCGTATTCTCTAGACAATTACTCACAGACAGTACTTTGGGAGGAACTAGTCTGTGACCACCTAATTCTAAAAGCCAATACATGCAGCATATGTTGGGGTTAGAGAGGATGTAAGGTAGGAGCTGCTTTGCACTTTAACCTGAGGCAGCATCAGCTGGGCTCTGTGGATTAAAGTTTTTAAATGAGTAGTCCATACTGAACAATAATCCTAGTGAAAAGGAAAGGAGACAAATTAAAAATAAAATTGAAAAAAAAATAAAAAAAAAAAGGCATGAGAATCAAATTGGACTTTATTGGTTGAATTTTTACAGGTACAATGGCTTTAAGAATGTTAGCTGCCACCTCAGTGAGCCTTATGGTCTGCAAAGTTGCCCTGTTCCTGTATGGGTTAATCATTTGGTTTCTGATACTATTATATGAACAAGTCTATGCTCAAGTAAAGTTTATTAGTAGTATCTTTCAACTGAGAGGAATTTTCATGCCTCTCTCATTGACCTCACCCCAATTCACCTTTATTCATAAAATAGACTATAACTTACTCTCTTTGTAGAGCAAGACATTTGCTCCCTACCCACTTTAACCTGTCAACTTTGGGACTGTTTTTTTATTTGTCAGTTGTTCTGAACTGAGGGCTAAGTCACTGATGTTCCCATTTTGACATTTCTCTTCTGCTCATCAATCATGTCACATATGTTCCACTCTGAAGAGTGGACAGAGGCAAATATCATTAGCTCCAGTTCCTGCTGAACCCATGAGAACAGGCTAACAATTGGTGGGTAACCTTGTTACAGTTCCTGCAATATTATCCTTAGTACTGATAGTGTGCATTTATATCATTTATATTTATGTTTCATTTCTGATGAGAGTTGGCTTTTACAGCACATTTCTCAGCCATCCCAGCTTGCTGTGCTGTGGTTCATATCAGGGAGACATTTCCGAGTAAATGAGCTGGATTCCCTCTGCATGAAACTGAACTGGAAGAGTAGCTCATGGAGGACGCATGAGGCATGAGAGCCTGAAATAGTCAGTCAGCTGATGGGATCAGACCAGACTCAGTCTAAAAATTAAAGCCAAACCAAAACAGAAGAACCTGATATATGTGTAGCCTGGGTATGTACAGTTCTGTGTCTGTTGGTCTGCACTGCTTACTAGTGTAGACAAATCCCTGGTCATCACTGTCATTAAGGCTGCCTAGCCTTACAAAGTATTTTCCACTATCATATACTTCTACCAAATTTGAAACATTCTGCCTAAAATTTTTCCTAGTATGCTAACACCTGAAGTTAACTTAGCTCAACTATTGAAACTTTTCTGAGAATGAGACTGAGATAAAATGTTTCACCTTACCAGTTAGAAAAAACAAGAAGATCCTTATTGTAGAGAAGGAGTTGGAAGTCTGCAGGGAGGAAGAGATGAAGGGGAGTCCTCAGTACTTCTGCTCTCTGATTACACAGAAATCTGGGGGAGTCCTGTTTCACGCATTTCTCTTAAACATGTCATGTTCATTCTCTGATTATTATTACTATTAGATTGGATTGGATATTAGAAACAAAATCTTCATTGAAAGGGTGATCAAGTATTGGAACATGCTGCTCAGGGAAATACTGTCCATAGAAACATATGAAAAAAACATGTAGATGTGGTGCTTAGGTTTAGTTGTGGACTTGGCAGTGCTAGGGCAGTGGTTGCACTCGGTGATCTTAGAGGTCTTTTCCAACCTTAATGATTCTAAGATTCTATCTTAATGCAGAGCAGGCTTCATCCCTCAGATTTGTCTTGCACTGGCCCCACAGGTGAGTTGCAAAGGCCCAGCAAATTGGTCACTTAGGGCAGCCACTCCAGGAGTGATCGAAAGACATCTTTTGCTGATGAGAGAGGAGGCAAAGTAAGCAAGGACTCATAGAGAAGGCAGAAAAGTGAAAAATGTAAGAAGAGGCTTCTAACATGAGGTGTGCTCTTCAGAGAAGACATATAAGCTGACTCTAAGCGGTACATTTACAAAGTGTATGAAAGTACAGTTGCTCTATTTCTTGTACATATTTTGATCCATCCCTCAGAGTTAGTGTTAAGCACCTTCCCATATCACTACCTGAACTGTCGTGCACACCTAATCTAGCCTGACATTTCTGGGTTGAGTGTTAGCTACAGTTAGTGTGTCTGAACTCAAGTGAAAGAGCATTACTAATTAAGTACCAATTTTGAAATACCCCAGTTCTCTTAACTATTCTTCTATGCATTTATGTAGACAATAATTGACACTGGGCTATCTCATACCTGTTCATATTAAGATAATTGTTGTTTACTCTTTGTCAAGTTAAAAAAAGGATGCAAAGGCTAAGAAGAATTGCTAGTTGCTGCTCAGGTGACATGTACTGTAAAATTTGGGTCAAATTAGACTATCATTCTTTTTTTCCTTTGTAGTGTCTTTGGTAACTTTTCTGTCATCTGTCTTCTTCTGAAAAAAAATATTTGAGATCTTCAGAAGGTGATGAGCAGCTCCCAGATCAAACTCTTTGATGTAAATGTATTGGCTGAGCGATTCTGTTTGTACTTGTCCAGGTAAGCACAGTGCTGGTGCTTAGCACACAGAAACACTCCGATCTGCCAATAAGTAAAATAAGACAGCAATGGAAGAAGGGTGCACCGTAGCAGTGGCCAGGTTCCTAGTATGCACCACACGATACTCTAAGGTGTTTTTTCCCACTCTTTGCTATTTTCATTTCTGTGGTGAGCAGTTGCTTGGACACTGTGCTTAGACTTTCTCCAGTGATATGTACCTGAAAATAAGTAGTCTGTTTAAGAGTGAGTCACTGCTTTCAGCACTTTGTTTGCCTGACAGTGGACTACTGTCACACAGGCACAAGACGTGGTCAGTGTTAATCAGAGACTTGACAGATCTCCTGGATAATTTAGTGGCAAATCACCCCCTGCCCCTTGGTTTAGATACTGAGACAAATTTATTTTAAAAGTTATAATCCTGAATAAGCATGAACACACTGTATCTGATGGTCATTTACTAATTGGCATTTTGATTTTCTCTGAACATTCGTTCACTCAAGTATTAGTAGTGTCTTGTCTATGAGTTATGATTTACAGCAAGCCAAAGCAAGATGTGTGAAGCAGACAGAACACTAATGCCTGTCATACAAGCATGTACTCTGCTTTTTAACTACCAGGAAAAGATTTAAATTAGCAAGGAGCCTTCAAAGAAAACATCAATCTCAGTAAGCAATAAAAAACCCTTCTGTCATTAACACAATTTCAGCTGAGTAGACATGCTCAAAAGAGTACTGAAGATTTTGAGACTGGACAAGTAATAAGCATCAAAGGAATGCATAGACACTGTAGAAATTCCTCAGGTTTTTTTGTTAGGAAGTACATCACAAAAAGAGAGGACAACAGTACTCAGCTAGAGAAGAGAATTTTCTGGTTCTTTCCTACCATTAATATCTGTGATTCTGCAATCACAGCCTGGGTCTATTAAATTGGAAAGAATATTTAGAAGGGCCAACTACTAGCTGCAATAATTGCAAATAGGTTTTTCCCACATTCGTTTACAAAACTTATGTGAATAAACTATGATTTTTGTGCTTTTATTACAGAAAGTTATTAAGGAAATCTTCCACACAAATAAATTTTAGGCAGTCAATTTCCTGTACAAATTCAGCATTGTATGAATTATAATTATTAGCTGGAAATGGGTTATTCAGTCATATGCTTTAAGCTCTGTTCTCTAGTTACATGAATATGACTGTAATAGAGAAGAGGGCTATTAAGATTAAGTGCTGAAACCCTTGATTGTCTCAGGGAGTCAAACGGAGTATTTCTCGTGGGGATGAAAATGTGTCAGAACTTCGGATTTCTTGTGGGTGAACTTGGATTTATTTTCATTGATGTGGTTTTCTTTCAGAAGTTTTTTCTGTGTATGGGTACAGTATGCCATCTTCATGACCATTATAATTGCTTTAAAAACCGCAGGTTTGCCCTTCTTTTTAGCAAGCCTTTGTGCCTCCCACCCCAGAAGTGAGGTGCAGTGACCATGCCTTCTCACAGGTGTCCCGCAGTACCTGGCTTTCCAGCCTGCCACTACTGTCTGCCACTATTGTCCTGATCCCAGTGTCACCTCTGTGATGAAATGTGGGTGAGCAGTTGGGTCTCACCCCTTCCTGCTCCAGCTTGTTGTGTGTGCAGGTATTTCTGGGTAGTTTCCCATTACCAATGCTGCTACCACTTCTCTCTGGAAACAGTGTAAGTAAAGTCCCTGAGTGACTAACAGTCACTTAGCAGGATCAACAAACAAGTATGGAAGCAAAATAAAAGAGCTGGAATGGAAAGCAGTAACATAATAAAGCAGAGGACCGTATGACAGGTTAGAGGAGTGTTAACAAAGTGACAGGGCCTCTAGCAGACTTCATACTGTCTAAAACTTGTCTGAGGAGCTGTCAAATTGTTGGAGGCCCAAAAGATTTTTACCTAAACAGCACAGTGTGATATCAATATCATTGTATGAAAGGCTTAAAGTGTTGATTTGTGAGCACTGTGGCAATCAGCACAATTCTAATTGTCTTTTGTCTCCTACCCTCCTACCATCTACTTATCAAAATGGGACAAGTATTAAAAAATATAAAAATAGTTAGAACTTTTTCTTCCCTAAGCAGGCAACAAAATCATTGCTCAGCACTTGTCTTCTCAACCCCTACATAGGATTTATTGTTTTGATCCTTCTGTTTCTCCGTGCCCAGCATGAGGGAACTTCATGGGCTGCCGAAGATAACATTCAAGGAAAAAAGGACTATTTATGGTAACAGACAGAAAGGAAAAAGTAGCAAAGGAGGGGATTGTCTTGTGGCCCCACGAAAGGACTCTACTTTGAGCTAATGTGAAGTATTAAAAGATGAGTTTTTCAATATTTTTTTGGTCTTTTTTTTCTGTGATCTGTGTCCCCTGCATCTTGGCTTGCCCTGTACTGTCTCTGCATCCAGCACAGAGCCCATCCTGCCAGGCACCACCATGCAGCTCTCCTCATCCTGCTGCCATTTTTTGTACTAGCTCTGGAGTTAATAGCAACAACCACCCCTGCCTATTTTTCTTGTTGCCTTTCTGCAAAGAGCTCTTTGATGTCTTTTCTGAAAGACACCTCCAAAGAAACAACCTCAAGACATGCAAAAGGAATTATTTGCTTTGCTTTGAACCTTTTCTCAACTGGTATCAACCAACCCATCAATAGGTCACGGAGACATATAGGAGACATAACCAGTTATTAGCACCCACCTTATCTAACCTACAGCCAGGAGGAATTCCATAGTTCTTTCCTCCCAGTATCGTATACCACACACACATTTTGCTTTTAGCTTCCTAACATACTTTATGCATATCACAAATGAGAAATGTGTGAAACTGTTGCTCAAGCTCCCAGGACTCTGGAAAGCCTTTGGAATATGTATTTGTGCAATATTTAAGAAAAAGCAATGATTGGACATTGACTTATTATGCTATTTGTATCTTCTTCCTATGAGAAAGCAGTCTATGTGGTTAATTTACTGCAGACGTAGCTGCTAAGGATAAGAGGTAAGTAAACAACTGACCTGGACATATGGCCATGGAAACAAAAAACTGCTCTCAGTTTACCCTTTTCTAGTCTGCAATGTTTGCAAATATGGCTCAGTACTACATATGTTTGCTAAAAAAAAAAAAATTACTACTGCTTACAATGCTGACTTTAGTGCATGAAACATTTGTTTAAAAAGTCATTACTGAATATGTGAAATAAGTTCCATGGTATTTCAAAAGATCACCAGGTCTCTCTTTTTCACTGAGGCAAGATCAAGTGGTGTTTGCCATCTTTTATAGTTGTTCTTACAATCTGTTCTGCAAAGTCTGGCCATGCCAGCACTTCCAGTCTTTCTAGACAACAATTCTCAAAAACAGAAAGATTTTCCAACCTAGATATTCTTTACTAAAAATGAAGAGCGTTTTCCCCCTCCTTTTTTCATTCAGTGAACAAGGGGAAAAAATATCACGTGTCTCTCTGATTTTTTTTTCACCTGTTTGAAAACTACTGTCATACATCCTGCAGATTACCATAGTATTTTATTCTCCAGATTGGCTGTTATTCATTCTTCCAGTTGTAACTTTCTGTCACTACTGCCAAGCCTGGGATCATGGTTATTGTGCTCTGGATTCTCTCCCATATTTCTTGAGGTGTGATGCCCAACAGAAAACATGGTAGCTGAGCAAGACTTTAACCACTGATGTCATCCTAACTCATACTTGCACTACATTTGCAGAACACGTCATTTAAAAACTTCACCTACTATATGATGAGTTGAGTCTCATCTACATCATGTATAAAATGACCTTCCCTCTTCATGGGTTGCTTCTGCTCTCATGTTGTGACCGCAGAGCTGCCCTGAATCTGGCCATCTTCCGTCTTGCCAGTCTAACCTTTAGTCACATCTTTCTGCTGGCACCAGTGAAGCTTATCCACAGGTTCCTACAAAGGTTATACAAAGCACAGGAATCAGAAATTGTACCAATGGCTGTAGCTGGTAAGAACAAGCAAGATTCCAGTTACATGATTCCTCCTCGTGTCTGGAAGCTGATCTGATAACAGGTGTTGTCTTTCCACATGTATATTATTTTACTATTGAGGGTATCACTAGAAGTCACTTTCTCCATTCCGAGACTCCTTAATACAAAAGAAACATTGTGCAGCAATCATAGGAAATGCGATTTCCCCATATTCTACATAGCAGTCAGAGGCAAAATGATTTTTCAGTTACTTTTGCTATAAATGAAATATGCAGAAGGTTAGATTTTCTCTTACAGAGGTCACCCTGGGAATGGGAATAGAAACAGTTCTGAGCCAGTAAGAGATATGTTAATACTACCACCTTAGTCATCCCTCAGTAAATATTTGTGTGAAATGTGTTACGCACCAGTGTAATGAAGCCTGAAATTACGCTGTGGATTATGAGCAGAAATACTCCGTCTTCAGGCAGACTGTGTTTTGCCTCGTACCTCATGCCCTCACTCTGCGAGGACATGCTTTGCCAGTTGAGCAGGACCTGACTGCAGAGGAGCTCATTAGCATCCATAAAGTAACTGTGCAGTGAACACATCACCAGATGTGCAGAGAGGCAACAAGATCTCTCCCATGGGCGTCTCTTGTAGGATTTTCTTCCCCAGCAAGGCACTGCCATTGTCACCCCTTCCCAGCACTAGGCTGTGCAGCCAGTACTGTATTAATAACTGGTTTAGTCCTTTAACCTCTCTCTGGCATTGACATGCACTTGTCACATGGTATGTCAGCATGCTCACAGTATTAGTCACAGATCAGTGTCTTCTCTGGCTCACTGCTGAGTTACAGGTAGTTGCAAGACAGGTAGAAATTAAAGGAAAAACCAAGTAACAGTAGGGTTAATAATGAACAAAGGCAGGATGTGACTCAGAGGCATCGGACTCACAGATGAGTTTCATGCAAGCTGTCAGTCTGATTTGAAGTAATTGAGGTTCCCTTTGAAGACAAGTGCTTGAGAGAAATATCAAATGAAATAGAAAGCTCTGAGCAGCTTCCAGACTGCTGAAAATTTGCAGCAGGTTCCAGCAGCCTTGCAAAGCAACAACAGAGGGCTGTGAGCAAGTTAAGGAAATCAAGTCAAGCTGGCAATTTCTGATATGAAAGTCAAGCATACTGTCAGGGCTGCAGCACTTTTGGTCAGTCAGGCACAAAATTGTTCTGATCTTACTGTCTGGAGGACTAGCTGTCTTCCTACAGGGCCTCTTTGAGCCAAGCAGTGCTAGCTTTTCCTCAGTTACCTGCACTTCTACGGCCTGTGTCCTCTTGATAAAGCTGTTACTGAAAGGGAGATGAAAGTGTGGACACAGCTGGTGAAGCTTTTGATATTTTGTGTTAGGACGAGGCATTGCAATGGCACTAAGTGTGTAGGGTGGCAGGCAATTAAAATCAACTTCATTCAGAAAATGTGAACAAGCCTCCCAACTTCTGCTTTTGCAATCAAGCTTGCTCACCATTATAACAGCATGCTAATAAGTGCTTCACAGACTTGAGCACAGAACACCTTGTATAATTTAATAGGCACCATAAAAACATCTAATTGAGCACCCACATGCTTCAAATGAACCTGTGGACCAGTGTCTGAGGAAGACCTGCAGGTTGGAATGAGGCTGAGAAGTGATCCCAGTTTGAACTTTTCTCATTATATCTGGAAGTGTGATTCGCGCACGTGTAGGCACTTTTCTTGCATTTATGGTCTTTTCTGCCTTATTACCTTTTTATAAAATGCTTTTACAAGCAGAAAAAATGAGAGGGCCATTGCACCTTGCTGACCTGTATCTTAGCTTTGTTACATTCAAATTACTCGCAGGGCTCTACAACCTGCACGTGAATTGCATGTTGATATATATCATCAGGAAAGAAGAAGCAATAATGAAGATTTTCACAAGACACTAATTTCATGGCAACTTTACATTAGTAAATATTGTCCTCCTTGGAAAAACAAACTTTTTTAGGAATATTTTTGCAGGTATTATAAACTGCCCCTCTTTCTCAGGCTTTTTTTCAGTGCTTAATCCAGTTGACTTCATGGAGCAACTGTGGTCTACTCCCAAAATATTGAAAGAAAAAAGTCTTATTAACCTGAATGGTTTATATAATTGAGAACATATGTTCTCAACAACTCTAGTATTTCCTTCTGTTCATGCTTTGGTTTTGTGGTTGAATATACAGATATGAGCTCTTAGAACAGCAATATGTACAAAATATGACTATAATCATAAAATAAAAAGTATATCAATATTATGTATAGTAAAGATATATTCATAAATTTGTAAATATTTATAAGTTATATAAATACAATTGCTAAGGAATTCTAGGCTTGTGGAAAGATATTTATAAGTGGGAAGATTATTTTCCCAAAAACCATTTCAAACTGCTTTACTACAACAGTAAATAATCACACTTTAATTATTCGTTTTGCTGGAGGGCATAATGTGGCTTTGTTGGCAAACTCTTCCTCCTACTTTTAGCTAAACTGCCAGGTTTTAGAATTATTATTACATGTATTTTGCTTGTAGAGTGGATTGTAAAATGGAGAAAAAACTTAAATTTAGAACAATTTTTGTGTAATCTTATTTTCAAAGTAGTCTTTACTCTTTTGGTTAATATGTAATTTAAGTGATAAATAGTTTAAAGTTTACTACATTTTGTTAGCTTAATTTTGGGTGAGAACTTTTTCAGGAATCAGTTTGGAAAATTACTTTGAGAAAAAAAATATATGTACTGAAAATGCATTTCCCTACTTAAAATAAATTAGCAGAATTTTTTTATTGATCAAAATTCTGTTTGAATAATCACCAGATGTTTTTGAAAATAGATACACCATATAGCAGCAGCAGCAAGCAACATCTGCTGCTAACTGTGCAAATTTCATAAACTTGTGATATGCATGCTTTAAAAAAAAGTAAGTATTGTTTTGGTCAGTTTGAGAAAAAGATCCATTAATTCCACAAGAAAAAATAAAAAAAAATAAACAAAGGAAATTCTGAGGTCCAGCCTCTGACCTTAACATCAAGAGATGTTTTTAAAGTGCATTCCAAATGGGCTTGAACTGCATCCTGGTTCAGCTGTGCACACTCTCTATTATCCCATAACTGGCACAAGGCTTGACCTGCCTGCTTGGCATGTCTTCACACCGCTATTCCCTATGCTTCGACTGGCTGTCACGTATATTACTACACTCACTTTCCATTCTAACCATCCTTTCCAAAGGGCAGCCACCATTCCCTGCTCACTTCAGCTCCCTTCAGAAGGTAAAGGGCTGTAAGCATGAGGTTGTAAAGAGACAAATCAGGCAAGTGCCATAGGTTTCTCGTTACACAAATCCTTAAGAGAAGCTCAGTGGGTGCATAGGTGAGTCCAGGCAAAGTCTTGTGGAGGAATTTAGAAGGTTGCTGCCCAAAATAAAACTGACAGAGGTATTGTCTGCAGGATTCTTTTTGTGAAGAGCCTAACTAAAACACCATGTATCGCAGGGATAAAGGCATCCCTAAGTGTTGAGCATCTCTGCATTCTCAAAAACACTGCTCTTATTTCTCTAAAATATCTTTTTCTGTAGATCATTCATGTATTTCTCACAAACTTCTTTTTCCAAGTTGAATATCTTTGTTGGAATCAGAGCAATAAAAATATCAAATTCAAAATGTAATTGCCTTGAAAATCTACTAGAATTGGATTCAGAAAAAACTTTCAAGTGACCCTTGCTTCAGGCTTTTTTAGAGATAGGTCTCTGATCAGCTAATTAGTTTGGCTCAAGACTCAGTATCGCTAACAAAATCTCCAGAAGAGGTCTAGGATAAAATTAAATACTTGCTGTTTTCATCAGTAAGCCACACTTACTTTTTGAAGATATTGAGCATTTTGAAGCATTTGAAGATATTTTCTTCTATTGATCCAAGACACAGATATTTATATATGATACTGCCATTTCAGAGCATACACAATATTTGCCATTAAAATTAAGTTCTGTATATGCTAGATCTTAATCAGACTCTCTGGGGTTCGGGGGTGGGGGGCAATTTTTCTAACTGTCCAACTTTGCCTAGTCGACATTGTTTTTAATATGAAAAAGAAACAACAATAAAGAATCGGGCACCATCTACAAATGTGTTAACCCAATGAACCCAAGGCACTGCTCTCTGGTCTAACACCTGGTTAAAACCATCTTGACATTTTGTTCTGGTCACAGCTATAAATTGTAGCAAATCTGTCAGCTTTTGCAAAGAAAGATGCTTGGGGAAACCAAAGAAGTCACTGTCTCACTGTCCTTAAGAAAGAGTCATCAGAGGAAACTGGAATTGTCTGGAAATACTAGGCAACTCTCATTTCTGTGCACGACTTCACTGATTTTCAGATGGAGAATGGTGAATATGAGCAATTTTTCACCCTATGTCTTGCCCCAAGAGGAGGCTGGGTTGGCTCTGCTCTCCTGTGCCCTTTCCGTCACTGCTCTGTTTTCTTACAAGTGAAGGTAGAAATCAAAAATCCATTTAAATCCCTGATGCAAAAATAACATTTCCTCTGTTCAAGATACATATGGGATCAGAGAAGTCTGTTTCAAAACATATAACCCACTTCTAAATTATGGTTATATTTCCCATTGTTTAACATATGGGAAAACATCTGATTCTCATTCCATCTCAGTATCACAAATATTTTCTGATTTCTTTTATCCTTTTAAAGTATTTTGCTTACATTATAATATATTTGCTTATGAAATATTCTGATATCCTCTCCAAATTAACACTCTGGAGGCAGGAAAGGTTGCTACAGCTGTAAGAGGTGCTAACATGACCACTTGCTCAGAGCACACTGATGTGCAGAAAGGCTAAAGAAATACTATTTACTCACTATCATAATATCTTTGAACAAAATTCTAGGTTTTCCTACTTCAATTTTTAAATATATCCAGAAATATTTTTTTTAAATTCAGCACTTCATCCAAACAGCGCATAATGACCAGCAACCCCAAATGAAAATTACAGAAACCTAAAGTGGGTTTATCTGACTTGTTAATAAGTTATTTTTTTCTTATTAAGTAACTTTATTTTAAAGGTGTTGAGGAAAAATTCTTGTTGTTGTGGAAAACTAAGACATTTTAAGTAAATCAGTGTTATATTTCCATTTCTAGAGTCTTGGGTGGGCTTTTTTAATGGTTTTCATCTTTCCATGTGTGAAAACTCCATTTCTCACATACATATATTTCTTTATTTTCCTCAGATGTTCTCTCTGTTGGCAGTTTCTCAAACTGAGATGGAAGATTTTAGATATGGCTTTATCAGTGCTGTGTAGAAAGGGGCTCTCGTTGTCCTAGCCCACACTGTTTATGGGTATCCAGCCCAAAATCATACTGCTATCTTTTGTTTCCTAGCACATATTCATATCCAGTCCATAACCTGTATCTCCCTCTCTCCCAGCATTATTGTTTTCCAGGTATTTCCATTATAAAAGTCATGGTTTAGATTGTTGTTTTCAGAATGTACTGACCTGCTTTTTCTTGCCACTTAAATCTCAAGCTCCTGATCCTGCTCACATTGTCACCGTATTTCTGTATTGTCTGTAGCTATTCCTAGTTTAGCATAATATGCATAATTTGGGGAACTGTGTGTCTGTTTTTCTACACCAACAACAAATTAATCTGATCTTTCCTCTGAATAAAACATTAACTGCTGCATGGATTGGGTGGTTGCTAATCCAGGGAGTTCCCTGAGCCTTACTCACAATTTACTGCTTGTATTTGGACCAACAGAGTAAAACTAAAATTATTACTTCACTTAAGAATAGCATATTTCTTTTTATAAATAGGTCTAGGGTTTGGAGCTTGAGTAATTGAATTTCTGAGCATGTAAAAATATTCTTTTTTTTAACCTTCTAGGGCTGTTTAGTGGGGTGAAGCATGGTCAATTTACTTATGGTGCAACTAATTTATGGAATTGTGTCACACATATGGATTCATTCTGCCACTACTTGGGAAAAAGGAATTAAATAATTAGCTAATGCACATATACATTTATTTTAATAATATATTTATTACACGCATTCACCTTGCAGTACGTATTTTAATTCAAATAATATCAAACATATTTGGAATAGAAGTTTTTCGTTTAGACTATATATTAATGACATTGTGATGCACAAAAAGCTATAAATGATCTTGTAGGCAGTTGTAACATGTTGTTCAAATATTAATGAAATTGTATTAATTTAATTCCTAACCTTGCTCAATTAATCTTAAATGGAATAATACTAACAGTCTCCAAAGGATAAAGCCTGCACAGATACTGCCAACAGAATAAATGAAGAGAAGAGGAGCACATGCCATTTGTTTAACTGCATAACTGAAAGCTCCCTCTGGACCAGAGAGAATAAAGGTCCAATTTTCTGCCACTAAAAGACATTTTCTCTTCACAGAGAGCTGAAGGATCTAGTAGTCTCTATTCATCACTGCTGCAAGACTTCATTATTATCTATTTTCTGAGAAATCCCAGGTAACAGTAGAAGGCTTAGGCTGTGTTAGAAAGGCTATGAGAAATATTGCTTAAGGAATTAACATGCATTTTTAATGAGCGTGGCCTTGCTGCACTCCTGCGTACGTCCTGTGACAGATTACTCATTCCAGTCTTAGGGAGCATGCTTTGCCCTTCCAGATACTGCCCTCCAGTTTTGTTGCTATAAATAGCTGTAAGTTCATTTTTGAAAGAAGTACCAAGAAGACTAAAAAAATAGGATGATTTGTTGTTCTGATAAAACACAAAGAAAAAATAAAGCCATAGCCATATCACAGTTTTAGATAACAGTGGAGGAGAACAGAGGAATTTAGAACTGTTATAAGGGGAGAAGTAAGAAGATTAGTTTGTGTGCAAGAATACTGATATGAACATAAAAGGAAGGAAAGGGAAGCTAACAAAACCAACTTTAATATTTTATATCAAAGTAACTGAGATAATACAGTTGAAAAAAAAGAATATGAAAGTATCTTCTATAGAAGAGGTGAAGTTTAACTTTTGGAAGTGTCAACATTCCTGAAAACAGGGAGGGAGAGAGAGAGAAAGAGAGGAGGAGGAGGGTCCTAGGGGTAGGGGAAGAGTGGGAGAAAGTTACATGATCAAGGAGTCAGACCATGGATGAAGAGACGTGTTTGAGAGCTGTGACTGTGGACAGCATATAAAAGACTATAGGAGCTGATGGGGATGAATAATGAAAGGAAAACATATGGGGACAAGGAGAGACCATGAGAACACCAAGTAGAGAAGCAAGGAGGTAACAGTATAGGTAACACTGAGACACTGAAGTTGGCACAAAGATGCAGCTGATGTACACAGGGTCTGAGATGTAAGAAGTTGTAGAGGGTGGAGCAGAGAGAATGGAGCTAACGCATTTTTTTTAGAGGGAATAAAATACTTAGCCTTATGAGATGGGATGCGGAAAAGAATATGTGTTGCAGAGAAGAATTTGTGGTGTTCACATCTTTCAACCTTGATGGAATGATGCATCTTATCCCTGAACTATAGAGAAAAGTAGTAGGATTGCAACAGTAGGATATGCAGAGTCTGTTTGACAAGGATAGGGCTAAAAAGTGGTAGTAACCTGTGTAGGCAAAATGCAATACCCATTTTATTGTAGCCAGCAGTGTCTATGCTGTTTCTCTTGACATCCCCTCTTTAATTTCCTTGAATTTTAGTTGAGTAACAAGCTAAATGTCTTTGTTTCTCCACAATGTATGTGCAAAGAGTCACCACTGATTTTATCTTGTACTTCTTCGCCCTGAGAAATCTTGCTTCAGGAATGAATTTGGGTTTAAAGACTATTTTCAGAGTAAGGAGGTCTCTTGTCTCTGAAGAATACTGTTTGATGTCCTCTGTAGCCATACAGCACCCTGGCAACTGTCTTTCGCATGTTTAGACAGAAAATGTTTCCCAGAGCTCCTTCAGCAGTTAAGTAATCCAGGACTGTAGAGAAAGAGCCAAAGACGATGCTTTTTTTAATAATCACTGAGAGTATGTTAGGCATGCTCAATCTCAGGCTTTATTGAAATAAGTCAGATGACTCTGTGAAAACAATGGAAGATGTGAGATGGGATTGAGGAGCTGAAGACTCAGTCCTAGAAATCTTGTCTCATGTCAATAATCCTTAAATATGTTAATAGGCTTGAATTATATGGTTCTAGTTACCAAATGCTCATGAGAGGAAAAAACAAAATGAGGGTTAGAAACAAAAACCTTAAAATTGCTTCTGGGCCACTAAATTTACCAGAACATATAGGGACATTAGACCAGCCTGTAGACTTAAAGCCTATTCATGATGAGTGCTGTTATTTTTTTTATTCTTAACATGCTTTCATTTTTCATGTGGATTTTTAAATGGAAAGCTCACAATGAAGGAGTTCTTTAAGACTATCAAAGGACATACTGAATGCAAAACTACTGAATACAGAGTTATAATTGTGTCATTAGAAATGGTCAGTTAGAATTCAGAAACATTTTGTTTAACCAGGCTCAATGGTAATGGCAATCTATATCCACTGATGTAAATTATTAGCAACTTTAAAAGCCCTTGAGAAAAACTGAAAGGCTAAACTCTTACTAAAAGCCTAAGATATGGATTCCAGAGGTGGGCATAGGACAGCTGCAAAATGAGTTAAGCCACCATAAATAGAGAATGAGGATGCAGAAAAATGGAAATCACTTTGTCTTTTCAGAAGGTCATTTTGAGTCCCTTTCTTTTCTCTCATTACTTGATAGAGGCTGTAAAAAAACCAGGCCCAGTTTTATTTATGAACATATTTAAAGGACATGATTTTGAAAGACCAGTCTGTATTTTTATCTGTGTGGTTTCATGCACATGTTTAATTGGGGATATATTTTTTTTCCTACTTACAAAGTGATATGTTCAGAATTAAAACAGGATTGATTTTTTTTTTCAACACAAGGTTTGCTTATTTAATTCAAATGTGGTCAATCGATATAAACGTATTTTAGGACAACAAAAGCAAAAAGCAGAGACATGGAGAATCACATAAATGCATACTTTAGGAGGATGAGGAGTTGACAGAAAAAATCTCTAAAATTGATTGTGTGTGAGTGTTACTTTTATTCCACTCTAGATGTATTATTCTGTTCATACTAAACAGCAGCTTGAGAAGAAATATATTCGTAAAGCAAGCTTGAAGGAAAACAAATCTGAAACAGGTGCCTGAAAATTGCAAAGCCATTATCATATTGAGAGCCATGACTATGGTAGACGGTCCAACAGTCACAGCTGAAGAAATAAGAAGATTGGAGCTATTTAAACAAGAATTAAATGACACTGAGGGAGTGAAGGATGTTGAAGTCCACTGCTAGCAGATGAAGCAAATATTGCAATTATTAATTGTTTCTGTTCAGCCCTTCTCCTTTAGCATATCAAGATAATTATAGTTTAAGTTGTTTGATTAGAAAAAAGGGAGAATAGATAAAGTTCAGAGTTTGAATGAACACTTGAAAACACTCAGTGGGCTCCCTAGCATTCCATACTTTCTGCTTACGGTAATAATGGATATAACATGCTACACCTCTTACCGATTTCAGGAACCTTTGTATTAGCTTTCCAACGTAAGAGGGTACTAGAGTCTCCCTGTTTTATGTGTTACACATCTGCAAAGTAAACACAGGAAATTACAAGGTAGGGTGGTGATGGCTCAGGACACTTCAGTAATGCACACTGGAAGTACAGCTCTTCTAATGTTCATCTCCACCTGGTCAAACCTTCACTCTCTGAACATCCCCCAGAACAAAAAAGATGAATTGCAGTATGTTCCTACTTGCACCACTGTTAATGGTTTCATTTCAAAGCAATCAATAATTTAATTGTTAATTAGAATTAAAAGTCAGGAATGACAGTTTTGTGCAGCATAGTTCACTTATAGAAACCAAGAGCACGTGGCAGCAAGCATACCTGAGTGTAAGCATCAAGACCCAGTGAAATTCTAGGCAAATATTTTTCTTGTAAATCAGAGATTAAAAATACTGGACTGGATTTATCAAAATAAGAATGGATATTGTGCAAGGTTTTTCACTTTTTTTGAAATTATATAGTAGAAATTAATCTTTTTTTATTATATTCAGACATTATGGATAATGGCCAAATTTTGATCTTTTCAGAAGTCAGATGCATGTGAGGATACAGAGCAGTCCAAATCAAGGTATCTTTAAGTAATAAAATTACATTTTTGCAACAAAATCCTTTTATATACTCTTTGTTCTATATTTGTCTTATAGTGCTCTCACTATCTTCTTTTTTAGTTAACTATGAGGAGAATGTGATTTCCTGGTTCTAAAATGTCAGTCTTTTATTACATTCTGGTGTCCATCTTTTCTCTCATGAAAAATACATAACTCCGTGACTCTTTGTGCACTCATTTATTTATGGTGCAGGGAAGCTCGTACTCCCCAGGCCATAGCAGCTCACTCTTTGATTCTCCATTGGGTGCATTTCTGGAGCACCAGTCAGGTTTTCCTGATGTTGTTTTTGTTTTGGTTTGGTTTTTTTAAGCAATGAACCTGAAGAAGAGAGGTTAAAGGGAAGGAAAGAGACATTCTGCTTGTCTTCTCTTTCATATCCTCTTTCCATTTTTCTTTGGCCAGCTTTCACTGCTAAAAGTCTATCTAGTGACTCCTCACCTTTTTTCCAAGAACACTGGTTATTCAAGAATAGAGTACTTTGTACTCTTATGCTATACTCTGTCTTTTATTGTGCTTTGGCTTCTGACACTTATTTCTAAATGTTCTTGCAATACACTGCTGTTAATGGTCACTGACCTGCATTTCCTGTATGGATTATAGAAAATCACACTGAATGAAGCCTTAGCAGAATGCAACCTGTAATGGTCTGTTACAGTAGTAGAAGTTTTGAGTTTTTTTCTTTATAAAATAAAACTTGATCAGTGCAAATTCATGTGGCATTTTCACAGCCATAAATATCTTGTCCCATTGACTTGCAGTGGGGTAATTCAATCTCAAAACATTTTTGTGGTCAGTTTTCATTTAACTTCTGTATATTTCCAAGATTTTTGCTTGGCAGTGTAAAGAAGTGCCAGCATTCAATTAAAAGATACTGCATGTCTATCAAAAGAGACTGAATATTGCCTCTGGCTATCAGGGTATCAGAGACATCTGTCTGTGATTTTTTGGGATCAGGCCAGGTTGCTGGCTTTCTAAACCACTGCAAGTAAATCTGTAAGTAAGATAGTTAATGAAAATAGCAATTATCCTTTACTATGTCTTTCAGGAGTATATGGCAAACCAATCCCTATTCTAAAGCATCAATTCTGCATTAATATGAATTCTTTTATTGTGTGCCAGGCAATACATTTTATCCCCCTGTCAAATATAGTGTCTTTGCTGTTGAGAGAACTGCACATAATACTACATCTCAGAAGAAAAGAGCTATGTCAAAAGGAGAGTATGGTCTTAATTCTCACTTCACACATACATTGCTGTATTTCTACTGCTGTTAGCTGAGCAGCCCTTGATTTATGCTAAGCAAGATTAAAACCAACTCCTATATATCAAGTGTTGGTTTTATCTATATTTTTATTTTTTATACAGAAATGAAAACTCAAAGAATTCAATTACTGTCCTGGTTTCATCTGTGATAGAGGGAATTTTCTTCCTAGTAGCTAGCTTTGCTGTGTTTTGCTGATGGTTTAGTTGTTGCTAAGCAGTCCTTACCCTAAGTCAAGGGCTTTTCGTGCTCTGCCACTGAGCAGATGCACAGGAAGCTGTGAGGAAGCACAGCCAGGACAGCAGACCTGGAAGGGCCAAAGGGATGTTCCATACCTTAGAATGTCATACTCAGGATATACAATGGGGAACTCGGCCAGGAGCCAGCAATCGCTGCTCGGGGACTAGTTGGGCATCGGCCAGCGGGTGGTGAGCAACTGTATTTGGCATCACTTCTTTCTCTTGGGTTTTATTCTGCTCTCTACTTTTCATTATTATCATTAGTATTATTAGAATTGTATTTTGTTTCAGTTCTTAATATATCCTTATCTCAACCAATGAGGTTTACTTTTTCTTTTGCTCCATTCTCCTCCCCACCAGGGAAGATCGAGGAGTGAGTGAGAGTGTGTGTGGTACTTAGTTGCTGGCTAGAGTTAAACCACATCAATTATTTAGATATAAAGCTTGTTTTGGCCAAATTAGGGGTGTATATAGTTTGTTTTCTTTGTAGACAGATATTAATTTCCTTTCCTAAGACCATGTTTGTCTTATTTTCTCTAAATCTGAAATATAGATAACATGTATTTTAGTATATATACGTTAATCTGACATTATGTCAATTAAAATTGAAAAATGCAAGTGACTTATTTTATGGTCTAGCTAATTAACACACTCATCTGTTGTATGTTACTGAATTCCGATTTTATAGATAACTCATATCTCCATCTCTACAGTCTATTTTATTATATTTGTTTCAGGCTAAAGTGTAATAGATATATTTACTAGCTCTTAGACTATCCATACATTTACAACCGTTTGAAGAATAAATCTGATTTTTTTATGGAGCTTGAGAAATTTGGAGCTTTCTTTCATTTGCTATTAACAACAGAAAAATATGTAAATGAGTGAAGGAATAAAGTAGTGTCAATTTGCAACGATGAGATATAAAGAAGCTGATATAAAAGGTCTTTTATCTAGTGTAATGCAGCACTTCTGAAACAAATTGAGCCTTTTAGTCACCATATGGCACTTTTAGAGCTCTGTTATTGTTCTTATATCCTAGACCTCTGCTCTAACCAACGAAATTTCCACTCACATTGTGCCTTATTTACTTCGTTATGTGCCATTCACATTTTCCATTTGACCACTGATTCTGACTGGAAGGAAGAAAATTATTCTTCTTCTAAGAACAAATGAGGATGTTAGTGGAGACGAGCTGTAAAACTAAGCAGCTGTCTCCCGCTTTTCTTTATTGATGAAAAAAAGTCCAAACTGCTTTTATCCTGTAGATAAAACTAGAAGCAAAGTGTGCTACCTTGCATAGAGGTACAATATCTATTCTAAGCATACAGCATGTGAGATACTAAATTGTTGTAGTAGAGTCATGATCCCTGGACATATTTACAGGCTGTGTAGATGTGGCACTTATGGACATGATTTAGTGGTGGACTTGGCCATGCTCGGTTAGAGGTCGGACTCAATGATCTTAAAGGTCTTTTCCAGCATAAATTATTCCATGATTCTATGTCTAAACATAAAATCTACTGAATTAAAAGTAGTCACAACAGGTATCATAATGTTAGTACATTATAAAACATTTATTTGGAGAGTTAAAGAAGATGGAGGACAAATAGTGACTGATCTGGGGAACTCTAAAGTGAATGTGACTGTTTCCTTCTACTTGAAAATATTCTCAATCAAATCTATAAAGGCATGACTTATGAAAGCATTTTCATTTTCTGAATAAGTATTGGAAAATTAACACAATCACTTATTTCCAGGGAACATTTCATACTGATTCAAAGCCATGATGAAAGAGCATCATAGGAAAGTCATTTTAATCCATTTTCTAATAAAGAAAAAGAGAGAAAAACAGAGGGGGAAAAGCCTGAAAGTTGAAGACTGTTTGACATCATAGGTCATTTATTTGAAAGGAAAGCTCTGTTAAGTTAAAGAGTTATGGAGATAATGTACCCTTTACGTAAGGACTTCCAGAGTCTCTGTGTGCCTTCTGCAAATTATCAATTCCAAGTAAAGTTATTTAGGTTTCTACATGCCACATGTTAACCTGTCAACAGAGTAATATGAAAAGAAGTGAGGGAGAAAATGGTTCTGTTTCACTGGTAAATATGATATGGATTTGGAAAAAAAAAAAAGAAAGAGAAAAAGAGTCAAGCATCAAAGTCCATCCAAAGCTTCAATTCAGTGAATGTTTCCCTTGCATAAACAATTCGACAAGGTTATTACTAACAAAAACATACAAGAAGTGAAACTCCAAGACAAGTGCTCTGCATGGCTGATCACTGCTTATATGGTGCAGAGGAGACCCTCACCTTTCACATGCCAGGGGTTTCCAAGTGGAAGCAGTCCTTCTGGGCACAGCAACACCAATCTGCTTTGGGAGTGCAAAAGTCATTTTTGGAGTGTTCTGACCCAGCATGCATCAACCCCTTCCATCAGTCTTTTCTGATGGAAATACTTGTGCTGACATGCTTTAAATACTTTTCTTTGCTGTTTATTAATGTAAAGATTTTTCTTCGCCTGTTTCAAAAGCTCAGAAATCTTGAAAGATTATATATTAGAAAAAATTTCTTCACCAAAAGAGTTGTCAAACATTGGAACAAGCTGCCCAGGGAAGTGGTTGAGTCACCATCCTTGGACATATTTAACAGATGTGTAGATGTGGTGCTTAGGACATGCTTTAGTGGTGGACTTCAAAGTGCTAGGTGAATGGTTGGACTTGATGATCTTAGAGGTCTTTTCCAACATAAATGATTCTATGACTGTGTGTTTCTACCATCGGTCTTACAAGCCTGTGTGCATAAACAGTGCCGGTACCAAAGGTGAGACGAGCAGCAGATCTTGCCACAGGCAGACAGGAGATGCCAAGGAGGATTCAGTGTAAGAAATCCACCTTGGTGATGATGGAAGTGCCTGGGCAACTTCAGGATCCATTGCTAAAAACTCTAGGTAGTGAAAAGCAAAATTGTTTGCTATTTTCCATATAAATGAAGACAACCAAAGTCTTTAAATCACTCCTCTTTCTCCCTTCTCAGGTAAAGAAACAGAAGGAATTAACAGGGAAAGGCAAGGAACACAGTTCTTAAGATGGGAAATTATTTTTAGATATCACTGTTGTGATAAGGGGTGATCAAGATATGAAGTGATGATAAAATATTGTAGTTGCTTACTAGAGCTAATTTTAGGTAGAATACTGTTAAATTAGAATAAGGCCTTTCTCACTTGTGCTAACTTACAGACAGGATATGGTTAATTTTATAATGAGGATTCTAACAGGAACAAGAAAACCTTGAAGTTTCCATAAGGAGTTTTGAGGCCTAGAAGAGAGACCTTGAAGGATGATAAGGAGGAGCTCTTAGAGATGATACCAATTTCGAGGTAATTGGACAGAGCTAGCTCAGCAGTTTTTAGCAAAGGTTAAAAGTTCAACGACGAGGAAGACTTCTTACTTCATGCAAAGACCCCCAAAAGAAGACCCCCAAGGGGCGTTCTGAGGCAGAGTTATAGGAGTGGTGTATGTTAATGATCTCCCCTCCCCTTTTCTGGAATTTTCTGACACAGCTAGTGCATATGTAACACAATAATGTATGTGTAGTACAGCTAATACATATGTAACATTATATCACATAAAAGGAGCTGAACAAAGGCAATTGGGGGGCATGAAAGGCTGGATTATCCCCAATGCACCTCAGCATTGTGAATAAACATACCTGCTTCAATACTCTGTGAATTTTGGGGTTTGTTTCCACAAGTCAATTGTTAGCAAAATGAGAAGGAGGAATCCTGGCCCTAGTGCAATAAATCCCAAAACTCCCACTAATGTTTAAATAGGAAAGGATTTTTTTTCCTTTGGGTACAGATTTTACTACATATACAAAATACATTCTGCAATACCATTGAAAAGCCATAACTGCTGAGAGTTTAAGTGATAACTATAGTTTAGATTAAGTACTAACACATACTGAAAAAGAAATAGCACATCAGTCTCCGATAAATTTCCAGGTACCATTTCTTTTCAACAGCAATAATAACCCTGATAATAAATAAAGGGAGAGAAGCTCTTCGCTCAGTACATCTATCTGCTGCCAGGAGCATGGCAATCAGTACAGAACACTGTATTCTACTCACTTTCAAATTAGATCTGTCTTCTCACAGGGTTTCTTGTATTATTCCCATACCCAAAAGTGCTCTTTCCTTTTTGTGCATGTTCCTTGGCTGTTAGTCCTCCTTTCACAGCCAACTTCACTGAGGCCACACAAAGTCTGAAAGCTGGCTTTGGCACCATATCAGCTATAGAGGCTTCTTAGCAGAGCAGGCAATGTCTATTTCAAGGACTTTAGACTCTACAAAATACGCATAAATCCTCTTAAATATATAATTATTTACTGATTTTGCCCACCATGTCTGAAGTATTGAACAGCATCTGTCAAAAACCCTGGACAAAGGTAAGTTTTCAATCTAAATTAATTTTGAAATACAACAGTTCAAAAGAATTTGGGAAAGTGCCCCAGACCCCCTCAGACTGATCTGCTGTATTCCCAAACATGAAGCTTGAAGACTTTGTTTTGGATTTCCATGGCTAAGTTTCCCCGTGAAATACCATATTGTTTAGCTCTGTTGCAGTGAAGTGGTGAGGACTGAAAATATGAAAACAGGCTTTATTAGAGGAAAACAGCTTCAGTCTTTAAGACTGAGACTAATTCCTCCACAAAAGAACACTATTTAGTGATATTCTGAAGACCCAATTGCTAATTCTGTAAACACTATATGAGATAATCTTTAGGGTAAAAAACTCGACCATAATGGACAAGAAGAGTGTTAAAAAGCAGAGTGATTGGGATACCAAAAAAAAAAAAAAAGGTTCATTGGAAGCCTGGGAATTTCAAAGGAAACCATAGATTTGCCTAGTACTGTGTTTTGAAGTTTCAGCACTATTCAACCATTTGCAAGTGCTGTATAAAAGCAGTTATTTTTACATTCTTCTCCATTATATGGTGAATCATCCTTAGATCATCTTTCCTTGAGTAAGGAGTGTGGAAACCAGGGAATTAATAGAAGGATATAGGGTCTGAAAGGCAGAAGAATTCCTGCAGCATGGCTGGCTAAATAGTCAATGAATAAGCAGCTTGGGGAGACTTTTTCTGTTCCTGTGAATTATGACTGAGTTTCTAAATGCAGACACAGCCAACAGTGCATCTGCACGTTAGCATTTGTGAAGTGATTTGTTCTATAAATGCAGTATTGATTTGGTAGAAGAACATAGCATACAACTTCAGAAAATTTTCCCTATGAGAAGATACTTTGGCTTTTTGCTTTTCTGTCTCTTGCAAAGGGTTCTACAACCTAAAATGGACTCCCTGGCTACAGAATTTATTACAGTATAGTTCTGTTCTTCTATTACCCTTTAATTTGACCTTTCTAGATGTAGTCTAATAATTTTCTGTCCTATAAAGTTAATTAAGAATTGAACATTTCCACCTGTTAATGCAGTAAAGTGCAGTTGTTCTTTTGATAGAGCATTTTAATCATGTCACTAATTGAGACAATAATTGCCATGACATAGGTTCCCTCATTTTGCTCTGGATGAGTTTTACCTAGGGGAGGATTAGGCTGTGACCTGACACAGGAGTTGTAAACTCTAGTAATGAGAGAACATGTTATAATCACCTTGTGAGGCCAGGGATACCCACAGCAGAAATAATTAGCAGTGGGCAGGAGAGCTTCGGTGGGGCTGTAGCATCTGTATGCTGGTATTAGGGACTTTGATACAATAATACAATTAAACTGCCCCTGTGTGGGGCATCCTTATTCCCATGCATTCTTGTGAAGAAGTACAGTGTTACAGTGGCTCAGCTTCCTGCACTGAGAGGACTTTCCTCTGGGGATCCAGGGGTAGGTAGGTGGTGTGGAGCTACCTCAGAACTCTCTCTTGAAAGCCACAGAAATGCTGTTAAGAGCCCCTGGGTGCAACTTGTTCTTAGGCTGGGTTTTCAGGACAGCATAAGCCCCAGTAGAATTGCCCTTCTAGGGGCTAGCTGAGAGGGACAGATGTTTTCAAATGCTAAGGTGATGGGATGACACAAGCCTAAGAAAGAGGTGCACCCTTTCCCTTAGTTTTGCTGATGTGGTAGCTGAAATATAGATGGCATAGTGGGATGATTTAGCAAATCTGGGCAAAGAAGCCAAAGTTCTTTTATGTCAGAACAGCTTCTTATTTGCTATGTCACCGTACCACTCAGAAACACCACTTGAAGTGTGTTTATTGCTCATGACATTAGATTGTCTTCAACTTCACTTTGAAAAATTCAGTGTAAAGTCCTATCAGAAGTATTGTAAAGGTAAGAAAAACAGATAAAGATGGGTTAGAGACCTGGAAGTTTTGTTTGTCCTGCTTATGTCGAGATGAGATTTGGGATGTTGGGTAGCATGTGACATGGGATCAGGATCTCTTGTTCTACCAGGCTATAATTAAACTCCAGAATGTAACTTTTTAAAATATAATTTTAAGACCTTTTTGTGCCTTTATCACAAAAGCTCTAAAATATCTTCATGAGTTATCTTTATTTGACTACTAAAACTCACAAATTGAGTCTTAGAGGTTTCTTTAAGAGCCGAATTCTAGGCAACAGTTTCATAGTTTTATCTACTAGTGAAAAACTGTCGCGGTCGGGGTTGGTCAAAACACGACACGTCTTCTTCTGAAAACTGGACTTTTATTCACTTTTGCAAACGCTGCTGCGACTTATATACACCTCTATTATCTACACAGGTTCGTGCACTGTTGGTCTTCATTTACATAAATAACTCACAATTGGACACTTACATTACGTATGTAAAGTAACTATGATTCAACAGGTCAGACAGGAATTCCGTTCTGTGTCACAGCCTTTCCTTCCGTGTTTGCCACCTTGCCGTTGTGCAGAAGTTCCGTCTTTAGTTCCAACTGTTTCACAGAGACCCCAGACCAGCTGGGGATCCCCACAAAAAACAATACAGGATTCTAAGTCTATGGGCTATTTCATGTATTTACTGCCAGATAGAGGGTTATCTGGGAAAAGGCATGCAGAAGGCAAACCTAGATGTAGACTCCACTGAGTTTCTCTTTTCAGCCCGCTCCAGGAAAAACCATAAGATTTGCAATTAAACACCTCAAATATGTTTTGCCTAAAATCCAGTTGAGAAGCATAAGGTGGGGGGAGGGGTGGGGAGAGGGGGAAGAGGAGAACATCTATTAACTCATAGCTTCATTTAAATTCCTTTAAATGCCATATTGAAATTCTTCATCCAGCATTTCCAACAGTACATACAAAGTCCTGATAGATCCTGGTTACTTAGGATAGAGGAAAGTGGAAAAAAACGTTGTTCCTTCAGCTGGTCCATAATTTCCAGATTAAATTAGGGGTGTTTTGTTTAACAATAACTACTATACTTTTTTAAAAACCTGTCAGACACCATGCAGTCTTCATTCTGTTCCACAGCACAGTTAGTCTGCATATTCCCTCTTTGTAAATCCAACAGCTTTATTTTGTGTAGATTTTTCCGAATTACAGAATCAAGTTCAGAGGGCCTTATAATGCCCTCAGGTACATGGCAAAGGAACTTCAAGTGAGAACCTCATACCTGTATGGAGAAAAGGCTACCATTAAGTCCACACTGACCTTTAAAAACTGAGACAAGGTTTAAGTTGTTTGCTGATGGAAAGACATAAGCTGATGAGTAGTTGTCTTATTCTTGTTCTATGTGACACCTGATGGAGGGAGGTGCTAATTTAATAGTTATACTTTCATATGCTTCTTTGCTGTGTGAGTGGTGAGGCACTGGAACAGGTTGTCCAGAGAAGTTGTGGATGCCCCATCCCTGTAAGTGTTCAAGGCCAGGTTGGATGTGGCTTGGAGCAGCCTGGTCTAGTGGAAGGTGTTCTTACCCATGGCAGGTGACGTGGAACTAGATGATCTTTAAGGTCACTTCCAATCCAAACCCAAATCATGATTCTATTATTCTATAACCATTAAACTAATATTTCAGTATGTAGCTATGTACCTCATATGAGGGTTAATTAGCAATGTGCTTATAGAAGTAAGCACAATTTTTACATTTCTGTGAAAGGAAGGAAGTGGCAAAGTATCTACTCGGGACTCATTCTTGCTTGAACAGCTTCTGCGCATAGCAAAACAGGGACACACATTTGTCATATTCTGTCAGTAGTCAAATGTTAGAGATAATGATTAGCGTGGTCTTTGTCTAAAGATAAGTGTTGCNACAGAATCAAGTTCAGAGGGCCTTATAATGCCCTCAGGTACATGGCAAAGGAACTTCAAGTGAGAACCTCATACCTGTATGGAGAAAAGGCTACCATTAAGTCCACACTGACCTTTAAAAACTGAGACAAGGTTTAAGTTGTTTGCTGATGGAAAGACATAAGCTGATGAGTAGTTGTCTTATTCTTGTTCTATGTGACACCTGATGGAGGGAGGTGCTAATTTAATAGTTATACTTTCATATGCTTCTTTGCTGTGTGAGTGGTGAGGCACTGGAACAGGTTGTCCAGAGAAGTTGTGGATGCCCCATCCCTGTAAGTGTTCAAGGCCAGGTTGGATGTGGCTTGGAGCAGCCTGGTCTAGTGGAAGGTGTTCTTACCCATGGCAGGTGACGTGGAACTAGATGATCTTTAAGGTCACTTCCAATCCAAACCCAAATCATGATTCTATTATTCTATAACCATTAAACTAATATTTCAGTATGTAGCTATGTACCTCATATGAGGGTTAATTAGCAATGTGCTTATAGAAGTAAGCACAATTTTTACATTTCTGTGAAAGGAAGGAAGTGGCAAAGTATCTACTCGGGACTCATTCTTGCTTGAACAGCTTCTGCGCATAGCAAAACAGGGACACACATTTGTCATATTCTGTCAGTAGTCAAATGTTAGAGATAATGATTAGCGTGGTCTTTGTCTAAAGATAAGTGTTGCTCAAATTGCTAAAATAAATATTTGCTAATCCTTAATATATGTGCGTTTCTTTTCAAGATCTGAAGTCTCAGCCAGGTTTCTTCATCAATGTAAGGAAAATCAAAAGCACAGCTTCCTGTGTGAGAAGCACATTATTCTTGGCTACAGTTGCTTTGCTTTAATATGCTGTTACTTCCTGCCTGAATTCAGTGCACTCCACCATTCTCTTGATGCTCATAACTGCTGCTGCCTATTATTCAGATATCTTCATCAATCTCTTCATGATTATTCCTAAGGATTTTTTCTTTTTGAGAATCCAGGGTGTTCAAAGCCCACTGGTGTGTTAGAAGTCTGATTAAACTCTCGGTATTTCTGACAGGTCTATCTGCAGGGATTCCGGATTAACCATCTGGAATCATTTGATCTTAAACTGTATTAAAATAACGTTTCAATAAACCGATGTTTGAATACTACCATGTTTATCCAATAAATACTATCCCAGTATCAGCTTTTATTCACTGAAGAAATTACTTCTCTCTCAGCTGCCTCAGCTGCAATATCTAGTCAGGTTTTTAGAAGTTTTGCAAATTTATCTTAGCAGGCCCTACATATCCACTCTATCCAACAGGGTGCTGTATTTTTCTTGAGCCCTTGCTTAAAATATGCTATAAAAGTAACAGCTCAAACAGGTTATTGTTAGGCCTTGTAAACCTTCTACCGGGTCTTTTAGGAATACAAAAGTTTTTCCTGTATCACGTGAAAACAATTTTGAACAATAGTCACCCATTTTTCTGTTAATAAATCAGTCACTAGGGGAGTCCAGCTGGATTCAGCTGAGATTTATTGTCCCCTACTAAAGTCCCCAGCAGCCACAGGGCTGACAAGCTGATCTACTTCTAGAGTGAGATGCCTTTTCAAAGTAGAGGAATTGTTTTCCATGAGTGCTTTTCTTTGAATTTAGCTCAGCTTTGACAGCTGGATGCTCTAGATAAATAAATCCTAAATCCAGGTTCTCTCTTTTTGTGATCTTGACTTGCTGCTCTGAATACAAGTTATCTTTGTGAGAGCTGAAGACAGAAAATTGCTAAGCACCATGATGGAGTGTGTCCTTGAGCTCTGCATCTGGCGACATTAACCATAACATCCAAAGAATGAAATTTATAGGCAAAATAAATAAATAACTTTCCAGTAGAACCTCCTTTGAAGGGGAAAACAAGCAAGGCAAAAGTGTTAGAAAACGATTAGTCTGAAATCCTTGCTAAACTGCAGATTATCCGCAACTATGTCCATAGCCCTTTGTGGAGTCAGCTGGCCTCCTGCAACCAAGCAATAAGAAGATATAAGGAAGGATTTTGCTTTGGTTTAGCCAGTCCTCTTTCCTACACAACCTCTGGTTCACTTTTAATATCTCTTCCTCCCCATACCTTCTAGTTCACTTCTAGTATGTCTTCCTTCCCTTAGTATTTAATATTTTGGTATTTCTTTTTTCCCTATACCTCTCCTTTCTGTCAAGTTTCATCATGCACATAAAAAAACCCTTAGGAAGCAAGGTAAGCTAAGCTAGCCATTAATGCCTATTGCATACTAGTCGTGTTAAACTATCTAAGCTGAGCAGAAGACAAAACTTGCCTAAGAGAAAATACTGTATTCATATGCACTGCACCTACCAGAATTCTTTATTCTTGTTGGTCCATCACTTTAAAAAATAAAGATATTTTGAATATGTGGAACTTGGTCTGTAAAGCACTTAATTGGTACAAAAGGTACATTATGCTAGTGTTATTAAAATATAGGAAATGCCTAGTAGAAGGGTTGCTTACCTAACTGCCTATATGACAGTATTTTTTATATCTCTTTCTGATTGTAACTTAGTACCTAAAATGATGTTCAGACACATTAAATCTCTCTTGAAAATACTTGTATCCCACAAGGATATTCAGCTAGGAATTCAGCTACAGCAAGAATCCTTGTTATATACCATAACATAATGATTGTTTTTCTGTGCAACTCATCTAAGGAAGTTTCAGAGAAAGCAAACATATTTAGGAAGTATTTGGGAGATATATAATGCTACAACTAACAGTAAAAGGAACTAGAAATACCAGTCATAATATCTCATTTCCCAAGGTTCTGTACAGACAAGTAAGCAGAGAAAATTCCTCTGATCTGGATTATTCAGCTTCTGTAATGCAGATAGGACACAACATAGGTACAAAACAGATAACATAGGCAAATAGTTAGGTAAAATAAGAAAATGAACAAAACACAGTAAGGAAATTGCATTCACTGCTGTTTACTGCAAAAATGACAGTTTCTTTCCTGACAAAAAGATAAAGCAATGGTTATTTTGCTGGTGTAACCTCTTAATCTGTCATAGAAATCTGAGATGAATACAGCTTTCAGGAGCTTTTGTGTTGAAATGTTGTCATCATCATGGCTAGGCTTCGCGA
>VZRE01001885.1:10341-21011 GCA_013396775.1 Cephalopterus ornatus
AAGACCACAGAAAACTGAACTTCCACTTCTGATTACCAGAAGAGAAAGGAAATGATAACGAATCCCTTGCTTCATCCGGATAGTCATGCAGGAAGTGTTTGTCTCTTTGTGACAAAGACGCTCTTGTCTCTTTGTCCCTGGGTCCTTGGCTGTGCCACTGAAGACTGTGAAAACGCTTCTGTTTCTCCTCCATCTGTTTCTGCCTTAAAACACTTATGATGACGCCTCAGGACACGATATTCAGTGCTAAAGCATTGTATATCAAGAAAATGAGCCATCAGTTACCATTTATTCCTGATGATAATATTACTTGGACATGGCAAACAGTGTCTCTCCGCTGATATTCTGGAAGTATTGGTGGGAGTCTTTTGCCAGACACAGCTGCAATAATAATTGCAGGTCCCAAATTTTCTTCCCAGCAAATATTATATTTAGGAGGCAGAGAAGTGATCTCAAAAGTTCTCTTAGTTTCAGCAAACCACTTGAGAAAGGCTGTGGTAATAAACTATTTCACTAAACCTCAAGAGAGTTTGTTGCTTCCCCTACTGTGCTCTTCAGAAGAAATCTTTACATCCTCTGTATTCCACACTCTCTAGATAAGTACTTATTAAAATATATATGTCTTTGTTTCTGTATGTGGATAAAATAATTTTGGAGGTACTCCTTTTTATAACCCACTTAATGGTTTTGCAAGATCAAAGTTACCTCTTCTGAAGACCTCTTCTCTGACATCTAGGAATTTCATAGAATTTATCAGCATTTCTTCCAAGGAAGTTAAAATGCCTTAGAAGGAAAAGCACGGGACTGGCCACAGGTAACAATAGTCTATGCTTGATCCACAGATTTGTGGCAGAGCCTGGTAGAGGTTAGGGGAATTGCAGTTGTCTGACACTGTCCAAGACAGCTGAAGAGAAAGCCAGCTGCATCCTGGGCTGCATCAAAAGCAGCATGGTCACCAGCTCAAGAGAGGTAGTTTTGCCCCTCTGCTCTGCTCTGTATCCAGTTTTGGGGTCCCCAGCACACGAAGGGCATTGGCCTGTTGGAGCAAGCCCAGAGGAGGGCCACCAAGGTGATTAGAGGCAGAAAACATCCACTCCTATGAGGAAAGGCTGAGACAATTGGGATTGTTCAGCCTGGAAAATAGAAGGCTTCAGAGCAACCTAGTTTTGTTTTTCAGTACCTGAAGGGAACATACAAGAAAGATGGAGAGCAATTACTTACAAGAGGCTTGGAATCACTCTCTTGCTAGCTGCAAGAGCATGCAGTGATAGGAGAAGGGGAAATGGCTTAAAAATGAGAGAGTAGGTTTAGATTAGATATTAGGAAGAAGTTCTTTACTATGAGGCACTTTACTGTGAAGTGGAATTAGTTGCCCAGAAAGTTGTGGATGACTGGGATTTTTGAAGGCCAGGTTGGATGGGGCTCTGAGCAAACTGGTCTAGTGAAAGGTGTCCCTGCCAACGGCAAGGGGATTGGAACCAGATGATCTTTAAGGTCCCTTCTAACTCAGGCCATTCTGTGATTCTGTGATTCTATGATTCTATGATACATTGATGTACTTGTTTACATATGATTTTGGTTTTGAGTTCCAGAATCACAAAGGTGACTTTCTTGAGCAGTCAACTAACCGTGTTTGTGAGTTATATATTTCTGAAGTTAGCAAGAAGTATTTTCCATGTTGTTTAAGAAATCACCTCTTCTACAGGCAAGTCATCGGCACCCTGTTTTTCTTTCCCTTGTGACACATGTGAACTACATCCAGTTTTGGCTCTGGCATCCTCCATCTTTAACATTTCATTAAGTCCTCTTGTTAGCTCTTGAAATAGCCATCTGGACACTAATGCTTCACCAGATGTCTCTCTTGCTTCACACGAGAGCAGCTGATCACAAAATGCTTTGACAGACTTTCATGGTCACTGATGACAAAATACTGCCAGGATTTTTTATGTCTCTCTTTCTTAACCTACATAGTCCTTGTTTGGGCCATTACAGGGTTAATTTTTGCAATAACTAAGAAGGGCCATGGTTAGGGCACGAAGGTTATTCTGTACGATCTCACATCATATTGTGGGGGCAGGGGAGGAGCACCTTTTGGAGGAGTAGTGTGGCAGAAGGAGAGGTTGGATATTGTCTATTTTCATGTTTCTGTGGCGAGCAGTCGTTTTTATTGTGATGTGGGAATTGTTCACCTCTTTCTTTTACACTCTGCCATTAGTGTTGTTGCTTTTACAGTTTGTTGTCTTGTTTCGTTGCTGTTTCCAGTAAATCTTCCATGTCTTAACCCATGATCTTTACTTTTGGTAAAGCCTCCATCTCTCCTCTCCATCCCACTGCAGGAGGAGGTGTGGGAGGGGGCAGTGACTGAGCAGCACGTGGTTCGGAGTATTTCAGTGGGAGCATTAAATTGGGGAATACCACTCTTAAACCATAACACACATTTTCATGTCAGAGCACTGAAAAGAGTGGTGTTGCATGTCTTTGCTTTGATATCAAGACAAACTCCATCCTGGGAAGAGCTCGAGGAACAGAGGCAGAAGTAGAAAGGAGCTTGATTTGCATGTCCACCTTGACTCTTCTCACACCACTGAATCAATAAAACTTACTGTCACATAAAAATATAAATCTCTTACCTTAAAATTGTATTCCTTTTTACATGATATTGAATTTTTTTTTTTTGCTCAGTCCTACTAATGTTAAAGATTAGATTCCAACAACTCTTTTTTCTTGTTCAAAATACCCATGAAAATTGATACTGGCATAGCTCTGTGAAGATTTCCGTAATATCTCTATAGCAGATATCTCTCTTTCTTTCTAGAATTTATAGCATTTCATTTTCTTTATTTTCTTCCTTTTAATTTTTTTTCTCCTTTTTCAACTTGAAGTAAAAAAAAATAAAAATGAACAATTCTAGAGAAAAGTAAAAATTATTTTCTAAGTTAAGAATAAAGTCATTGGAATATTCTGTTATCGTAATTTGGAATGGTGTCATCTTTCCGTCATTTTAGTTCAGGGGTTTCTGCTATAATATCCTCAAGAAGTCTAGAAAATTGGCAGTAATGAAGCAGAGAGATTGGCTTCTTTCTTTAATATTTTCTTTCCTATTGGCAGCTCCTGGCAGTAGATTTGACCTTTGACAAATGAATGTCTTTTCTGACAGATGGTTGCACATAGCAAGGTTTCAAACAACTCTATTAATAAAGTTTGCACTCTCTATGTTGACGCAGTTCTGCTCGAAAATCCAGCAGCAAGAGGCAGCTGGTCCACGAGGGCAGGGTGGTCACACAGCTAGGGCGATGGGGGCAGGACAGGCAGCGGCCTCTCTGGCCTCTGGGAGAGCAGGGTAGGGCTAGTGACAGTAACCAGGGTCAGTGGATGGCCAGTGATGTCTGGCCAAGTCACAGGGTTCAGGCAGGTCCAAGGCTGAGCCGAGATGTCAGATCTGTCAGCCAGAACCAGGAGGGTGTGTGGCCAGGAAGGGTCAAGGTCACGGCTGGGGTACAGTCCTGGCAAGGGCCAGGCTTGGAAGCCAAGGCCAGGAGGCTCTGCTGAGATATCTCCCAGCTCTTTCGCACACGGCCCTTTCCCAGCAGCCGGATGCAAGGGCACACAGTATCAGGACAGGCAGCCAAAGGCTTGGGGCAGCAGAGGCAACAGAGACCGTTGCTGCACATAGGCTCCCTGGCACTCAGTTCTTCCTGCCTTCTGAGGAAACAGAACTTTCCAAACTGTGATCATAGCCCCACCCTGAATCTTTGGTCAGAAAAAGAAATCACGTTGGCATGCAGAAAACTGCAACACACGAATTGTTATACAACTATAGGAGAACACTCCAGCACAGGGATACTGTGTCAAGAATGATTTTTTATCAGGATTTTGCAGGATGACTACTTCGTGTTTCTTTGTTTTCACACCAAATTACAAAGGGGATCCTTAGGGTTGTGCATGTCAGTGAGACACGTCTCCAGCAGCCATCAGCTACTCTCTGGTTCTGAAATAATCAAGCAGGTAAGCAAGAGAGATATAAATTTCCTTCATTAGCAAATTGCATAAGGCTTGGCATTCCTATCTTACTTGTCCATTCAGATTGACATTGACAAGAGAAGATTTGTGTACAGTGATGGATACGCACAAAAGGTTACAGGATACTTCAATGCACTCACAGAAATCACTGAGTCCTGAGTGTACCTACTCTAGCTTCATAACTGCTAAAACTACCCATGCCCTTTCTCTTCTGAGACCTGGTAATCCACTGGGATAAGTGATTTTAAAGTCTTCATCAATGACGCAGATGAAGGAATTGAGTGCACCCTGGCAAATCTGCAGAGGACACCAAGCTGAGTGGTGCAGTTGACACACCTGAAGGATGGGATGCCATTCAGAGGGACCTGGACAAGATCAAAAAGTGGGCCCAACGGGAATCGCATGTGGTTTAACAAGACCAAGTTCACAGTGCTGTACCAGGTTTGGGGCAATCCCCAGTGTCAGCACAGGCAGGCGGATGAACAGATCGAGAGTAGCCCTGCCGAGAGGGACTTGGGGGTGTTGGTGGGTGAGAGGCTGGACATGCCCCAGCAATGTGCACTCACAGCCCAGAAAGCCAATTGTGTCCTGGGCTGCACCCAAAGCAGCGTGGCCAGCAGGGCGAGGGAGGGGATTCTGCCCCTCTGCGGTGGAGAGACCCCACCAGGAACATTGCATCCAGCTCCGGGGTGCTCAGCACAGGAAGGACATTGACCTGTTGGAGTGAGTCCGGAGAAGGGCCACGAAGCTAATTAAGGGGATGGACATCTTCTGCTATGAAGAAAGGCTAAGAGAATTGGTATTGTTCAGCCTGGAAAAGAGAAGGCTTCAGGATGACCCAATCGTGGCCTTCCAGTACCTGAAGGGAACCCACAAGAAAGATGAAGAGAGTCTATTTACAAGCAGGTGTAGTGACTGGAGAAGGGATAATGCTTTTACACTGAAACAGAGTAGTTTAGATTAGGTATTAGAAATAAATTCTTTACTGTGAAGGTGGTGAGCACTGACACAGGTTGTCCAGAGAAGCTGTAGCTGTCCCATCCCTGGAAGTGTTTGAGGTCAGGTTGGATAGCGGTCTGAGCAATCTGCTCTAGCTGAAAGTGCCCCTGCCCGTGGCAAGGGGTTTGGAACTAGATGATCTTTGAGGTCCCTTTCAACACAGGCCATTCTATGATTCCTTCATTCCTTGCAAACCCTTTCTACAGTGACAGTAAAAAATAGGCTTTCGGTAAAAAAATGCCAACACTACAAAAATGGAAGCAAAACTATTCCCACTGTGTAATGTCCAGGTATGTTTTGCTGGGAGCGCCATAACTGTTTTTTCTTGCATTATTCTGCTTCCATACCTTTTGCATGTTGTCATTTTACTCTCTCATTACATTTGTAAGATTTTTGCTACCAACTGTTTTTTTGGGAACTACTGAGCAAATCTCAGGATACTGAAGGAAATGATGACTATCACCAGGATGGTCAAAAGGTTAAGTCCTAAAACTAAAATGTTAACTTTTCTAAGATTCAAGAGAACACGCAATTTATGAAGGAAAGCGATAATTATAAATTACTGACAGGATGCTATACCACTCTTTTTGTCGCAGCAAGCATGTTGCATAGCCAATTCATTTGCTGACAGATGGTTTATGATTTATTTTTTTTCAAAATATAAATGCACTTCGTGTCTACTGTTGCAAATGAAGACTTTTGAGTAAGCTGTAAAGATCCTTTAACCTAACTCAGCTTTTAAGAGTGTTTTCAGTGTGTCTAGGAATGCAGGATGGCTCCTTAATGTCAGTGGTAATGATCATCATTTATTAATTGTTTCTGCCCCTTACTGACTTTGAAGAGGCCTCCTGAATTTTGTTATTATATTTTCAATCAAGTCACCAGTGACAGCATCTTGATAGAAGGTTTCATGCTTCCATCCTACTCAAGGTAGCATATGTTTCTGTCAGATCAGCTTAACAGGTCTGAAGTAGAACCGCCTGAGCCTAACCCTGTCCTTAAGAAAACATGTTTTCTATGTAAAAGCTATATTTTTGTTCTGTTTTACAAGAGTCTCAGGCTGTATACCTTCACTTGCAAGCTCTCTTATTCATTCACAAGTTCTGCTACTAGCAGAAAATGCTTCAGAGACTGTCTGATTTTCCTCTGTTAATAAAAATGATATTTAAGATGGCAGTTTATATTTTTTTAAAAAACAAGAATATGCAAGACTACACAAAAACTAGTTTAGAATGTCATTTACAACACAAATGGTAAAGGAAGATTTTATGGAAAGGGCAAATGTGCTGAAACATTTCCTGATTGTCAGCTACTTGAGTCTGAGGGACGTCCCGATTCAGAAAAGGCATCTTCAAATAGAAAGAACTTGTATTGAAATCTCTTCAGAGAATTTCTCTTTTGTAAGCTTGGCCATTTGCCTCTTCATCTAGCACCAACTCTCTGAAGTCTACAGCTACATGTACCAAGGCCTCCTGCAGCTCAACAACACACTGTGTGAAGAATAATGCCTTTGTTTGGAACGTGTCCCCTCAGCTTTAATCGGTACCTTTACTCATTCTGTGCAACTCATTGTTTTATAGACCTCGCTGAAATCTTCCCTGTTTGCTAGATTGAAGAGGCTTCATGATGTCCTCTCTATCTTATTACTGCTTTCAAAATGACATCCCATATCATAACGTAAACAGCTGCATTTAAAAGTACAAGTTCAACGTGAATGTAAGGAGCCAGCATAAAACAGCTGAGTGGCAATATAGAAGGTTTTTTCTACGATCATACGACACAAGACTATTCTTAGGCAATTTTTTTCCCGTTAAGTGATATAGTAATGCATAAATAAAATCCTAAGAGCTGTGCTTGCCTGTCTACCTGACCTACCTCGCCATGAGAGAGAAAAAGTCACCATAAACTTGCCTCAGAATCTACTTTTCATGTGTCTTTCTACTTTATATTCTGATTTTTTTAGCCAGCAATCCGCCATAACCCCTGCTGTGGAATATAATAAGCAGGATATTTCTTCTAGTTTTTGCATGATTCTATCACACTTTGGGAACAGATTTAGGATATAATCACACACACACACACACACACACACACTCTCTGGAAGTCATCCTAGAGACTACTTGTACAAAATAATGGTTTTTTTGTGACTGAGTCTCTGGTTGGTAGATCATTTTTTTCAAAAAAAGTCACTCTTGATGTGGAACACAACCAAGAGTCTAAGAATTCTACAGAAAAGCCTAGAAAAAATAAGCATCACTCCAAAAGAAAGATATAAGACACAGCTTCCTCTACAGGCCTTACAAAATTATATTATACACCAGATACAACATGGAATATAAATTATATGACGCAACATATAGAGAGCATGAAACAAAAGTTTGTTTCTAGAATGGGTATGTAATAGTGAAAAAACCCCTTTTTCTTTTCTTTTTCAGAGAAGAGAAGTGTGTCAGTTGGCAAAATTGAGACAAAATATTTCTACTTAATCTGTATATTGAATATTCAATTTATGTTGAATATTCAATGCATATATCAATGTTCAATGTATTCAACATGAAATTGTAGTTCTCCACTGTGATGCACTATGTACAGGGATTATCATCTGAGTTATTGGAAACCCTAATTTTCTCCTTTGTGTTAGCACTCAGATCAGGCTACATTCTATATCTGCTACCTAAATGATGGTTGAGAAAGGCTTTGCATTGTTGGACACGTAGCTTGAGAAGGGAACCCAAAAAGCAAGCAGGAACTGAATCCAAAAGTGCTGTGCTGGTATGTCAGCTGCTGGCTGATGTGGGCGATTAAATTTTCATAGATTACTTAGGAGCCTGGTTCACCAAACATGATTTCTGCTATTGTGTATACAAGAAGACTGGTAGGCTTGCCAACAGAATAGTGGTGCACTGGGACTCTTTGTAGAACCCAGGGTAATCTCACAGCACAGTATACCAGGAAACAGGTTTTGGGGAGGGTAGGAGAGGATGCCATCAAGGAATCACCAGACAGGCACACACTTAACCAGGTCAAGCTGAGTTTTTTTCAGTTTGTTTGTCGTCAGCGTCGGAGCCAAAAAGAAGACGTGTGAGAAGACTGTGTCAGAAGTTTTGTAACTGGGATGAGGAGAGGAAGAAATAGAAACTTTTGAAAATGCTGTTGAGCCCTGCAGCAGTAGGAATAATCAGGAGGCAGGGAGGTCTGGAGCATTGCCCGTTTCCTCTGTTGAGGTTTATTTACAGTGATATTGCAAACTACTCACCTCTCCTTTAGTATTGTTCTCCTTTAGTACTGTATTTATCTACCTCTGAGTGAGGAACTGAGCTCCAACACCACTTGCAATAGCCCTATTAACCTGGCATGAGAGCTATCTCCCAGTGCACACACCTGGCATAGCAGAATGGAGGTAAGGGACCATATGATCTGCTACCTGACACTCACTCCACCACAGCGTAAAACAGCACATTGCAGAGATCTCTGGCAAATCCTCTGTAGTGTCAGGGGAAATCCTTCTCCTGCAAGACAACAAATGCAGTCACATATTCTATAACCATTCCTAAAAGCAAAGGGTTTCACATGACTTAAGTGACATCAAACAGATATGCAGGACCAGGTGAAAAAAAAATCTGTCTCTGTGATGCTGCTCAGAAAAACGCAGACAAATGGAGGAGGAAAAGGACAGCAGGTATCTCAAGGGACTCCTGTGCCTTTTAAGGTGAATGGCAAGTTCCTTATTGATATTCAGTATGACATCTTACTCCTGCTAAAGCTTACTAAGGGCTTACTCTGTTAAGTTGTGCTCTGTATTGAAATATGATGTGCTAGGAAGCATTTTTTATTTTAAAAGGATTACTTATGGTTTTCCAGACATTATGTCCCACATTATGAAGCTCTGAATACAGCTTTTGATAGCAAATTAATTTACCTTTTGACCAGCCTACAGGGGAAAGACATGGATTAAGTAAATGCACTGTATTTTCAGTGGTCATACTTTATAGCGATATTAATAAAAAGCCATTACAACATGCTGTAACTGCGTAAAAATTCTGCTAGTCGTACATTTCAGTTTTTCCACAGAAATCTCAGTATGACGTCCCCTGCTAGAATACTAGCTTATGCTTACCCCCCCCCGCAAGGAATTATACAAAGAGACCAAACTTCAGGCAAGTGCTTTCCCACTGGCAGTGAGGGAAGATGGAGACCCCATGAAGCCCATTAAATGATACTTCAGTGATGACAGTATTATGAAATGCATGTAGGTACGCAACTGTTACAGGTATCTGATTGTGAAAGTACCTTTTAAACCAGATGAAAAAAAAAAAAAAAAGAAAGAACCCTTAGAACTGGTGAATTTTCAGTCCTCATTTCAAGCCTTTTCTCAATAGCAGCCATCAGCATTATCTCCCTGAAGGAATGTTGATAAAAGGCTGCGTCCTAATGGACACAGCAGAGTATGTCCTATGGTCACAGAGGAGATAAACCGTTTATGGAGTACAGGTAGCAATGGATGAATACAAGTGCTAAATAGAAACAACTGTTTTGAATCTACGAAAATTACCTTCTAGGTACCAGTTTGGATATTGTATTAATTTCTACAGTGTGAAATGCCAGTTAAGACATTGCATTAAAAACAGCAGTTCCCAAAATAAAGGTACTGACCTCAGCAGAAGCTGCGGCATTAACAGTAGAGGGTTGAACCGAACAAAAATAAACTTGCAGAAGTGAGTATCATAAAAGGAGTTGTAAACCAGGAGGTGAAACTGCACATTTGGGAACTGAGAACTGAGGATATTTTGACTCTTTACCAAGTTCTACTTTATGGGTAATATATGCAAGTGTTTGCTCTGAATTCACGAAGATCTTACAGGAGCACTGTATAATGGTGCTTTAGAGCTTACTGCCTACCTGGTACTCTTCCTGTTATAGATTGTGGTTACCATGTTGTGTACGACAATATTCCAAATAAGAATCTTTCCCTGTAAATGAGGCACAGCAATACTGAGTGTTGTGGTTTAACCCCAGCTGGCAACCAAGCCCCTACTCATCTGCTCACTCACTCGCCCCAGGAGAGATGGGGGAAGGGAATCAAAAAGGTAAAAGTGAGAAAACTGGTGGGCTAAGATAAAAACAGTTCAATCATAAAAAAAAATAACTGAAATAATATGAATACTACTATTATTACTAATAATAATACTTTAATGAAAGGGAAAATAACAAATAGGGAGAAAAAAACCCAAAAAAAGACAAGTGATGAAACTGAAAACATTTGCTCACCACCAACAGACCCAAGCCCGGCCAGCCCCCGAGCAGAAGCTCCCATGGCCATATGCCCACTACTTTATTTGCTGAGCACAGCGTTACACGGTGCGGGACATCCCTTTGATCAGCTGATGTCAGCTGTCCCCGCTCTGCCCGCTCCCCACCTCTTGCCCACCCCCAGCTGAGTTGCTGGTGGGATGTTGTGAGGAAGAGAAAAGGCCTTGTCACCATGAAAGCACTGTTCAGCAACAACTAACACATCCCAGTGTTATCAACACTGGTTTTACTCGTTATGACTTGCTCTAGTTAACAAGGTGTTAAAATGTACTGGTATGTTTCTTTCCAAATATTTTGAAAGACGCTGTTCTTGAGTAATCTTTCTATTCATGTCAAAAAAA
>VZRE01001886.1:0-10289 GCA_013396775.1 Cephalopterus ornatus
AGTACAACAGCTCTATAAACACTGATCTCAACCTAGTAAAAACTGTAAGGCATCGCAATGGATACTTCTGAGTAAGACACAACATTTATCAAACTCTTAGGAAGTCTAAAGACAGAAAACATAAAAGCATATATTTATCAACTACAAACAGATGTAGCAGCCAGGCTTTCTCAGAATGCTATCTAAGCCCTGAGAAATACCTTCTTTAATAAAGACTGAAAAGATCTTCCTCAGAGGCAGCTTACCTGTGGCCTGGATTAAGAACCTCAAAACAATCAAGCCCTCCTACTCCCCACATCACACACACTTTCAGTTCACTTATTATCCCTGCTTGTAAGCAAGATGACTTGGCTATGCAAGGGATGCTTGAAGAATGCATACAAGCCCTAATTTACTTTCCAAAATATGTTACTAAAATAGAGGATACAGTCATGTCTTGCATGCCCCCTACTTTGCAATCTGAACGAGTTCTGTATATCAGAAAGATGAAGTCTCAGAAATCAGTGAAAAATGCATCAAAAAAGTGTCTTTACAGAAATGATACTCCTGTGCTTCAGAAGAGAGGATCTGCAGCCTTGAAACACATGAGATAACGATCTCTACAGCAGTCTTGCACTGATCTTCTAAGACTGAAATCAACTTCAGTACTACAAGCAGGGTTTTATTTTATCAACAGGCAAAGGGAGCACCATAAATCCTTCAACTACATAAAGGACTCTAGAAGCTCACAGAATTTTTCTAAACAATATGCTACTTACATTGGAAAAGAAAGATAATGACTGTAACTAGAAGCAACTGTTAGAAAATAAACAAACATATGTGCTCCATCACCAGAAAGATCTCTTGGCATTTGTGAGACAGACTTCTCAGATTGTCTCCCAGAAGCAGCATATGAAGTGAGTTATAGCATCCTCATGTGTACTAAAAAGGATGACTCATGATGCCATGGAAGGGAGTTAGTGAATGCTGTTACTGGGAATGATTTCTCTTCTCTGCAGAATCAACTTACTCAAAAGAACAGTGACACCTGAAGCCAGGAGATTATGGAGAAAGACCTTGATTGTGTTTCAAGTGATTTCAATTCTCCCAAATAAGATGACTGGAAGAGACTTATTCAGGGTTTCAGACCCTGAATAAAGAACTGTATATTATTACATTAGAAAACCCTTTACTTCAATCTAGTCATATGAGTTATGAAATATTTCACTGTTTTCTGCTCACATGTCAAATCACAGTTCCCTAAAGACACTAGGTACTAGGGATTTATCTCAAGTTTTTAATTCTCCTGTCTGCTTACCCTTACTAGTGGTCCTTATTATTTCAACTATTAAATAAATTTAACATGATGTTTTGACTCTCTAAAAACCCAAATATAAGCTATTTTTTCTGTCACGACTGTCAGCAGATAAATAAAACCAAGCAGTGAAACACACATTCACCCTCTTACAGTGGAAGTGAAAGTGGCATATCAGTCAGGGAAAGGATCCACACTTACTTGCCAGGCTGCCACTGAAGTTGAACTGGTCATGACTGTCTTGCGAAGCTCCTCCAGGATGTTGCCTGGAAGTTCTTTGTGAGACTTCAACAGCTGCTTACACTGAACTTGTCTCAAAAGCAAAAACAGAGCTGGGTGCTCAGGGCAGCTTTTTAAAGCCTAAGACCAAAACAATCAGAATTATCATTCCCAAATATCAAAGATACTTACATCTTTCCATTATGTTCTGTACAGAAAACAGCATTGAAAGCATTCTCAAGATGTTTGCAACATAGCAGTTTCGTCCTCCTCTGCACAAAGCAGTGTTCCAGGGATTGACCCATGAAAATAGGTAACCTTTTATACTCTACTCAAAATACATTTGAAGTATATCCTAAATTTTGTGTATGTCCTACTCTTACAGTTCTTATTTGGTTATTACTTCAGACAGTCTCAAACTGCCTGAAAGACAGTTCTTATTTGGTTTGTCAATCATTACAAGTTTGGGCCTGTTAATAGAGGAAAAAACCTCTCCTGTGACCTTGACTGTGTTTCAAGCAGTTTCAGTTCTTCCAGGTAAGGTGCTTTATTCTCCCTGGAACAGAAGCACTTTACTAAACACTTCCTGTTCAGTAGCAGCAGATACCCAGAGAGCATTTTTTTGGAAAAATACACACAAAATAGCAAAGACAGAAAACTAGCCAGCCATTGGTTTGCCCTTCTCAGGTGAAGTATGTGAAGCTTCCAGCAAGTCTCACTGCGTGTTATTTTCCCTGCTCAAATCAGAATACTTTCAAGAATTATAATTCAAGGCAGATTTAAGAAACAACACTTGTACTTTTCACAGTTTTGGTTTTTTTTTAATAAAATGAAATATGTTGCCTGTGAATCCTTAACAAGCTGCTGCTTTATAAAGAATGCAGAGACTTTCTGAAGTACAATAGAAGCTCCTAAATTTAACGCAATTTTCCCCTGTGAACAAGTGTGGAATCACATTGCCTATCTCAAACTGAATGACAGCAGTCCTGACTCACCATCCCCAGTTATAAGGCTTTCTGAGAATTTCAGGATCCAAAACTGTCACTGAGAGTACCAGAGAATGTTCCCCTTTCTCGTCACTAATTGCAGGCACTGACTGTCCTCTCCCCAAGCAATTTACTCAACAAAACACATGCAAAACCTTCCATAACCTTCCCCCATGCCAAGATGGGGGGAAGGACATAGGTTGTATGTTTAGAAATCTCTGATCTTTGTTAACAGAAGACAGGTCATTAGACATGTTGGCCAGGAAAGAAAAACACCTTCTCACCAACCAAACAGAGACAAGAAAGTACTTTTCCCTGAAAACCAGCACATTCAACAAAACTGTTTGTTTTGGCTTTTTTTGTGTTTTTTTTTTTTTTCACTCTCATCCCCGTTAATACAGAAATGCCAAAACCAAGAAGCACATCTGCATGGGATTAGTAATTTTCCTTCATGAAAATCAAGGATGTGTGCTGATGAGTTCAACAGCTTTTGTGCTTATTTTTTGCCAAGTATTCTGCTCATGAACACATGAAACACACACTTGAATGCTGTTAACACCCCAGTCCCCTTCCCCAGCTGCATTGCCTCGGAACTTTTCTTTTTACAAGTTACTCGTGGCTCTGAAACAAAGTAACAACACAATCCAGCAGAAAGTGAAGTCTCAGGCAAAGTGTCCTTCACGGACTTCTTGCCTTGGAATTTCTGTAATGTTTTGCTTAATTCTAGCTTAATTCTTGGCAGAAAGAGCAGATTTATCTTTATCATGACATACACTACTTGTTACAAATATTAACACAGATTCAGTGCTGTAAACAGAAGAAGGATCTTGGTGAAGGGAGAATATGCCAACAACTAGCTCATTTGGGTAGAGTATGGTGCTAATAATGCCAACGTTGCAGGTTCAATGCCCCCATGGGCCATTCACTTTAGAGTTGGACTCAATGATCCATTACAACTCACAATATTCTCTGAACTAATGTATTTGTAGGTCTCACGAAACAGACACTTGCTAATTCAAAGATTACCTTTTTGTATAATGCACACAAATGATTTTTATACAATTCTACCACAATCTGTCAGTATGACACCATCATACCTTGTTACAAAGAGCTTCAGCTTCTGATAGTTTACCAGTCTCCTCTAGACTGGTAATGGCTTGACAGAGACACCAGTCTTCCAGAATATGGACATAATTATGAGGAAGGTTACTTTCCCCAGCTGTAAAGACAGTTAAAACACTTAAAAAGATTAGTGTTTATACTGTAGTGCCACACCATGGCCACATGCTCCAGATCTGGTAAGGAAGAACTTTTAGGAGTTTTAATCTGGCATGACTTCCTTCATTAGAAGGAACATTGAAAGAGGGCAAAATTAAAAGCAAGATGGGAAAAAAGCATACACCATTTGAGTTAGTGATTCAGGAACAATCAAACATGGAATTTTAATTCCAGTTTTCAAAACACTATGGACATTGAGCAAGACTGAGCCTCTACTGGAAAAGTTACAGAACTCAAGGGTACTTCAGTCTTTCCTTTTAAGATGTGTTGCTGCAATGTAATACACCCACAACCATCAATTTAGGCATCAGAGTACAGAAGTACTATTTTAGAAAACCATTTGAGGCTTTGGAGGGGAAAGCGAGATGCCATTTAGTAATTAACCCTAGCTGTGCATTAGAATTTAGCATTTTTATGTGTATAATACATCTACAGCTCAAACCATGACTGAGCAATCCTCAGCCTGTTTACAAGTTCAGAATACTAATGCAAGTTTAGATCAATCTTATTTTACTTTTTTTAAATAGAAAACTTGTATAGCTTACTTTTGGCTGAAACTGTAGACACAAGTGTCATCTCTAGACCTGTTCGTTTCGGCTGAGTGTTGTTTAGACAGACAACGGTGTTTTCAGCATGACAGGCTGCCATTAGCACTGCCCAGGCAGCAGGGTTATCTAGAAAAGAATGGTCAAAGGCAACTCATGCCATTCTAAATACGCTGGTAATTCATTTAGAGTGGTCTTTACCAGATAAAGCATAAAAACATAGCTATCAATGGAACTATATACTGTAAATAAGAGAGAGCAACAAGACAAGTAATAGAACTCAGCCCAAGGAAGCTGATAACCACTTGCCTCTAACTAGTAATATCTGCCAGATTATAAAAGGAAGATTATGTTCCTAAAGCCAACTAATGTATTTTCACATAAACATCAGTGTGCTAACGTGAATCAGCCAGTTTATTTCTGACTACACAGATTAATCTTGGCTATCACTTAGTGCTGTAACAGTGGCAGCAAAAATCCCAAGATGCCATCCACAGCTTTCAGTCATACAGACTCAGTCTAGACTGACCACTAACATGAAAGTTACAGCAACACGTGCCTACTTCCACTGCCAGCTAATTCCAGTGTCAGCTTCACCTTGACCTAGCCCTGTGAAGAACACCTACTACTGGAAAAGTAGTCTTTGTCATGAACTGGACAGTGATTATTTAAATATTTAATCTAAATAAATTTTCATCCCTAAGATAATTAAATTTGCCAGCAATATAAAACAAAGCTTGAAGATTCAACAAAGTAAAATGCAAAGTACATTGCTTTTGATTAGCATCAAAATTCTTGTGTGTTCCTGTAGGAAAGTAACTGAAATTTTTAACTTGCAGTCACCCTTCTGCATCAGAAACAACTTTTTGGTATTTCATCAAGGGCAAATTAGAAACTGAAAACCAAGCTATGTTTTTGCTTCATACACTTAAGGAAGAACACCATTTAGTGAGAGAACAGTTGTCTGTAGTTCATAACCCACACATTGTAACAGAACTTTTCCAATCCAAACTCTCAAGCTAGATGAGTAATTCTCTTCTGCTTGGTGTTGCATACTAGATCTAAGGGAATTTTGTCTAACATACTAAATAATACTAATGTCTTCTCCGGCTGAGGGATTAAGACATTGCCTGTATTTTCAGAACAAGCCTTAAAACCCAGTGATATTTTTTCTTCTTGTCTGGTTTAATTCCCATTGTCTAAACTTGGAATGACAATGAAAATTTCAACTCTAAGCATTTCTCCCCAAAATGTACACAGATAACCCTAAACAACAAACCAACCCAAGAAAAGAAATCTGCTTTTCTTAATCCAGTAATTTTGCTTCTGATGGGTAAAAATTAAAAAATCACTACTGTGTTTGAGAACAAGAGTAACCTGGACAGATGTGGATGGCTCTCTGGATATTTTTTATAGGGTTGTTTTTCTCATCTTCTAGCATGTGACATCCTGCTGCCAACTGATTAACTGCAATATTCACCAGGACTTCCTATAAAACAGAACATAAGAGTCACTTAAAACTGTAAGAATTAACTTTAGGATTGTTTATGGAATTACAAAATCTTCATTTAAGAAAGCCAAACCTTTCCGTGCTTTACATCAAGTATATGTGCGATATTTCCTGCCACAGCTCCCCCCTGCAAGATTAAAAAAACCACACAATTGATTTGGTTACACGACTAATTAATTTTATGCAAAATATAATGCCAGTATCTATTTATCTTTGTTAATCATGAATATAGAATTTGCACAATGAGGTATTTTACTTGCTTATAGCATAAAAAATTTATAAAAAATTAGGAAGAGACATTCAGGATTAGAGGTTATCCATATGATCTGTTTCAGATATTAGTCCCATATACAAAGGAGTTTGTTTTCAGGTGCTATTTCTGTTTACATAATTAACATAAATTAACACAAAGAGTATTTATTTGGAGAAAAGATAATAGTAAGCACAAAAGTGACAAGGAAACAATGGCTAACCTGAAATCGACTAGATTAATCAAATTGAACATATACATTTTAATATATATTTATTTACACACCTACACCTCTATAAAACTAAACAAAAAAATATACATAGTACAGCCTTTTATAGTTTGAATAATTCTAGCAGACTTTTCCTCTAACTTTATTTCAAGAAGATCAAGAACTGTTACCTCATGAAAGATGCAAATAATAGTATATAACTTCTGTATGTGGCTGTGCACTGCTATGTATGTAAGCCTTAAGATTTCACATTAACTAGTGGAAGTCCACACTGAAGGGTGGGGTTTTTTTTTTTTAGTTAAAAAACAACACAGACTACTCGGGATGTAAACACCATACATCTTACAGCAATGCACTTACTTTTGCCTTTTGTGATGCAGACAGTGGAACTACTCTAGATAGAAGAGACCAGAGGGCAGGATTATCCGGGTTACTGGGAAAAGAAAGGGATATTAGACTTTCTGATTCACATATGCATCTGGTTTTCCATGAATCTGTAGGCAGTTGCTATAGATACCAAATTGTTAAGAAAACAATGCAGTGTAGTAGAAAACAGACATGAGTAGTAATTCAAAACAAACAACACAATATTGAAGTTATATTGCTAACTAAAGAAACAAAATGTGCAATATGCATATCAATATTCGAGGGAAGAAAACAAACTTTAGGACTACAGGTCTTGTCCCCATAGTGTGAAGAACAAGGCATTTTAATTGTAGTTGGAGAAATACGATTTCCATGAAGAATAGTTTCCAAAAACACTTGAGAGACTGAGGTGTGTTTTTCTTAAAGGCACAGAAGGGTAAGGCTAATTAAAACACATTTAAATACAGACATTTAGCTAATGGAACAAGTAAGATTCAAAGGCTGTTCTTAAATGTTAAATAAAGAGCCTAGAGACTTTTCTAGACCGAAGGTTATGCTACATATGATGAAAGATGCTCTGACAGAACAGTGAACTAATCTAGCTATCAAAGAAGTCACCAAAACAAAACCAGAAAATACTGAATAAGCCATGAAACTTTTGCCATAAATCAGAAAGCAAACTTTTGTCAGCTGATGCTACAACCTTTATGAGGACTTCAGCTCTGAAAAACAATTTTTTTTTTTTTTTAGAAGAATGATGCAAGTAAACAGAGGTTTGCTTACTGTTCAATGTAATGAAAGCAATACATTTACAGTGCAATCTAAAGCAAGACAAACTACCTACCTGTGCACTGCTTTGGAGACTTCTCTCTGGACCCCCACATTTCTACCTTGTAATGCATAAATAGCAGATGCAGTAAGGCACCGCTCATAAATCCCATCATCCGCTTTCTCATGCTTCAGTAATTCTTTTAGGGCTGCTGTTGCAAGTGTTGCATCCTGCTTTACCAGTCCTAGTGTGCACAAAGCCTTCAGACTTTCCATACTAGGTTCCTTTAATGAGCTGTTGAACCAGAGAGAGGGAAAGAGACACTATTTTGGAGCATGAATTAAAATTGCTGTTAACATTAGAGTACTTCTGTATTTCTGAGTCCTCTTGCTCCTATGTATCATGAACGATATACAGAATTAACAGTCTCTCACTGTGGGATTGTGGATCAAGCTAGATCTGTATCCTTCAGGATCAGGTGGCTACAGATTCCTAACCAAGCCCTTAACGATTATTTTTGCCTTCAAAAAAAGACAAGAATATAAGCTTCTGATTCTGTGCTTTATTTTCAGACCCAAGCAAGAAAAAATTAAGAGCTGTTAAACATAAGCAGAAGGCACTCTTTGACAAGTAAGAAATGGTATCCTATCATATTAGGAAGCTATCAAGACATACTCACTATTAAAAGCCTCTCTGCCAAGCTGGCTATGATAAATTAAAAAGGTAGCTTCTTGTTCAAGGTCCTACTGAGGCCCTTTAAGTCATCTAGCATGATGATTTTTTTTTTTAACACAAAGAAGGTCATCCAGAAAACTCACTGTTGATGTTCATGACCAAAACAGAAGTCTGCAGTGATTTATAGGATGCAGGAAATATCAGGTTCCTAGCTATCTAATCATGAGTAACTTGGGATTTAGAATGTAGCAGGTAACAGACCTTTGCTATTTCAGTAATGTCAGGAGTCTGCTGGCAAGATGGTGTACTATACTGCCACTTTTGGAGTTCTCTGCTGACAAAGGGCTGACCCTGAGAGACTGAGATGTTAACTCTTAATCCAAAGCTACCAGGAGACTAACAATAATGTACAGGCTTTTTGGTTACACAGATCTGAAAAAAAAAAACCAAAAAAGACATTCACCACTTAACAGCACAACTAATACAGATCTGTTTCTTTTCGTGGGGAAGCTACAGACTTATCATTGTAACATAACTGTTCTGAAGATTTCCTACTATTTAAACTGAAATTGTTTTCACTAGCCATCTAGAGCTCTTACAGTTAAAGACCAAAAATACTGCCTAGTGCTTACATAAACTACAAAGTAATATTATCTTAAAAGTAAAGTTTTAAAAACTATCATTCAAGGATGATGGACATCCAAACTACCCAGCCCTTTCACTCTATACTGCTTTAAAAATGTAGAAGACATAGGCCATAAAACAAAAACAGATATATCACAGAAGTAAGAGCACTGCATCCATTTCCACTTTTATTCTGCAATACAAAAAGAAAATATCCACCTGGATCCCACAAAAATGAAATGTGAGGATTCTGCAGCACAATAAAAATATCATATTCTGATTATTATTCCCTCTACTCACCATTTAAACAGCAGTGTCTTTGCAGCATCCACTTTGTCTTGTTTATATTCTATTATTGCCAAGGCTGTCAGGATATGTGCTCTGTCATTTTCAGACTCAGCAACAGACAAGGCTTTTTCATAGGCTGGTAAAAATTCAAGACTCAGAATTGAAGTAGAAGAAAAAATGCAATCTTCATAAAGCACGGTATTAGAAAAGAGAGAGACACTGTGTTCAGGTTCAGTGTATTTTCACACCTCATGTCATAGGCAGAAGACAAAAAAAATTCAACTAAGACTTACAAATTTACTGCTTAGAGCCTGTGAGTTGTTAGTATGTAGCAAGTGGAAACAGAACTGAAAAGCCATATTGAGATACTAAGAAAAAGTCACAAGAATACAGTAGCAATACTTCCCAGTGATAGCTCATTTATGAAATAGTACTTCAGATGGGCAAACATCACTCCAGCCAAAATACAAGATTACTTAAAACACTGAGATAGCTGTTCCTTTCTGAGTGCTTACACTTCAACATTGATAATTCAGTATATGTTTTTGTGAAGTCTCACATCTTAGCAGTGCACACTATGACACAGAATCATATTTATCACTAAAGTGCTTAGAAAAATACATTAATCTCCTATCATAGAATCACAGAATAGTTATGGTTGGAAAGGACCTCTGGAGATCATCATGTCCAAGCCCTCTGCCAAGGCAGGGTCACCTAGATCAAGTGACACAGGAACTTGTGCAGATGGGTTTTGAAGCTTTCCATAGAGGGAGACTCCACAGCTTCCCTGGGCAGCCTGTTCCAGTGCACAGCCACCTTTAATGTAAAGAAGTTCTTCCTCAGGTTGAGGTGGAACTTAATTGTGATCTAGTTTATGTCCGTTACTCCTTGACTTATCACTGGGCACCACCACAGAGAGTCTGGCACCATCCTCTTGACACCTGTCTTTGAGATATGTATATTGATGAGATCACCTTTCAGTCTTCTCTTCTCTAGACTAGAACTGATTCTTCCAGGAAAGTCATTTTATTTGAGATCAAGGGAGGCTAAGAGAAAAACAGTTTAATGGACAAGAATTATGCACTTGAAGAAATGTAGCTTCCCTGAGGACATCTGAATAGTTTCTACCACACTGCTGAACTGCCTAATGATTATCATAGAATAGGCTGAGTTGGAGCGGATCCATCAGGACCATTGAGTCCAACTCCTGATCCTGAGCAGGATACTCCAAGAATCACACCATGTGCCTGAAAGCA
>VZRE01001888.1:0-15839 GCA_013396775.1 Cephalopterus ornatus
AACGTGAGCCAGCAGTGCCCAGGTGGCCATGAAGGCCAAGGGCATCCTGACCTGTATCAGCAACAGTATGGTAGCAGAACCAGGAAAGGGACTGTCCCCCTGTACTGGGCACTGGTGAGGCTGCCCCTCAAGTGCTGTGTCCAGTTCTGGGCCCCTCAATTCAGGAAGGACATTGAGGTGCTGCAGCATGTCTACAGAAGAGCAGTGGATCTGGGAAAGGATCTGGAGTACAAGTCTGATGATGAGCAGCTGAGGGAGCTGGGGGTACTTAGCTCAAAGGAAAGGAGGCTCAGAGGGGACCTTATTGCTCTCTACAAATACCTGAGAGGAGGCTGTAGCCAGGTGGGTTCAGTCTCTTCTCCAAGATCATAAGCAATAGGACAAGAGTAAATGGCCTCAGGTTGCACTAGGGGAGGTTTAGGTTAGACATTAGGAGATACTTCTTCATTGAAAGGGTTGTCAAGCACTGGAATACGCCTCTCAGGGAACTGATTCAGTCACCATCCCTGGAGGAATTTAAAAATCACGTAGGTTCTATAATTCTATAATTAACAATTTAATTTTGGATCAATAAGAAATGTAGATCTACAAGACAGATTCTCTATAACCTAATGCTAATTAACAATTACAATGAAGTATTAAAGGACTGGAGCCTTCTTACAGTCTAACAAGCAACATAGCTGGACTGATTTGAGAAAACAGAGCACATTTTATTTATGAAGAAGTAGAAAGGAGACTCTTTAATTTCATACCCATAGGTATTTATAGCTACTAAATATATAGCTATCTTAAAAATGAGATCTGTACAAATTTACTTTACAAATAATATATAGATATCTTACAAAAAGTGTCCTAGAAACAGAGTAACACAAAAACAAGACACTAAACCTTGAAGTGCTATAGTCCAGGGGCACAAATAATACATGAGAAATTAGTAGCCCATATTAGTAGCCCACATCTGAAGGTATTTAATAGATTGATATATCTCATTTTAAAAAGTTTTGATTGAATACCTAACCTCTTAAATTGCAATTACTTATGTTTGCTGACTCAGTTAGTGGTATAGTACACAAGAAATGGTAACTGCAGTATGAGTTAACAAAGCAGATTATACATACATATTTTGAAGTCCTGGCACCTGAGAACTTTCCTGACACAACTTACAATACACAACCTTTAATACTAGGTCTGTAAACACTGCCATTACACTTCTTCAGCTGGGATATGAATTTCTGCCACTGCTAAATCTTTAACTAGAGAACCACAACTCAAGAAGAAGTTTTGAATAAAAATTAAAATATGGAGGCAAAGGAAAAACAGACTCAAATTCATATCACAAAATCTTTTCTTCCACCTTCTCTTCTACAGGCAGAAGTAGGCTGGAGTCTTGATTTAGAGACTGATAGTCATATATTTTTGATATAGAAAGAATATAGAAAAATGTGAGTTTGTATACCAATTATATACACACAAACACATGATACTGTATCTATACAAACAGAGATAAAAATGGTATGTAACTATCTGAAAACACTGATTTTATTTTGGGACACAAAAATAATTTCCAGTATGAAAATAATTTTGATGGAACCAAGTTCTTCAAAATATTTTCCAACTGAGAAAATGTACTTCCTAATATCCTAACTTTACATCTCCTGATCAACACAGTGCCGAGCAGAAAGATTGCTTGAGGATTTTTCTTCCTCAGTGTCTAATTATTTTTCTCTTTGTTTTGCCTCCGTAATGTTATGGCACAGGACTTTGCTATAGTCATTATTTTCAACAGGACACAGGTTCCCTTCCTTATAGCTTAACAGGGTATTTTATAGCACCATCATCAAAGAAGCTGTAAGGATTTCTGTTGCTTCATTAAATGTTACAAGGCTGTGTTTTCTATACAAAATATAATTTTGTACATTTTTTGTCATTTTTATTGTCATAGCAATCTTTGCAACATTTTCTTCATTTTTTTTTCTTTTCTTGCTGTTTGCTTGTTTGGGTCTTTGTGGCAGAATTAATATACAAAATATTAATGGGACAAGCTTATTACAGCATAGGGATGAAATTATTTGTGATCTCTGCACTATTCTTAATGATAAGTGGGGATGGAACATTAATTTTCTCTACTTAGAAACAATAAAAGCTATTAGCTGTTTTAACACCGGAAGAATTTTCTCAGAGTGAGTATTTAGCATCCATATACTAACATTAGCACTACTGCTCTGTATGAAGGTAATGTAAGCCAAGGTTTAATTAAATAGTGTGTGGGCATTTACAACATGCACACAAGAAAGTGTGTCACTTAGTATAAAAATACATAATCAGTTCAAGTGTATAAAGACCCTGTGTTTATATCAGGGGCTACAATTATTAGAAGTGCGCACCAATTTCTGTCAAAATACAAGTGAGGTGCACAAATGTTCCATTATTTCGGCCATGCATCCCTTGTCACAATATGTCCATTTCAGCTACACTAGTAATGTTTACACAGGCTTCAGCCCTTGTTTTCACAAGAGTGGAGAAAGTCCTGCTCATTAACACTATTCAGGGCCAGTTACACAAGAGCTCTACTTACAACTACACCACGTGGCTGAACACCAGTTGCCTCAAAGACAAATACTGTTATAAAAAAAATTCAGTGTACACAGAGATCAATAATACAAACAAAAACAACTTCCTGAATAACTTACTTTGTTACTCTGACCACCTTCCTTCTTTCTGTAAAGAAATATCCTTTTTTACACCCAGATGATAACAAACAAGTAATTCTGTGGGTTTTGGTGATTAAGACACTCATCTAGACAAATTAACAACAGAACTTCTGCTGCTCTTAAATAATTTGAACTTTTACAGATGTTATTAGATACAGACCAAAGCCCAATACAGCAATTTCTTTTTTAATAAAAAGGTTATTTCTTTTCATAAAGAGAAGCAATCAATCCTCTTCTGTCATATCATGGTACAGGACCATATACTACACATATGTACCATGCTGGAGGGTCAGAAAAATAAAACTACTGACTTAAAATTTAAAAAAGCCCAATGTAGGGAAGAGAGGGCAGAAAACAACCTTCAAAATTACCCCATATTTGTAAATCACATGCATTGTATTTATGATAAAAATGAGATACTAAGTTGCTTTATAATTTAGCAGAAGCTTCTGGAAATGACATAATTGATATTTTCAAATAAATGGGTGTATCTAATATTGCACTGGCATCCAAGATGGCAATAATATTACTAAAGTCACTACAAAATAGGGCAGTCTTTGGATTATTTTTGTGTGTGAGACTCCTGTGTATGCTGAAGTGGACAGAATTTCTGAAGGTCTTCAGCCTTCATAAAATATTTCTGGTTACGGAACTGTCTGTACTAGAATGACTAGGGCATTACAACCCTTTTGCCATCCACTGATAGCTGCCATTGCACCATCCCAAATCATGCAGGATTCACAGTATACTACTCCTCTCTGAGCACACAGACGTGTAATTCCTCTGAGAGTTTTACGGATATGATTTGTGACAAACTAAAAAAGCCTTGAAGTCCTTGCTAGTCACGCAGCTCGGCTGAAGAAATCCTTCCCCTTCAAATGCCAAATCAAGCTCCTGATGTGACGCCTGGTCCAAGCCCACTCCCCTGCCTTCTCCAGGTGGCCATGCGGGTGGCTCATTCCAGGCAGCTGAGCCAGCTGGAGCTGCCTCACTCAACTTTCGCATCACATTACTTCCGCTTTTCTAACTTTTCCACTACTGAACACCATCAATTATGCACTAGAATAACAGAGGCTTGGCTCAGCAATGTAACATAAAAGCCGATTATGAGTGTAAATAATTTAAACACCTGCGTGCCATGTTTCTTTTAGCAGTGATATGTGGCTGGCGGATGCAATGCGTTCGTAGGGCAGGCTCAGACTTTTAATGTACTGATAACTCCCCTGTTCAGATGATGGGGAGGGCCTGCTGCAGTGCTGCTGTTGGTCTAACAATAGGGAGAGTTAAAGAACAGAGTTTCTTAGTTAGAAAACAGAAACACTGAGAGTTATGCATGTGACAAGATGCAAGTTTCAAAGTCTTCAGTCCAAAGAAGTTGGCAAACTCTGTTTACACTTCTGATAACATATGACTCCTTCACCTCTAACTCATTCAAAGGAAAGGCTAAAAATGAGGTTTCAGACAGAGAATGCAATGTTAATATTATAAAAGGCAGCTCTAAAACAACTTTAAGCTACTTAAGAGTGGAAGAGAAACCTGCCTCTTTTAAGGAACAGGGTATTAGAAAAAATGATTTTGTACTATAAACTACGGAAAGTCCATTTTCCTCTGCTAGGCCTTTCAGTACCTGGATGCTGCCACTTAGATAGTGATATGAAATCTATTCCAGAGAGTTTAATTTTGCTGCTAGTATGCAACTCAGAGAAATCTCACACCTGCCAAAGTTCATGCACCTGATACTTCCTTCAAAATGTGTAAAGTAAAGATCAAAAGGGGGTCCTCCTCAGATAAAAATCGCAAAGGAAAAAGTTTGCAATATCTGGATTAAATATATTCCAAGTTTTCTATAATATCCTTTGCATGATTCAGCATTTCTGCCACCAGCCTTCATAGTAATCAGTTGTGGGACTGCTGTGACATATGCTATTTTAAAATAACCAGGAGACTGTAAAAAAAACCCCGCAGTTGAAAGAGATAGCTTTAAATTACTTTTTTTTGTTTGCTTTGAAAATCCACTAATAATTTGACATTGTAATGTAGGATATATGGAATATTTCATCTTGAAAAATATAGTCCATACTCCAGTTACATAACACAGTTCATAGTTTCACATCTGAATTACAGGTTATGCTACACAGAAAAACTCCAAAATACAAAGGGTAGGGATAGCCAAGGGGACAGAATTAAGAAATATGAAACTACTACATGTATAACTGATATACACATTCTCTCAAACCGTGGTTTCAAAGCTGTGTTGGGATTTGACCATGTCAACTGAAAGAAGGGGGTGAAAGGGAGCAGGGTGAGTTGTTGCTTAAAACAGCAAACTGTAATAACATCCCTATGATTTAGCAAATCAATGTGGCCAAAGTCAATAAATAATCATGCAGCTATTTTCTGAAACAATTTCATTACTTGCTTTGAGCTAACGATTGGTAACTGAGGAAAAGTGTTTTCATATTTCTTCCTTTGCTAAGTTCCCTTCAAATAAAGAGGAGGATTTGCACCTTTATTATTGTATGAATGTTTCAAAGCAAGTTCTTTGGAAGGTTTACTGGGCTCTTACTGCATATTTTTTCCAGTATTGATCAATGGCAAATAGCCTCCTTTAACTCCTTGTGCACCATCTTCTCTAAGAAGCAACCCATTCATTTGTGACAGACTAGAAAGGCACACCAGACTGCAGAAGTGCCACTAAGTTCCTCTGTGGTGAATACTATATGCATGAAATTTGTTGCTGTACCACTGCCAGACAACTTGGAAATCTCCTTCATCAAAAAATGTGTGAATGAAGTCAAGTATAATGTCTATTTATTTATTTTTTACCCAGGAGTTTTATTTTATGCTGACTGGTATGTGGCATGCAATCTTCACGGAGCACTTCTTTGCAGCCAGGCATTTTATGTGCTATAATGAGGAGCATTTTATAGAAACAGCAATTATCATGGATTTTAGGGTTTAGGTAGCTGACAGCCTCATAGTGGGAGACTTCCGTACACTTAAGACGAAGTTTCTCATTATGTAATATAGATACGTTTCAGTTTGGTTCCACACAGGCAGGCTGACAGATAAGGCCAAACTTGTAAAACCAGCCATCCATGGGATGAAAGGTCTCAGCAGTGAGCCAAGATGTAAGGTAATTTTAATAAAGAAGGATTGCCACGGACAACATCCCTCTACAGGACAATTACCAGCTGTATAGTATTATACAGTATTAAGAGCCTTACTGAACACCCCTGACTATCTTGCTATAAACAGTAATGACTTGACACTATTACGTAACTTTATTTAAAAAAAAATGCGAAATAAAGATGAACAATACACTCAAACCTTTGTATTTTAATCACCTCACAGTACCCCAAAGTATTTTACTTTTCCGAGCAGGCTCTATTATTTATTGCTGTTCTTCCCAATGTTAATTAATCTGTTCTATTGATGAAAATGAGAGCAGTGCATCCACACCCTATGATTTGCAGGAGCACGTCTTGCAGGTTCCACAGTTTCAGGAATGTTAGATTGGGAGAGTTCACTACAATTAGTGATGTTTATTGTGTTTATGAAATAGTTTAAGTACCACAGTCAACAGAAGGATTAGCAAGGACATATGGTCCAGAGATACTCAGAAAAATAATTACAAGCAGACTTTCAAAACCATGTGGGCGGAGCATCCATGTATGTGGGAGGGAAATACAACTGCAAACAACCTCCTAAATTCAGGAATCTGTGGATGCCTCTACCTCAGCCTGCTCTGCACTTCTGTGTGCGTGCGAAAGTTTGCCTGCCCTGCTCATCTGTGAGATTGCAAACAGCCTTTAATATTTCATTCTGCCCAAAGCACAGAGCGTGCTCAAATTCAATACAAGGAAATGCTTTATCTCTTCCTTCACAGACTAATAATCTGACAAAACCAGAAGCGCCAGGGAATCATGGCAAGTTGTGAGGAAATGACGTGCAGACAGTTCTGAACAACTTTATTCCTGTTTACTGTTTGAGACACTTGGAGTGGATAAACACCAATTAAGTGACTTCGGTTCACTGATGCATAAAACCAGACCCAATATCAAGGACCCAACAGGTTACCAGAATACTTTTAGTCAGACTAACTCTTTGAAACATTTTCCCTCCTAGCTTTGTATGTGTCATTAGAAATTACTTTTCCTCATTTTTTACACAAGAAAAAAATTTTTTTCCGTTCATAAAATGGAAAAAAAATGTTAATTTAACAAATCCACCCTAACACACAAATGGGAAACTGTATCTTTAGAACGCTATGAAAAAGATTTTAACTGCCAAATTGCATTATATTTTTAGGATTGCCTTCATTTTTCTACATACTGAGACTAACACTATCACCTCATTTCCTAATGACACCTAAAAAAAACATTGGCCATTTACAGTGTATCAGATTGTGTTGTGGACAGCACTTTGAACAGCGTGGTCTGGACATGCTCACAGAGACATTTAGATAGCAACACCCTTCTTCTCCCTTAACCTAAAAACACAGACATCATTAAAGACACCAGACAGAAGTACAAAATTTTAGAAGTTCTGAAGTAAAGTTACTTATTATTTTATCACTTACAGAATGTGATCGTGTAGTTAACCGAACAAGAGTTGAAGGAAATATGTGTTAACAAAATAAATTATATTTGAATATTAAACTATTGTTTCTACTAGAAGAAGATTCAAAATCACCAGTTAAGTGTATAAATAGTACCTACAGGATTTGGTGGGCTTGCCTATCAAGCACTTTTTTTGCTGCTTTTAATTTATCCAGCTAATCCAAACTCTTTAGAAGTATTTCCACAATTATTTCTGCACCTATTCAGGAATAAAAAACACAGAAGGACAGACAACATTTCTGACAAACAAAAGGAAAACAATTTTTATATACCTGCCTTTGTAATACTAAGATCCAATATTTACTTCACAGTATATTTTATTAACTAGAAAAAACCAAAAATTCTAATTAAGGGTTACATCTTTTAAATAAAAACTGTAGAGAATCCATTCAGTCTGTAGGAGCCCTTTGCTAAATGCCCATGACATTTAGAAAAGCACTATAATGTTGTTCTGTGACTCCATCAGGCTTCCAGACCTGGCAGCAGTAGACACTGTCAGGTAAATTACCGCGCACACGCTGTCTGCTGACACTGGAATAAAAAAAAATGTGAAAAGGCTAAAACCAGACACACCATGCTGGAAAATGGAGGAAAGGGAGTAAAAATATTCCAGTGCTATATGCTTTTATATGTTACAAATAGGCCCCCTACCATGGTTTCTGTAGTTCAAGTCCTACCTTTGTATGTATCTCTAGCATTCTTTGCTATTAACAAAGAATTCTGACAGAAGACAGTAACTGAAAAATTAATCTCTTAATAGCATTAAAAATTAGGTCTATCCTAGTATTGGGAAAAAAATACAAGACCAAAAAAATAAGTTTGGCAAGACCTTGAATGTTGAACATTCTAGATGCTGAATATGATCTGAGGAACATGATTATAGGTCTTGTATAGCAAATACCACACAGGCACTTAAATATTTATTTTGATCAATATTGCAGCAATGCTCAGAGGTGATAGGATGCACATGGCACTTAAAAGACCAGAAGTCCTTCAAAAAAAGTACACCATTCCTAACATAAATCACACATACCAGAAACGTGAAATATTTTCAAATTATCCAAAATTATAATCAAAACTAAGAGCCCATTAAGCAACTTCAACATTTACACGTAGAAACACTACCCCTTTATTCTGAACAGTTCTGCATACAGCTTTAGCCTAATTCATCTTAAATGGTTTTAGCCTGATTCAACACGACATTGTTAGTCCAGTCTTATATTCAGCCAGTACTATGACAAGTGAATCACACTGATGTCCTTGAAGAGCAAAATTTACACTATATGTAGCATTGCACATGCATTTATTATCAAAACAACAGCCCAGATGTTCCAGCATGAAACTACACATCCTCTAACCATACCTGAAAAGGAGCAGTACATACAATGGGTGTTCCCACAAGTGTCAGACTACATCCAGCAAATTGTTTGAAGTACTGTTTATATATAAACAAGTAATCTTTAGCTGAGGTGGTCTAGTCTTACCAATTCAAGTTGAACCTAAGACTCAAGTTTCAATGTTAAATAAATTGTTCTAATTTATAATGCTATCTCTCACACAAATTGAATTTAAGGACTCAAAAGATAATATGTAAAAACCTATTATTTCTTAAAACTGCACAAATTTTACTCACCTTATCCACTTCCACAATTATCCTAATTATTTCAATGAGTTGAAATGTCACCTTGTATTACTATTTCTGTTACAAATGATTTCTTAACTGCAGAAGTATCCCTCAACACATCTACTGTACTTGAGAAGTCCTGAATATTCAGAGGAAGGAGGAAGAGTTCAGAAGTGTTAAAACAAACAGGAAGACCTATCTCTGTGCCCTTACCATTGCCACACATTCTAGAGTAAGAAACTATCATCCTACTTTAATTTGGTCTAATTCTTTGAAATCAACCATTTATGAAGCAGAATTGTTTGTACATCTATTATCAGCATGCAGAACTCTACCACCAATTCATACATATTATTTCTCCTAGGGAACAGTCAAATACTCTTTTTAAAGTTTAAATGGGAGTTTCAGCTGTCCCACAAATTAACTTGCTACAGCTTATTGGGGTATGGGAGAAGAATCCTCAAGATCAATAACTACAGAATTAGTCCCATTTATCCAAAATATTCAGCCATACAACAGTCTAGCCAGATGCTTTTTATTTAGGACAATTTCTCTCTTTTATGACACGATGCATTTTATTTACTTATTAAATATTATTTAAATAAATGAAGTATTCATTGTATAAGTCAAAAGCAAATGGGCAAAAATTGAACTCAGTATTACAAATACTAACTTTAATGAGAAGAGGCACAAATTAGTTTTTCTGACATCAGGGGGTCCAAAGATTAAAATATTAATGTCTGTCCATCCAGACAGAGAACAGCTGTTCAGCTAATAAGCCACATTTTCCACTTTTTGCACAGGACTGCAAGACCCAAAAGCTGTGTCTATACTGAAATTAGCTTTGCAAGTACTTAAGTAATCAAGGAGTGGTCCTTGCAAAAAAACAACTGAAAACCCTCTCTTCTAAACCCTACACTTCCCTTATTTCAGTGGTTAAGATTTTATCCAAGGAAAAAGCCTTTTAAGAAGTTCGCCAATTAATCATCTAGAAGCCACACCATACTTCAGGTAAAAGCAAACCTAAATGACCACTTCCTTCTGGTTAAACATTTGATGCTTGTCAACCAGCTGTTATTTTCCAGACTTCCCAGACTGTTCCAATTAGTTCTGCCTGCAATTTTTGTCCTCTGTTTTCAGTACTAAAGTAAGAAGAGATCTTGTTCTAGCCTTTTCCAGGTTATTTCTTCCTATGAGGGCAGCTAAAAAATACTCCTCATAATCAGGGGTATTGTATTTTTAAATTACAAAGAGCAGCTGCCTTACAGTGAATAGGGATATGTAACTCCAAACTGCAGTTCTTAAGAGGTCACAGTTTAAATCCAGTTATGTATAAAAGGATGAGCAAACTTAGCTTTGATTAGCTGCAAAGTGATAGAACCCCCTTATTCACTTCCTTTTCTGCTTCTCTCCACTCCTCAAGCTAACCAATGAGAGAAAAGAAAGGAAAAAAAAAAAGGGGGGAAAAAAAGACCCACACTCTCTCTTTGCTCCAGTGATCTGTTGTTTGGGCAAGGCTGTCTGCCCGTGCACAGCCTCTTGGCCATCTGGGCCATGAAGAGCCCTCAATCCCAGCCCTGAATGGTAATTGTCTCAGAGAGCACCCTCACAGGCATTTCAGGCAGTGGGGCTTATTAAAATCCTGAAGGGCAGTAATCCCTGAATGCCACTAAAAAGATCTCCAGCTGCTACCATTTATGAAGTGGGCTTGACAAGAGAGAGAAAAGGAGACCAAGCTGGGGGGAGGGAGGGAAGGAAAGGAAAAGAAGAATTTAGAAGAGGCAAGCTATCCAAATAGGGTGTCCATCAGAAGAGTCACGTTTTATCAGCTTAGGCTTTCTTGCCTCAGTTCCCAAAGGTATCTCCACCCAAACCCACATTATGTGTTCTTTTTTAACTTGCTCCTTATGCAGTGTGGAAGCTGGGGGGGAGGGGAACACTTCATGAACATATGCTTACAGAATATCTAAAATGAGATAGGAAAGAGAATCGAGGAAGGCAGGTGAGTTGAGCCAGAAGCAGAACTGAGGTCTGCCTTTTCCCAGCTGGTATGAAGAAAATTTCTGGATGTGAAAGCAGCCAAAAAAAGGGGGTTTTGCATGTGTATATTTCTCCCCCTGTAATTCTCAAAAGGTCTTTTCATCTCATTAGGTTAAGCTGATGAATAAAAATTCCGCAGTTTGCCCATTGCTGCTTCAGAAGTGGTGAAGCAAGTTGAAAGATGAAGGCGGAAGGTTTTTGTGTTTGAGACAATAAGTGGGATGACTTCTTAAATCCTTCGTTGTCATCCTCCATTAGAGACAAACAGACACTTTGGCTCAAATTCTTCAAACAAACACTACGTTGCTACACTTCTTTATTTTCTATTAACCTTCCTGAAAAGCTTTAACCCTTCCAAAGTGCAGGGATTTTTGTGTGTGTGTTTTACAATTCACCAAGTAAGTGAAAGCTTTCTCTCATTTCAACAATTATTTAGACAAACTGTTGAAAAGGCATTCTTGAACACCTATGTCAAAAACGGAGGCTGTGGAAAATGAAGAATATGAGCTGGCCAATTGGTATATTTTAGTAAGAAGATTCAACTGAAGTTGAATGTGCAATTTGCATATCTTCAGAAACTGATATAACTTAAACAGGGTTTTAGAAAATATTCTAGAGGCTAGAATTTTAAAATTCTGCATTAATGAAGTTGACAGTCTATGAATTAATGTAATTCATCATCTAAAGCCCTAAGGGTAAAATGACATATCCGTTCTCTAGTAAAAATTTATAAATTTTGCCTTTTGAGGCATTACATTTGCAAAATCCATTTCTGAAAATAAATTTTTTTTCAAGTGTGTCAGAGGCTGACTACTCAAATAAAAGATCAGATTCAGAAATCAAATCATTTTTACCTGTTTCCTGATTATTCATGACAGAGCCTACTATAAGTTTAAAGGGTCTTGAAATTATTTTATGCACTAACATCAAAACACCTTAATTAATATATATAAAACCAGCCCTGCAGAATTTCATACTGTTCTAGAATGCTACAATGTCACTGTACTGTAGAGAGGTGCCTGATCAGACCGGCAGTTACACGACATGTTTAAAGTATTTTAACAGATTTTGGACCAGAATTCCATGACCTTTTTTTCAAAAATGAGACCAATTAGACTGCATATCATGCATTTATGTACATGAGTCTGTATAATTTTCTTTATTCTCCATTAAGGTGAGAGACCAGATATCATCAATCTTATCTGTTGAAACTTGCACAGATCATTATAAAACATGCAACAATTTTGATATTCCACAAGGCAGGGCTACTGCAGCTTTTAGCAAGATTCCTTGTGTTAAACCAGTAAGTGTTCTCTCAAGGCATTTGCTTTTTAAGTATGATTTGAGCTTGTATCAAAATGCACAGAGATAAAATAACCATTTTCTTGTTCCATTTTCAAAAATGACCCAGAACTATGCTGTTCTGAACTTTTATTTCAGATAAGAGACTAAATTACAATGGTTCATACTTTATTATGCCCTTCTTGGGACAACTGTTCTAATACTTTGCCAAAGGGTAAGTGGTTATGCAAAAGAAAATGCCCATGCATATTGTGGACTCTAGAGAAGCAGATCTTAGAACCTTCATTGATGCATCCTAAATTTTCCTGCCTGTAAAATGCCAATCATAATATTAAAACTGTTATGTTAGATGAGAAATAGAGAAGTAAGGCATACACACAAATGTGAAAAATATGGAAAAATAGAAGGAAACCGGCTTAGACATTAGTTTGGCAATAACTGCTTTTATTTAATTGGTTTAAGTTACAACTCCTTTAATAGAAACATGAAATATACATACAGGATAAATATATATCTCCTCTGTGTGGGCAAAAGCAGCAATTCCATTAATCCTTCCTGAGAATAATTTAAATGGTTCACAATAAGAATATACACCTGTATGTTGTCCTGAATGATCCCAGTACTAGACTGTCAAGAAGCAGAATTATTTTGCCCAGTTACAGTACCATTGTTCCCTATTGTTTCTGACTAGTCAAGCTAAGTTAAGCTCATTTTTATATTTCTCATTAGTCATAAATTAACAAGTCAATGCAGAATCTGGTTAACAAATACACAAGAACATAAAATTCAACTCCTTTCTGAAGCTGTAACACAGGGGCAAAGACAGGTTTGAAACTGTGTTCAGTTAGGAGATTGTATACATCCCTGATTCATCTGTCCAAAGCAATGGACTGTCTGTGCTCAAGGAGAGCAACTCTTTATCATGTTTTGTGACTTCAGTTAATTTACCAAAAGGCCAAACCAACACAGGAAACAGGCTGTACCCATCAAACCAGGAAAGTGGTTACAGTGAAGCTGAACTGAAAATCAGCACCTTGCACAGATGATGAGGCGTTTTCTTCCCTTTGTTCTCAACCAGATGTCTTTCAATGTGAAAAGTGTAAACTATAAGCAGATCACTTAGGCAAGGTACTTCTGCTGTGCCACCTGCCCTGCATCCATTTCTTCAGCCTTCATGGAGACACGACTAGTAGATCTTTGTACAATTTTTTGTTCTCTGTTCACTTCTACTGAAAAATAATGCACTCCTCTTCAGAAGAGTGCTGGAGAAACATAACTCCTCCCAGCCGTTACAACATTTTAATGATTTTAAGTTTTCTTAAGAAAACATTGGTAGAATTAAGATTTTTTTTAATTAAAGATTGCAATAAGCACACTCAATTTTGTGTGATAACATTTGTCCATCATAAAATTTTCTTATTCTGAAACAGAAAAGGTAAATGGAGAACTTCTAACAGAAACAGTAGGCATGACTGTATATGAGAGAGAGTATTTTGCATTAGTACGGTATAGTTAGTGTACTTATTTGAAATTCAGATATTTACAGAATAATAGAATTAAAAAAGTTTGAAGAAAACAAATGCAACTCGGTGTACAATGGTAAGTACCAACAACTATCTGCTTTTCAAACTGACTTCTGCTAAAATGAGAAAACAGCTAGTTAGAATGTTAGCATAAAAAAATAAAGCTGCATTATGGAGCTATGAGACAAATGCAGCATTGCAGAGACAAAAAAAAAAAAAGAAAAAAAAAGAAGACTTGTAAGCTTTCCAGAAAACTCATGGTTACAGTTGAAAAATCAGTCAGAGTAGCAAGGGAACACCATTTTGGTTTCAGGGTTTTTTTAGCATGAGACTGAAAAACCCACACATGAATTTGATTGGTCATTCTACTTTAAAAAATGCCAGTCAATTCACAAATTAATGTCATTTAGAATAGTTTATTTGGCAAGTACAAAGAAACAATATGTAGTTTTCCCAGTTTAACAACAACCCATTCCAAAATTCAGGCATTTTACTCTCTCTCATATACACGTTTTAAGGTTAAAGATCTCATGGCCTATTTAACAAAGAATTGTTCTGATTGTTGCAGAAGCAGTGACTTTAAATTTTCCTTTCTGTAAAATATCAATCATCATATAAAATTGTTGTGCTACATGAAGAAGGGAGGCATGCACACAAACGAGAAGAGTATTAAAAAAAACCAAAAGGAAACGAAAGTGGCCCAGACAAGAGTCTGTTAAGTTCTTTCCTCAGACAGGCTGTATTGAAAGTCACTTTGCATTTGCAGCATACATAAAAATTCTTTTTAATGATGTTTAACTTTTTCGAGTTACTGGTGTTTGTGATGAGGTGCTTTTCAGTAAAATACATTTTCCAGCTTTTGATTTAAAATCCAAGACAGAAAAAAACCATAAGAAATGGTCAAAACTGGAAAACTAACAAGATGTAAATTTGCTAAGTATATAAAATAGTAGCTTAAAGGAAAACAGATTCACTGCAGAAAAAAATAATCATAATCCTTCCTATTTTATATCTAACTACAAACGCCTCTAGCAGGCATTTCTGCCTTTGGAACAGATAAAGGATACTGAACAGGATCTGATGATCAACACACAATATTTACATAGAGTATGCTTCTCATTAGGGTGAAAAAAGGAGAAGAATGTTGGGGGTGGGGGGAGAGAGGGATGACAGGGTGACACAACACTTCAGCCAAACAGATTTTATATCTTCAAGCATTCTAGACACCAAATAGACCGATCTCTACTGAAACAAAAATTCTGGTAACCTAAAATTTTAATCACATTGTTCCACAGCAGTTTGCAATAATGTGTTACCTACCTATTGAAAGTTGTTTTGTCTCACTTTGAAATTGTACTGCTCTCTATTATAAACTTGAAAAACAATGCTTTTGCTAGCTTTAAAACATTGAACTTCAAGTTTCTTATCTACAGTATATTCATATTTTAGGCAATTCCCATCCTTGTCTCAACAACTTCTACCCCACTCATGAAGACTGGGGTTCTTCCTGTTACAGTGCTGCTAGAGGGTGAAAGCAAAGCACAGTGCAGACTCATTATTAGAGCACTGTCAAGCACTTCTCCTTCCTAGATAAAGGACTAGTGCAGTAACAAGACAATCCTATTCCCATCTGAGGCGAGTAAACAGAATTTGCTTTTACACACCTCCTTTCATATTCAAAATATCCCAATATGCTTTACAATAATGAGATAGATACACTGTCATTTCCGTAATCTCAAACACAGAGGGCAAGGCTTTGTCTTGTGAGTCGGAATAAAAGGAGGTCATGGGTCCTTTGAAGTTTCCTTACATCAGCTAGGCTGAAGGACAGGATGGAATGGATAACATAACTGAGACAAAATAGAAAGGAAAAAGGACAGGTGACCATTGTGAAATGTGTGTGAGACATCTCTTTCATCATATTTAAGGAGCACCAACATAGAAGCAAAAATTAATCAGCAGGAAAGACTTTTTTTTTTTAAGACTGGCAGCAGGTACAATGCTAATCCTATTTTTC
>VZRE01001888.1:15966-32494 GCA_013396775.1 Cephalopterus ornatus
AGTCAACATAAGTACTCATCCAATAAAGAGGTGAAATATCCTGGCAAACAAGAATTTTAAAGGAACTTAGGAAAAAACACTTCTAAGAAAAACAGAAAGGGGACAGGAAATTAAAAACAGATCAGAAAGCTCCCCATTGCGCCTTGAAGAAATGGTCCATCACCCAACCAGCACTGGCTGGCAGAAGCTTCTCCAGTGAGGATGGACTGGCCAAGGAAAGCACAACAATCTGCAGTCTGTAGTTTATTGTCAATCTTGTGTTCCCAAATGAATTAATAAAAAGTGGTGACCTAATTAAACTACATCCTCTGCATCTTGCCTTCCTTCTGCACAGCCAAGCAACAGCTACATGGAACAGAACAGCAGTGGTTAAACCCTCCAAAATACTTCATCCATCACTGCTCTCATTAGAGCCTCAAACAGTAAGGGAGAGAGAGAGCTGCCCAATAATCCACCTTCATTGCTTAGTTGTTCACAAAGGATTGCAGAACCTTTTGCAGGAACCATTCCTTACAACAGAATTTTGTGCCTCTTCTCCAATCCTATCTCGGTAAAAGTAAGGCTATGTTCACTGAGCATCTGACACGGAAAAAAGGTGGATGATTTTGGATGCTCCACCTCTGCAAAGCTTTATGAAACCCTCAATGGGCCTTTGCCCCTTTTCTGCTGGAGGCTTCCCTTTCCTCAGCACTGAGCAGTTACGCCTTCAGCTGTGTTCACTGTTTAATTTCCCCCACTGCCTTTCTTCTTCTCCTAACACTTGCATACTTTAGCCTTGGCTATGGAGTACTGACTAAGAAGGAACAATAGGCGCCTTTCAAGTCTTTAGAGTGAGCTTTGAGCAAAGCTCAGCTCAGAGCCCCAGTCAACATTTACTGCAGTTTGAAACCACTGTTTCATGGCTCCTTCCAGGCAGAACACACTAGTCAGGAACCCCTAGACCTCACCTGATTTTATCCTAACAAGACAAAATAAAGGGATAAACAGATTACAAACAAAAATATTTTTTTATTTGAAATATTCATAGCCACAGAACAAAAAGAAATAAATTAAAAAGGAAGGGGGACAGGAAAGATAAAGAAGACACTACAATACCACAACTTCTGTTTGAAGACAAATAAGCCACTTATAATTAGGAAAGTAATTTTTCTCCTAAAGCTGATGAGCAACGTTTGAAAATCACACATTAGCTGCTACTACATGCAAACCCATTTAAAGTGATGCAAGTAAATGAAGTATGCAAAGAAACCCACCTCTTCAGCTATCTAAAGCTCTCATTCTCTTTGCAACACCTAGGTCACAGCACAACCACAAATTATAGCATGACCATAAATTACAGCAGTGCATGCTTTTGCACAGATACAACATTTTAATGTTTAAAAACCCTAAGTAAAAAAACATACTTTCAGCTTATCAAGTGAACAAAGATAGAAAAAAGAGTTAAAAACTGTCTTTTTTCACATTAAGGATCTAAGTCATATGCAAGATGTAATTACTTGTCCACAAAAATTGATGGCTTCACACATAACAACAATACAATTAAATGTTTTTCAATATTTTTATTTCATTAAAATGTCAGGATTATTTTTCTTTTTGCATTGCGATCATGCTTCTATAAAAGTATTCATCTGTTTCTAGAAGCCTGCAGAACTGCAACAAATCAGCAAAATCAAAAGAAGTGTCCTGGTAGAAAACTGAGGCTGCAATTTAGAGAACATCCCCTCCGCTTCTTTAGCTTCTTCTCTCACTCTCCATAACAATTTACATTACACAAAAAAAACCTCCCAAAAATCACATTTCTGACAGAGAAATATAACTGGACTGACAATCATAATTTACCTGTTCAAACTGAAAGGCAGCAGTATGATTTTTTGTTTAGAGTGGTTGGAGTCCTGTCTCAACATGCTTTCTTATCTTAGACTCCACTGAAAGTTTTGAGTCAGAGAGTCTGACAAGACACTGTCAAAACAGGAAAAATTACAGCTTTACCTTCAGATGTGTCAAGATCTTTTGAAAAACACGTTTTATGTCAGCCCTGTGGTTAAAGAGCATCAACAGCAGAACAGATGCATCTTTCCACCTTGCACGTTCAATTTTCAGATGCATGAAGTTTTGATTGTCCAAGTTGCTTTACTGGAGAATGTTGCATTATTGTCATGGCATTGTTTGATTTTTAAAATTTGTTAGCATCAGATGGGATTTCCAGTTCCACTCCTCTCACTTTAAGGGAATGCAGGAAAGCTTATAAGTATCAAAAGTATAAAAGACCAGTACAATTAAAGGACTAAAACAGAGGTAAGACTCCTGAGTAACTAAGAAATATTTTTACAAAACAAAGTTCAAAATAAGCAGTTATGAGGCTTTCCAGTCCTCAAGAAATACGTACAGACACCTTTTTACCAAGTTCAATTTGTAAGAAACTTCTCTTACCCATCTTTCATATTACATTCTCCTAACCTTATATGCAGGATGAGAATTTAATCAATGTATGGATAAATAAGTTTTACATAATAAATATGCACCCATGCTCAAAATAGTAGTTTTGAAGAGGAATAAATATTTGGTAAAACATACCTAAAACAAAGAGTAAAGTGAATGATCTCTGCAGAAGTCGTAAATGAAAACACAAGGTAAATATTTTTAGAGGGATATAATCATGTCCTATTTTTTAAAACAGCTTAGTATTACTAGTAATGTTTTCGAAATTTGGAGAGGAATAAAAGAAGATGAGGCACAGTGAAGCACTGTCAACTGCAAAGTTGATACTTAGTTCATTCTTTTCTGTTACTGCACCTTGGAAAATAAAAAAACTTCTACAATGATTCAGTAAACTCAATGCGAAAGTCATTCAAATACAGCAGAGCATCTGGTTACCACATATGTTACCATGCTATTTCTTTTACCCTATGTACATAATGGCAGAATACTACTTAGATACTATTCCCAATCACTTATTAAGGGACTACTGCAGAAGAAGATAATTAGTAATCCATATTATCATAAATCAGGATATGCTGTATTAATCAGACAATTTCTCAATTGACAAGCTGAATATATGTAAACAATATTCTTTCTTTTGAGACATTATTTACATAAGAGCATTATTGCAGTGATGAGGATCGTAAAAAGTTGGGAGTGCACGGAAGGTTCTTTCTAAAACCTATGCATCTATCTTAAAAAAAAATAAATTAGTATTTCTTTTTGTTCTCAAAGGCAGGGACATTTCTCAGACCAAAATCAGTAATAAATTTATCCCTAACAGCAATCACAAGTAACAGTACTAATCTCTAGCTCATTTAACTGAAAACCACAGAACCTTTTCACCTGTGTACATCACCATACTTTTGGGACTAAGACACTACCAAGACTCATTTTGTCTCTGGCATTTTCATTACAGTGTGGAAAGCAGGCCACATTTTGTTTTAAGCATAGGACTGAATCTTAGAGAAAACAGCTAATTCAAGAAGATTGGGCTAAACCTACCTAATACTAATTCTAATCTAAAAATTAAGTCTTGGGTGCTTCCAATGTACTAGCTTTATGAAGTAAATAGCCATATAAACACAAAGAGGAAACAATCATTCCTCTGTCATACATTAAAAAAAATTAGTACAGAAATCCTAATTGGGCTCATCAGTGATCTGATTTCCTCACAGAAGTTACAAAGGCAAAATTGCTTTCATCGGTAATAATACATTAGCTCCAAACTCCACATCTAAAATTAAGTGCTTAGGAAAGTCTTCCAAACGCTTTGTTCCGAAGAAGGCCATTATATCAACATGAAATCAAGACAGCTAGTATGAAAAATGGAAAACGGAGATTTCTTTTTACAGTAAGCTATCAAATGTACTTTAGTCAGACACAGGGTTTGAAAAAGTAATAATAAAATGATGCTCTACATCACTAAAAAACTTTTTCTTTTTTTTAAAGCTAACTATCACGCTTCAGAGTAGAAACAGTGAATATGGAGATTCTTCCCATAAAGTCTTCTTTGCAAGTAAGTTCTATATAATTCAGATATAGAGAAAGGGTTTGCTTAGAATTTGAATGCAGTGAATAACCACGATATAATGAGAAGCAAGTATGATCTACATTCTAATTAATTTTCCTTCTTCACCCACACTGTCACTTGTTATAATAATGTGAATCTTAACCTTAATGAGAAATTTCATACCACCTTGATTAAAGATCTGCAAATAACAACATTCTTCTTATTTTGTTTTTATTTCAGTGAAGAATCTCTTTATACTCTGAAAACTCTCAACCCTTCTGCTAATGAAGTTCCCATCTACAATACAGATTTTTAGAGACTGATTTATATTTTGTGTTTTTAAGTGAGGATTATGCTATTATGCGTATTAAAAAATGATCATGCTCTGTAGGAAGTCTTCTTAGTGTTTTTTCTAGAGGTACTTGGAAGACTTTTTAAGATGTAAATTCCTCAATAAAATTGTGTATGCATTCCTTTACAACATTTGTGAACTAACACAAAAAGCTATAAAACATTCACAGTACATTTTTGAAATATATTTTACAAAACACAGAAAATTTTCAAAGATTTCTGGGAACCTTGCAAGCAACTCACTACAAATACATGGAAGTAACGTTAAACTGGGCCCAGTGTCTTACAACTGGATCTGCCAACACAGACACTACAAAGCATGATCAAATTTCAAATGTATGCATGATGGATACAGTTGAAGAATTAGAACTGGATTTTTTTGCAAGACTCAATTTTACAAAAAATAAGCTTATTTCATCAACGTGTACCTTCTCAAATTAAAAAAGGGCCACATTTCCTTAAAGATGTGTCTTCCTCTCATCACATTTTATCTCATAGCCACTAGATATCAGCAAATCTGTTGGAAATCACAAAAAAATGTAATATGTGCTACTCCAGTATGTGAAACTGCCTCAAGAAAAATTGCTTTCTCAGCAGCCTCAAAATACAGGGACATACCACATGACAGGAATCACTGCTCACTATATTGGTTAACAGGTAATAAATTGCATGGTTAATATGTTGACAAGTTTACATTTGCAAGGAGAAGTAGCATTCTCTAGGGACTTCTGTTTTGTAGAAGACTATTGTTCTAGTTTCTAGAAAACAGAGATTTCTTTCCTGAAAACAGTGGTTTAATTATTTCAGTGAGGAAATCATTCCATCCTACTTAGGCATTTACAAGATCCACCTGGTCTTTCATTAATATGTCATCTAGAAGAGAGCAGTATACTGCATATAGTGCTTTGGAAAATCCATAACCTATATTCCAGTGGTGTAGTACTATATCTGATTAATTTTACCTTCATGATCCTAAATTATTAATTTTTTTTTGGCACACACCAAACCATACTCCACTATATAGGGCATTCAACACCTTAAGAGTTTCGCTAATGCCTATTTGGTAATCACATATGATAAGCCCGGTCTCACTTTTGAAATCACTGACAGCAAAATAACTACTCATTCAACCAGGTTTGATTTTACCCTTTTCAGCTGCTCAAAGGTAGAGGTCCTAAATGTGTAAAAACAGTTCCAAAAAATTTTAGTCTACAATGGGCATGACCAGATAAAGACCCACAGGGTCCACAGCAGTCCCATGCTGCTGGGCCCCCCTCACTGGATTCAATGCGTAGCCTTACAGAAACTGATAAGCCCAGCTACTGAAACTCATATTCAGGAACTACACCATAAAACCATCCATACAGGACCTAAATCAACTCCCATCCAAAGCAGTGGGAGAATCTTTTTGCTTCCATAAAGTTGGATCTGAACACTGCCAAAAAAAGGGCAATAAAAACCCATGAGGTATTAAAAGAAAAAGAAATACATGTTGCAGTGTTTGTCAAGGAAAACAGTGCAAACAAATAGACTTCCACTCCTCATTACTGCCTGTCAGCTCCTACTGAGCAACATAATTTTGAAAACTATGCTTTGTATTTAAACAACGTTCCTTAATCAACTTTAAGAGACCATTTTTTGGATAGTAATTAAAAACCTCCATGTGCAAAAAAGCTGAAATAAAATCTAAGGCTCCAAGCAGTCTCAAAAATCCCATATGGCTGCTGTCTGCAACTCTAGATACCTAAATATGTTAAAAATTCTGGTTCTGAGGATCTCCTCTTTTTAAATCAGTGTCCTAAAACATGCTTAAATAAATTGTTCATTTTACAGGCTGCAAATAAATAATTAGTAAATATTATTGAGAAGGCACAACTTCACTCTTTCAGTTTCTTTACGAACAGCATTTAAGATAATTCACACTGCAATTATGCACTTATGCTTACATTTGGAAATATTTGTGCATGGATAAATGGAACTGGCACATATTCCACTCAAGTTGCTACTGCAGTACACCAAAATCTTAGCTTGATTTTGCTTAAGATGACCCACACAACATGGGCTGAAAACAGAAAAAAACCACAAACGTGAACATGCAAACTAGCTGCTTTCATTCAGCTTTTTTTTTTTTTTAAATCCAGTTTACTATGCAGGGCACAAGCAGAAGCATACAAAGGATAAGATGATTTCCACCCATTTAATAAATGCAGGCAAATACTGGCTTTGATCGCAGCAATTTCATTGGAAAGCTCAGTTCACCAGAGAGTGTGCATCACAGAATGAGAGAAAGGCAAAAGTGGCTGAAAAGCAAAGGGAAAAGTGTATGCAACTTGGGCATAAGTGAAGGGACAAATATAACCCTAGAATTAATGTCTTTTGAATACAGGAATAATAAACTTCCAAGTAAATGTCACTTCACTATGACTGAGTTTCCCCAATTGGATATTGTATATATATAATTTTATTTTTATATATATATATAATTATTAGGCACACACTTCCCATGTCTTTTCCCCCAAAAAGCAGAGCTGACAATGGTGACAGCAGAGTGTGTAATTAGTTCTTATTGTTCCCCTGACAGCCATAGCTCTGCAAGGACCCCTTGCCTTTTCCATTGTAAATGTTATGGAAAAATACACTAATGACAGGCATTTAATTATGGGCACAGCGACCATGATGGGAGCTTTGCCAAAAGTGATTGGCAGCTTTGGACACCAGATATTCACGGCAATGGTTCTTTTTTTATCATACCTTGTAATCCAGATTACTGAAGATATGAGTTTTTAAAAATATCTTTCCTGAAGCTTTTGTTGTTGTCTAGACATTATTAGTAATTACCACAAACAGACTGAAACAGAGGGAAAAAAAAATCAACAAAATCGTAACTTTTTTTGTGAGTACCATGAGGTTTTTTTGAAAGAGGTCTCTCCACTCACAATGCCATCAACATAAAAGAAATCCCTACTGACTCCAGCACATAGTTGACCTTTTTTTTTAATTACACATAGTTACAAAGAGATGCTATGCTCTCTTAATGTATCTTTATTCAGTATTTACAATAAACTGTTCCACATTCAACTGTAGTTGCCGAGGTGCTTTTTCGCCTGATTAGCAATTGGGAGACACGTTTTTTGGCAGCTTTTGTACTCCTGTTATTTCTTTTGGTTTGGTACAAAAACCCTCTTTTGGAAGCATCAGTATTTGTACTGTACCCCACTTAGTGATGGATCACTAATTTTTAATAAATTGAGCCTCAACAGAACTGCAAAAAGATGTAAAAGTGTACTGGAGCAATAACTGTAAACAAACAAACAAATAAATAAATAAATAAATGGGCAGTGGGTAACAGCCCTTGCAGAACATAAAAGGTCTCTTCCAGACTACACATGGAGAGCCTATCCAGGAGATCACATGTAGTCTTAAGACATTGGTCTGAATTGGCTTTTAACTACTTGATCCGAATCTCTGCCTTTATCTTCAAAAAGTGATCAGCTAATGTGGATGTGCAATTTCCTTGAAGAATGCTATGTCTGAATGATTCTTCACTGTTTCTCATCCCTCCCCCACGACCAGATGAATGAAATTGCTCTGTGAAGCTGATCTCTATGAAGAATGACCACACAATTCTGGACCAAACGGTTCTAAGTCTATGTAGCAGTCACAAATCTCTGGCTAAGCCGAACAAAGCAACATTATTCCGAAGTGGTTAAGTTTGGGAATATAAAAGTGAAGCTGTCTGGCTCTAAAGTGGTAACTTACAAATAGCTGCAGAATCACTGTTGGCTGTCCATCCCCCATCCAGCTGGCTCTCATATCAGTAACTTCAAAAATGCAGTTTGCCATTATGGTGGCTTAAGGCACTTTGTGTGCCAATGCAATGACCATGCTGTGTGTGCATGTCAGAAGGTCAATACTTTCAAATTCCAGAGTCTCTCTTTATTTCCTTCTTTTCTGGAAACAATAGGAAAGAGAGCAGGATTGATAGCTCCTACTTTGTTAACTTCTGCTCACCAAATGCCCTGCCTGTATGAATACATAACTGTTTTTTTAAAAATCTGATTAGACATCAACTAAAGTTGAAAAAAAAACCCCACAACCATCAACAAAAAAAACCCAACCCAATGCAGCTGTTTTTCCTGCTCATTAACAACATTAATTGGTAAATTTCCTTGCAACAACTTTTAACAATTGCAGGGGACCCAACATCATTAAAGCTGCTAGGAGTCCTTACATAATGCTCGTGAATTAGCATTGAACACTGGCAACTGTACTACAAAGATCATCATCAAAATTACCATTAAAATACTTACCTTTTTTTATGTCTCCTCACAAAAAAACCCAAAAGAATCTGTATTTTATTTATACAGTACTACAAAAACTACAAAATGTTAGACATTAAGAGATTTAGGGTTTTTTATTTTGTTTAGTTTTGATGAAAAGGTTTAGAATGTATTCGGCTCCAGTTTCAAATGCACAGACTCAGAAAAGATACTCAAATTTATTTACAAAATTTAACAAATGCAAAGTAAAAATTAAACCAAAAAAACCCTATGTATGGTACTAGTATTAAAATAAAAATATTTTTATGTTCCTTAGCAAGTCCCTGTGTGATAACATAATGTGATTTTAAGGTCTATAGTGAGAAAGAAATTCTTCTGAGTTGTAATATGAATATGAAAAATACTACTTTGAAGTTCACAAAAGCAAAAAAGTAGTGCTTCATTGCTACCCACCCAGGAACAGCCACAGCACTCAACCACTACTGATGAACAACTCAAACAATGTGCATGTGCCCATCACTGCCAGCACCCACCCCCAAGCCATAAAAACTACACCATTTCAGGGAGGAAATATTACATTATTTCAATGAATAAAAAAGGTCAATGATGCATGGAAAACATTAATTATGGCACAAAACATATCCTATCAAAATATGCATCCTTTTTAAAAAGTCATGATGCCAAATTTTATCTTTTAGAATGAAACAAACATTTTAGCAGAGAGTGACCAGCATTGAAGTGGACGCATCTCCTACCCCAGTTTTTGTGCCACACCAAATGTTTCACAGTCAAATAATTTCTTCTCTGCACTCCAGCACTATTTCATTACTGTAGTCAGAAACCAGAAACTGTGCCGATCAAATAACATGGTTCTTTAAGAGTCTGATGAAAACAAACAAGCAAAAAATAAAGTTACTCAGTGATAAACAAGAAATAAGATTCTTTTATTGTAGATACTGCTGTTGAACAGTTCCTCATCAGATTAATTTTCCTTTTTTCAGAAAAGGAAATTAACAACATGAAAAATAACTAATACTGTACTTACAGGTTTTGTGAATCTAAGGTCCTTTTTCCTCCATGCCATATGCCAGCATGGATAGGTAAATTCTTCCACCAGATTATAATGCAAGTGACAATAAGAATTGTAATCTTCAAGGCTTTCCAAGTAAAAATTGTCGAACATGAAGAATTTCCTCTAAATTGGTGTTAGCAATTCAAGCAGACTTGCTAATTAACGAGACTCTTGTGTATCTTCTCATTAGCTGATTTTTCTTTTGACAGCATTTTTACTGGTCATGCATTTAAACAGAAAAATGGCCATGAAACTACTAGCATGCCAGCTCACAGAACATGGGCATAAAACTATTTCTCTGCATTTTACACCAGTCAAAAATAAACAAACTTATTTTTTTCATAAAGCTAAGGTCTAACAACGTATTTTTATCAACCTGTCAAGAGTAAAATATGAAGGATGTTTCCCCAGAATTGAGGCGTGTATTTCTTTTACTAGAAACTCTGTCATTCTATGGAGGAGAAATACAATCTCAATCCTTGCAGAACAGCAAGGGGATTTTTTATATATTTTCAAATACTTCATTTCAACACGAATTATTTTCTAAAATGTGTAGGCATGGGAATTTGTGCTTTTGTAATGTAACATTCTAGGCTCAGTTTCCTAAAAAAGAGGATTTCAGACACATATACACGTTTGCACACTATAAAATAATACCTACCATTTTAAATGAGCTCAACTATAATGTAGCTTGTAGAGACTACAATGAATAGGGAGAGTGCAAAACTGCAAGGAAGACTTCTAATACGTGAATGATCCTATTCTTCCATTCAGCTATGCTGAAGTACCTTAGAGTATGGCTTACTCACAATAACTGTAATACCACCAGAAAGCAATTTCAGTAACATGTCTGTTTATTTTAAACCAAGCGTTTTCATTTCATTATATTCATGTGCTGCTGACTAAGTCTTAATCACAAGTGCAACAAAAACTTAAACAAAACAGGACCCTTTATTCTCAACAGTGAACTACACCATTCAGAAACACTAGAAGATGAGATTAATCATGAAATTAAAGACATTTTTTAAGAACAATGCTCAGAACTGGATAGCACAGCAAAGTGTGATTACTGGAAGAAAATCGCAATTCCAAAATACTTCTAATTGCATTAAAACAAAATAATAAAAAAAAAATTGAAAAACAGTGAGCCAAAGCAACAGAGGCATATCTCATAGGCATGGACATACTCTCTACTCGTGGTTTCTCCAGTAAAGGTTGCATCTTTGTTAGCATCCTCTCTAAGCTGTTCCCAATGACCAGCCTTCTTTATGCACTTTCTTGAAGTCTGGTATTTCAGCAATGTAAGAGTCCTCTGCCCAGCAACAGACTGGGTTAGGAAGAAGCAGTAACAAAGTACTTGAACAGGCCCAGAGAGTTCTCAGCGCACATTCCTGTAATCTTCTCTGTTTTATTTTACATTTGTGTGCCTGAGTGCTTGCTTATCTACCTGCCCACCTACTGACCTGGGAACTACTAGCATGTGAAGAAACAGCACACTGGGAAGATGGCCAAGAACTAAAACACAGTAATTTTTTTACTATTACTTTGAACTCTCAAACAAAATATCTTAGCCAGAAGATGAGACCTGGAAATTTAATTGAAATTCCATCCATTTTCTAAACATTTGAGAGTTCACCAATTAAAAAAATTCATTTTCTGATTTTTTTTCTCACACAACATTATTATATACTCTACACCACATCATCTTCTAATGACACACTTCAGTGTACGCATACATTTGTATATATGTGTATTTATACATAAGTATACACATACCTACATTGACATGCATACATATTCTCATACAGATGCGTGTACATTACGTATGCCTCTCCATATGAATGCCATGACCACGGCTCCTGAAGGACTAATTGCATTCACTCACTTTCTCAGCCCAGCTTGAAACTGGTAGATTGCTGGGATCATAGCAATACGCGAGAGAAAGGAAGGCTCATCTTTATCTGTCCTTCTCGAAAAGGATAGAGGGGCTAACAGAAAGAATGCAGTCAAGTGTCCTGACTGTGTGCACTTGCAAAGCTTTAGGAAGAAGCATTTTATGAAGACCATGCACCACTTAACAAGGTGCCTTTCATATGAAGGTGGAAGGCAGTGAAACTATTGTTCTTTGTGCAGTTTTTCCATAGAAGGTTTGAAACTGTTTCAAACCCCCACTTTTAAAATAAACACCAATGTTCTTTTGGAGACGCAAAGTGTTAATGAAACTATTAAAAGCAGAGAAAGTAGGTGTAAAGAATTGAAGGCTCTACTACTGATCTTTTAATTACAGGGAATCAGAAATTTCTTTAGCTCTCAGAGAAAGCTGCTGGATAAATGCTCTTAAAACACAAGCTATGCTGTTTCAAAACTGTTTTTTATTATACATATATATATATACATAAGCATGTGTGCCATGTGAATATATATCCCAAGTACTTAGGCTTTTATGATTCCCTTGACATAAGAAACTTACACAGATTACCAACACCAAAGCAAATGCCTTGATTTGCCCCTATTCATCCCTAGCTTCTTACTTGTTCTTAACATGCGTAACTGCTTTCTTCCTATTCCAACCATTTCTTCATGGCTTCCCTAAACCCTGTACATAGGCAGTACTGTATCTATATGGAAAACAAACAAGCAAAACCGAATCAAACCAACCAACCAAACAAAAAAAAAAACAGCCACAAGACCTCAGCATATACAGCCAATACAACACAGTGAAATCTGAAAACACATAAAAATGGATGGCAGGATACTCAGAAATCCACCCAGCCAGCAAGTGTACTCCCAAAGTGCCACGGTCAGAGCTTCTCAGAACTAAATCCGTGCCTTTGGCTGGTCCAAGTAGCCACTGAAATACACATCCAGTCATCCACACAATTGCTACAGAACTTAAATGTGTTTCTATCTAAATTCAGAGAAGTTAGATGTTTTTCTGAAACAGTCCCTAAATACTCAGCTACAAAATTCACCTAAGTTTAGACATCCAGATTGTGAAATTCTAGTCTACACATGCAATTTTCTGTTTGCTGCTCCCAAGTATCTATCCTAAAAAAAAAACTCTATAGCAATATTAATAAAATTGTGGTAATCAGCTTAATTATGTGAAATCACCAGTTGAAATTTTTATAATAATTCTCTTACAGATTTTATACAAAATCTTCTTATGTAAGATACAGCCAAACCCAGTAACACTCCTAGTAAAAAAATACTTGCTTTTGTGAGACTACAAGCTTTGGCCTCTATATATGACCAGAAACTAGACTTGAAATGCTGATACTTTTAACCATTCTGAAAAGAGTAACAATTTATAAAGGTACATAACCTGACACTGAAACAACTTACAGGGAAATACCTAAATACAAACCACAACCTTAAAGCATGCTCCTGCAAGCAGAAAAATGTATCATTAATTACAACAAGTAGTTCAGCTTGAACTCTGACAAGATTAAAAACAGTAGCAAGCACTAGACAGGTAAGCAGACTGCTTCAAAATTTGGCCCAGGTACAGAATATTCAGTCTGAATTCTAATTACAAGGGCACTAGTAATCAGGATTAAATTAATATTCTCCATTGCAAAACTGAGCATTGTATTCAGAATAATATTCTCTGATGACAATAGTTTGATGTCTCGTATAAGAACACATATGCAAACGGTGCTGGAGATTAATGCACTTCAAGGTGACAATTAGAATTGGTGTACATGTAATTCTAAGTCTACACAAATAAACAAATAAAATATATTTCTGAGCGTATTTAAGGATTAATTTCCAATTTAAAAAAAATTATTAAGAGAGTAATTTTATTTATACTTCAGAATCCAAATACATGAACATATTGTCACTTGGAACTGGACTACAGCATTCATGGTACTTCATGTATGCTGATAATTAAACACATAAGAAGAGTAAGGAACAGGAATATTTTAAACATTTCTAATAAGAGACTTAGACTCTAAAAGAATACACAACTTTGTTACACATACATGCTACCAACAGTGATCATACAACATTTTCTAATTGTTCTGGCAGAACTTTGGCAACTAATCAAGCAATGTCATATGAATTTTGCTAATAGATTCCTCAGGTATTTTATTTACCAAATATTGTTCACAGCTGGAGCACTTATCAATTGGGCCACTCAACAATTTACTAATGTGTTTCTCAATGAGGATGAAAACTTTACATATTTCAGTAAGTTACTCGACTTTCATACTAAAAAATAAAACATCGTCCAATTGGAAGGAAGAACAATTCTTATTAAATTATTCAAAGTTTAGATGAAATGTTACTTTAGAATGCCTTAAATCACTAGCAAGATGATCAATGTTTCATTTTTTAAAGGGAATTAATTAGTTCTATAGCAGTTTATTAAGTCTGAATAAATACAATAAAGAACTAAGCTAAATCACAATGGTATCTGTGTTTAAAGAACAACAGTATATATTGTCTTCTAATTTCAAATAGTTATCACCAAGTAATCATCCCTACTTACTTCTGCATGTGTACATCTCTTGAGTCTGCCTCTGGATGCAGATAAATCACTGCAAAGTTATTCCTGCAACATTGTTAACTGCTCTAAAAATTTTCATAACCAAAGACAATTCTGCCTTGAGTTTAGATTTAGATTAAATTAATTCAAAAGACAAGTGCTTTCTTTTCTTTGGGTCTCTTCCACTTACCATTCACGTGCTTGCCTGTTTTTCTGTAATGACCATATTATTTGGAAAGCACATAAAAATTGGCATGCTGTATAAAACAACTGCACCCTGCTTTTTCTCATATTTTTACCTCACAAATAAACATGACATGTCCGAATAGATATATCCACTGTGAAAGAGCAGTGAGTATTTTAATAGAAGAAATGTTTGCTTTTAAAACGGAAGGTTTAGAAACATCCTAAAATTAACTCTTCCTCTAGTGTTTGGAAGAATAACAAAACTAAGTTTTCTTTTCAGTGTGCTGATGTTTAATGTTGGATTAATAACAGATTCTATTACCAGTAATAAAATATGATAAACTTACTAGAAGCCTTACAAATCCAACTCAGTGAGTAATACCTACTGACTAGGTAAGCATTGCTTGTAGCTTCAATTCTCTTTACCTATGTACAGTTATTGTACAAGCTCAGCACACATAAGACAACAGAAGTGAAAAATCTTGAATGTAAGACTATTTTTGAGGTATTTTAGCTGTTATACCAGCAGTGTGTGCATTCCGTCAAATCTACTTCTTTCAACAATCCTCCTTTTGCCCAGTGGGATTTGAGAATATTACTTTATTTTTTTTTACCAGCACTTACATTTCATTTTGCCTAACAACAACAGAAAAAATCCTCTGGTTTTGAGAGACAAGCAATTTTTTTGGACATATGTTCTTTGATGTGTGACGCGAGGTGTAACTTTTCGTCTTATTTACTCCGAGCAATTTTTTTCAAGTAACACATGTAAAAAAGCGGAAAATGTAGAAACACGCATTTAAAATCACACATGCTCATCATTCCTAAGCATGATTGTGTCCGTGGATAAATCCTCTCTGTCTCAAGCTTTTTGTGCCGACCGTTTATCACTGAGGTGTTGTGACCAGGAACACAGTGCTGGACAGACAGCTAACTCTGGGCACTTGAAAATTCTGCCTGTTAACTTCTGTATCACATATTTTGAATCTGATCTGGAATACTGAGTAGGGGAGTTTTCTGCAGGCAACACAGATCTATTAAAAAACATGACCTGTGACAAAAATCAATGTGCTAATCTCAAGCCAAACAGCAGTATCAGAAGCATAAAGAAGAGATAACCTAAGATAAAACGTCCCCAAATTTACCTAGACTAGCTTGACAGGTTTACAAAAAAAAAAAAAAAAAAAAAAAAAAAAAAAAAAAAAAAAAAAAAAANCAGAACAAAACAAAGCAAAACAACAAAACAAAAACAAAAAACAAAAACCCCACAAAAACACAAACCCACAAACAAACAAACAAAAAAATTCTGCTTATAGGCACTTTAACAAGGCAAAAGAATTTAGGCCCAGCTGACTTTATACCTAAACACATGGATACCATTTGGAGCAGGGCTGTAATTGAAATTTGCTGATGCTAAACGTGAAGGAAAACTCCAGAAAAAAATTATAAATGAAACTTCCCTTTCCAGTGCTGAACGGCACACGCAAAGCCTGGTGCCAGGAACCCTCGGCGTGAAGGGAGCGGGGCGACTGTGCCAGCACCGCTCGGCCCCGACGGCGGGGACACAGAAGATGCTCCGGACACAGACCCCTGGCCCGGTAGGGCAAACCTACCTCGCTTCCTCACCTTCAGATCGCTCTGGAGAGCCCCCCGCCGGGCGGGCAGGGCAGGGCAGGGCCGGGCAAAGCCGCTCCTGACAACCCTCCCTCCCGGAGTGCCGCGGAGCCGAGGACCGTGGAGGCAGAGCCCCGCCGCCCTGCCCGGGGCCGCATTTCCGCTACCGTAGCCCGCCGGGGCAGCTTCGGGGGGCTGTTACCTGAGCCCACCTCAGCCCATCCAAGCCCCCGGAGCGGGCTCGGCAACAGGCACGAAGCTGCGCCGCGGAGAGGAACACCCACACCCCGTTGGGGGCGCATCCGCCCGACTCCTGCGGGCCGGCGGCGACCGACCCCGGCGAAGTCTGGTGCGGCCTCGGAGGGAGAAAAGGGGGGCAATAACAGAGAACTACCACCGCCACCCTCCCCATCGCCGCTACCCTGCAGCCTTGAACCTCCGTTAAAATAAAGTTTTCCACGGCATTCTGCAGCCGGGGTTAGTTCCTGCGGTTTCTGGGCAAGCGTCTCAGGCGCCCGCCCGCCGACGGAGCCCCCCCTACC
>VZRE01001888.1:35113-47298 GCA_013396775.1 Cephalopterus ornatus
GCTCCACCACCAAACACCGGCATCTCCGCATCCTCGCCGGCAGGTGAGCGGCTCCCGCGGGTGGGGCGGGGCCGGGCGGGACGGGGCCTCCCCCCGGCGCTCCCGCCGCTCCCGCCCGCCGGTGTTGCCGGGGAGACAGCACCCAGAGCGACTCCGGTCCCGTCCCATCCCATGCGCGGCCCTCCTCCCTGCGCTCGCTCTCTCCCTCCCTCCCCCGCGCCGGGACCGGCGCCGTTCGGAAGCGCCCCGACTCCCCCCAGCGGCGGAGCGCGGCGGTGCAGGGCAGGCGCGTCCCGCGGGGGGCCCGGCGGTGCCGTGGCATCGGGTTGGTTGGTTGGTTGGATCCCTGATGGAAAATCCTTTTCTTCAGCGTGGAAAGGCGTTTCGGATTGATCTTCAGCCATCGCACCACCCAGCCTGCCCGAAATTTCTGCTCTCCTTCTCGGAAGTGACTGAAGAGACGGAGTTGAAAACTCCGGGTTTGTGTGTTTGTTTGCTTTTTAATTTTTGGAGTATGTTTTTGGTTTGGGGGGGTATTTTTGTTTGATTTGGTTTTTAGCAACGATTTTCAAAGCTTTACTATTAAAAGCTTAAAAACTTGTCTTTCCGTGATCTTCCTTCAGCCTTGCTTTCAGTATGTTGACATCTGTGGAATAGTTACCAGAGTACAAAGTACATCAGCCAAGTACTGGTATAGTATAACAGGCACCATAAACCAGACTTTTTTTTTCATTTATTTTTGTTGAAAGAACTCCAGCAATCCTGATTTTTTTGCCATCGTTGGACTTAGTTCTTGGACATGGGCACCTACATTGTTTCTTCAGCCTTTTTTCTCCAGCACACACAGACATGTGGAAATCACTGCCATTACAAGACGCAGAATAAATAACACTTTTTTTTCCCCCATGAAGAACTAAGGCTCATTTGTAAGAAGAGTTCATTCCCCCCCCCCCTTTGATCTCCTTGTAAGAAATATCACAGGGAAAGAGTGAGGGTTCAATTTGTACAACTTAACATACCTTTTAATAGCAGAGTCAGAGCTTAATTTAGTATATAAAATGTCCTTGAAGGACTACAATACTTGTGTTTTTCTTTGACAGGAAGAAACCTGTGAAAAGAAGTCGAACTATTAATAATTAAAAAAGAAAAACCCTCAAAGGAAAACTAACAACGTTAAGATATACTTCAGGTAGCAAGCAAGCTGTAGGTGGCTGCATCTTAGTAGTTTATAAAGAATACAAAGACAGAAATCTTGAGGACTCAGGATGTAAATTAATTCCTTGAGCAAAGCAAAATACTGCTTTAGTCAACAGAAAGTGAGATTTTTGTTACATCATAACCAGTTCACGTGAACCCATCAAATACGCAGTAGCAAGGAACATGCCAGCTTCTAGTCCACTCTCTATTTTTGTGATTACATGATTAAACAATTATTGATATCATAGTTGTTAACTGCTTCTGTATCCCAATGGCCTCTGGCATTAGCCTTCATTTAGCAGAAAGGTAAAGGCTGCCAGTGAGTGATTCAGCATCAAATGGAACTACTTTGAATAGTGTTTAGAAAAATTAGTATGTGTGCACAGTAAGTGTCTGAAAACGCTTCTGACAAGCCTGTGTAACTGCCCCTGGATCCTCGAATCTTTAACATACATTATACAGCATGGTACACAGAATTCCTGTGTATTGGTATGCTGTGCTGCAGTCACTATGCTAATTGATTACATATCTCAAAATAATTAACCTAAGCACAGCCTAAGACTTTTTTTTTCTGAGGGAAAAGTGGTGTGTCTGTAGATTTTCATTCTTTCTTCACTGATTTCCCTTAACAAAACACATGGTATGAGTATAATTATTCCATAATACTTAGTATCTTGAACAAAGAACTTAGGGTGTTAAAATGTAGGTAGTATTGTTAAAATATAATTTAATATAATAATAATATAAATATAATTTAATGTTAAAATTATAATAATTTGCTATTCAAAGATAATTTAGCACCCATAAAATAGAAAATAGCAAATATATCTCTACATTGTTCCTATAGCTGGTTTGTATGATTTTTATCTTTTATAAATCTGAGCAGCTTCTGTGTATGATTTTTATCTTTCATAAATTTGATCAGTGCTTCAGAAGTAAAACTAACTAGTGGGGCCCAATCCAGCTTTTCCTGACATTAACTCCACTGACTTTAAAGAAGTTAAAAAAGAAAATAGCATGAGCTTTTTCGTTTTGTTAAAACTCAGAGAATTAAGAATTAATTTTCCTATTCTGGAAAAACAGATGTATACTGCAAATTAATGAAAAATATAGCTGCATTTTAAAACTTTTTTTCCTATATTTTGTGGAAATGTGTATTTTTAAATCATATGGTAACATTTCAGTCAAATTTTATTAAAGGTAACCAGGAGAAAACCAAATAGAATCCTGTGGTTGGTCTGTGTTTAAATCATCTGTGATGTTTTGTTAAAAGGCTGTACAAAAATGCAGCTCTTTTGTTTATCAATGGTTTCCCTGGAAATGTGTTTTACAGGACCTGAAAGCATCATACTTTCTTCTATTTTTAATCACTCTCTGATTTCATAAACATGTTGCAAAAAAATTACTTAGAAGCAACCTCATCTTCAAGTTTTCCAAATTAATAACTAAACAGGGTGGTTCATCATTAATAATTCTCTCATCTTTTACAGTAATCCCTGATACTGTAAGTTGTCAAAGAGTAATACAGAACAAGATCTTAGACTAATTTCCATATGAGAGGAGTAGGTACCAAAGGCATAAATAATACTGTTAGAAAGAATCTTTTGTAGTGAAGTGTGTTTGTAATTTTTTGTTGTGAAGTGTATTTATAATTTGATTGCAGATATTCCCAACTAAGGTAAGAGTTTTCTTTCTAGATGAAATCTCTAACTTAAGGATATATTTTCCTTTCAGATACATTTACCTGTGAGAGACTGTGTGTATGTACTCCATATGTAGATTTTTCTTTTTTTTTGGCCTTCTATTTTTTCCCCCTAGGAGGAAGAAATAATCTTATGAAAGAGAACAGAAGGAAATGCCTTCACATGGACCTGTCCCAGTATTTACTTGTGTGTGTGAGTATTTTCAGCTTGCTAGCACAGAGGAATTAAATGAAGATTCTTGATATTCTTTTTATTAAACTGTCTGGCAACTCGCTTGCTTCCCTAAACTTCATTTTCCAGTCTACCAACCAGAGATAACTTACATGCTTACTTTACTGTGATATACTGAGGTTCAATAACTTCATGTTTTCAGATGTTCAAAGGACTAGCTTGGAAATCCTTATATAAAAGAAGAAAATGCCATAACACAAAATACAGTAATGAATTTTAGACAACTTTCGGGGGTATATCATCCAGTGATATTTTCAGGCATGTTATTTTGTCCAGAAATCATACATGCTTGGTTTTGCATTGGAGTTTGTTATTTGTTCTTAAGAATTTGCTGTTGTTTTTAATAAAAATTATCTGCAGTTGTGAACTTCGCTTATCAAGTTTGTCGGCTGAAAATCTATGTGTCTGGCTGAACAGTCAAAAGAGCTTTAGCTTGCAAGTTAGGTAAGACCTCTCCAACACATCAATATTTGAGTATTAGTCCAGAAACTTCCAAAGTTTAGTACTTTGTGAAAAACTGAGAAGAAAACAGAAGATTTCCTGGCTTCATATAGCCATTTTATAACTTTTTTTTTCCCCAAAGCCTGTGAGAGAAAGAATTACAGAGAGAAAGATTTTTGAAAACATAAGTGTAAGCAGGATACTTATCTACCCCTAGAGACAATAGAAAAATCCACTTTGAAGTTCAGTGTAATGTCACCTCCATGTAAGTAGGCAATAACTTAGATATAGTGTGTTGCCGTTCAACTTCACATTTGTTTGTCTTTATACATACTTTTGCTCATGTTTGTTAAATATCTAATTACGAGGAATTTGTTTGTTGACACACTTTAAAGAGCTTGAAATTTATGCCTTCATGGAGGCATATTTTTAATATAGTCACTTTGAAAGGCCAAATAAAAGCATTTGTTTGTACTTACTCAAGTTTCTGGCTTTACAAAATGTAAAGCCCATTGCACTGATTTGTCATTAATATTGATTCAATAAGAATAACTGAAATAGCTCATCAATAAAGCCAAACCAAAGAATCCATGGCGCTAGGATAAATATATAGCTTCCCTTTTTCCTATCCACTCCAATTCCTAAAGATATTAATTTAAAGACCTTTTTAAAGACTTCTGAAAGCTATTGCTCAATCTTAATTTATTACAGAGGCAGGACCTTACAAAATCTCCAATTTTGGTATTATCAGTGTAAAAGTATTTAAAGCTTGTACGTGCAAGAAAGATTTCAAACTGTACTGTAAAAATAAAAAAACAAAGCAGAGGCAGTGGACAGTATTAATATAGCTGTGGAAAAGATTGCTGTTCACTCTTCCAAAAAGCTCTGTGTTGAGCAGGTACACTGTACAGATTATACAGATTATGTTACGTGAGCAGGCTCCCATTTCAGCATCTGTGCATCTCCTATGATGACATGGCACGATTGAAACGAGTTAAGATAAATATTAATCCTGTTTGACCTTGTGATACTTTTAAATGATCATTTGTGTTGCTTACTGTTCCAATGGCCATGCTGAGACTGCATTTTTCCAGAGTCCCTTTGATGAAAGTTAGCTTTGCAGTATTCTTTCTCTGCACTGAGAAACTGCAGCTGGTGGTCTAGAAAACATCAATGTTTGCTTAGAAACTCTGTTTTTAAGCAGTCTTTTCAAAACAGACAGAAGGACATTAAAAGAAAACAACAGATAAACAAAACAAAACTCTCAGAAAACAAAGAGGTGCATATACACATAAAACTGAATATTGAATTCAAAATAATATGACAAGAAACAGGTATTTGCAGGTATATGTTGTTCTTGGGTTTGTAGCGATACATTGATTAGTGAATAAATCATTGGTCTTTCTTATGAGCATGCTGTCTTTTGGTTATTGCTTGTTAAAGCCTTGTTGCAAGGGATGGACAGCTAGCAGGTTTTTTCTATCTCTGTCCAGATAAATGAAGAAAAGTAAGTTAGAAAATCACAGCACATGTGGACTACTGTTATCACCTGAAAACATGATGGAAATCCTGTACTTAATTGCCTTCAAGCCCTGTGTAGTAAACATGATTCTTAATTTTTATTAATAATAGCACACTTTACAAAATTAAAAAAATGCACAAAATACCTTTTATTACTTTTCAGAATTTAATCAGCATTCAAGATCATTTTCAATTTAAGTTTGTGCAACTGCAACCATTATTCTTGCTGCTTATTTTACGTATGAATCATAAGCTGTAAAATCATAAACAGTTCCTATTGTTGCAAAACCCGGTGCTTGCTTGTGCATATCTTCCAGTACATTGCAAAGTCTTATACTTTGACACTGTTGCCTCATCACACAGCACCACTCATCACCTAACATTACTCACATTAGTGAAAATGAATCAACAGAAAAAAAATGAGCCTGACAACAAAGAGCTGCAAAGTAGGTTATTACAGGTCATGTCACAATTCTGCTCTCTTAGCACTGGAGGCACTTGCCTTGATATGTAGCACAAGTAATAAGTAAAGTTTTATAGCCTAAGGACAGCTGTAAGAAGTTTGTATGCAAAGTAAATGGCATGAGATAGTCTCTCCATTCAGGATACTTCAGAGTTCTTTTGCTAAAGCAGGCTTAGCCTGCATTACATGCTGGAGAGCTGTTTGCAGAGGAGATGCGTTCTTAGCGAAAGGAACAGACCTGGCAGTGCGTTGTTAGGTGCCATGGATGGTGCACGGTCTGTGCAGGTGGTCTTCAAGATATCTGTCAGCACTGCATAAAGATTACCCCTGTAAGTATTTGATGCAGCTTCTTGCCCACGCTGTTTACTTTGTGGAACCACAGTTCCAGTTGTACTGCAGCAGTGGAACAAGGTCCTTTGTGTTGTGGAGAAAATCTAATCTGGTTAAAAGAACAAACAGAAACAAGACTGATATATATTATTGCAGTTAATTAGTAAGAAAATTGTGGAAAAGTCTGTGTGCAGCTATGCACTTTGGAAGGTCTTAGCTGGAAGAAAGAAATCTCAGAGGTTTCCATGACGAAATGCTGGAGACTTATTTATTGTAGGCAGTGTGTAGGACAGTTACATTGTCTTTAGCTATACTGTTTGTACTCCAACAATGTTTTTAATTAAAAAGCCAATTCTTAGAATCATGTGACTAAGAAAACACACCCTGTCCTGTAAAAACTACATGTCTGCACAGATTGCAGAGTTGAGTTTGAAAGAGTGAAACCTAAGTGTTTTTTAAATAGCAAATATCACATTCATGACTGGGTAGTTGGTATTTGCAGCCCTGTATTTGTGTGAAGTCCAGTACGAAATAGAAAGAGGAGAGTTATCAAAGACATTTAGGAAAGCAATTAAACCACAACTTTCAATGTGGGGATATGAGATAAAGGACATTTTCTTAACCCTGTTTATTCCTAAATCAGTGAGGTTCACTTATATAACACTTCTGTTGTAGATTTTGTATGCAGCCTTTTCTGCTGCATATAGTGTACCAAGTTTGTCTGACTCCTGAATTCCAGGAGATTACACTCAGCCAAAAAAGAATGGTGCGGAATTATCTGCTGTGTGTGATCTATGCCAACAAAACAGACATCAGCCTGACAAATGCCAGTTGATAATCATCATGGAAAGCCAGATGCAGAAAAGCAATAAGGTTAAAATTTTTTTTAAGACTGGTTAGCAAGACTTTGGTTATGGTGTCAATGTCAGTGGAAGTGCAGTGGATGTAGTGGAGAATGAATTTATGAAAACATTGCAAAAGTTTTACTGACATTGTCTGCTTTGTGCCAGTTCTAAGTTCTAAGAATATGATTCTCCTTATCATCAGCTGTGCCATAGCTTTGTAGAGCATTGTACTGTTAGGGGAGAAAATATAAAAAATTTATTTTTTCAGACCATAATGTCAAAAACTTAGATGAGCAAAAGTAGTCTTTTGGCACTCATGATCCCTCTTGCTTCATTATGATTTTTTTTTTTTTACAAGTTCCATCTCAGATGAGCTTTTTTACAGACTTTACTGCTTAATGAAAATTATTCATTAAAATATTACTTTTTAAAATTGAAGTTACAGAATACTGGTACAGTTAAGACATTAATTTCACACCTTTTTGGCAATCATTTGCTTTTACTGTCCTTCATTTTGGACCTCGGCCATACGCACTTGAAAGACATGCATCTTGGATTTGACATTGGAAAGGTGTTCTCAAAACTAATTTTTTTCAAACTTCAAAGTGAAAAAACCAGAGGAGACAGTGGGATACAGCTAACAGATGACTAAAGAACAGTTCTGAAATGTAGGATTATTTTAAAATTGTTGAGGGAAAATGCCAAAATCAAGAATTGAGGGGCTACTGATAAATCATAAAAGGGTAGAAACAAAATCTTTATAAGAATTAATTAGCAGATTTCTTAGTTAAAAGGGATTATTAATACCTTGTAAAACCCATTGAGTATTCTTAGATGATTTAGTGTTTCCAGCATAAACAATAGAAAACAAACAGTAATTATCTTATACTTCTTGAATCCTTTGTCAACGGGCATATGCAGAAACAGAGTGGAAAATCATGTTATTCTAAAGGCTGCCGATGAGATCAAGAGATCTGCTATCACTTATGACAGTAAAAAGGTTTTCATTTTGAGTGACAGTTGATATTTTCCACTGTGCAAATGTTGCTACATCTTCTCTGAGCATAGAAGTAAGAGGAATGATTTATTTTGGATAACTATTAAACCTTGCTTCTGAGGGGGGTTAAAAAAGGAAAGAGGAAAAAATAAAACTTGGACAAATTCAAACATGATACTTTAAGGGCTGAGGTCAACAATCACAATGGGGCTTTTTATTACTAAGTTACTAAAGATTTGACTAGTTCAGTATTGCTCTAACGTGTATTAGAATATCAGAACTTTTTCAGAAGGAATTTACCACTTAATTTATTGCCACATCTTCCCATTTAACAAATCCCTGAGGTTAATTTCTGTGTTTGTCTACATGACCTAATAAACTGCAGAGTGGATGTTCTTTGTGCAAGCACAGTGTACCACTAGGACTGCAACTGCTATATAGTAGTGCTCAGTAAAATCTCCTGGTCCTGGAAGGTGCTGAGTGAGACTGTCACACATGAAGCATGTTCGTTTCTAATTATCTTTGGTGGAGTAAAGGATGTTCGGAAATGTACAGGAATTAATTCAACAAGATTAGACCTACAGTGCCTAAATCTTCCATGACATACAGCAGAAGAAAATTAGTGTGTTGTTATAAAGCATAACTTTGCAGAGAATCCATGCAAATTGTCAGAAAGAGTGACTTGCAAGTCACTTACGAGAAAAGCTGTAGCAAAACACCTAATATAGTCTTGCCAATATCATGCAGATCTGACACTGCACAGTTTCCTAAGCATAGCTTGTATCACCAAGATCATGCTCCACTGCATAGGCTTTCAGATTTAAGAGATTCTTGCATCTGTAGTGTAAAATTACATACATGATAGTCAATAAATCAAAATTAATAAAATGTATGATAAATTTTTATTAATAATTGAAAAGCTTATGTGAAACATCAAGGAATATTAAATGGAGTTGAAGTTCTACCTGCAAACTTATCCTCACCAGCAAAAACACTGTGCGTTGTGGATCAAGAAAGTCTAGTAGATTGTATTTAGTGTAACTGGCAAAACAACAAAGGATATCATTATAGCATGATAAATAACCCTATAGTATAAATCCTGATACAACTGTTTATATTGTTAGGCTAAATGTGGAACTTTAAAGCTTTTTTGCAACAAAATCCCTTTTTATACATACATATATATACCTATATATAGAGAGAGGTATCTGAAAGAGAGCACTCTTTTTTTTTTTTGTTCTGGAAATCTTGAAAGGTTATAATCATGGTTTAAAATAAGTAACTCTCAATTTTTCCTTTGTGGTCATCAATTCCACTTCTCTAAAGAACCTCGTAAACACAATGGGGCCAATGCCAAAACAAAAATTAAATGCTCGTGTGATCCCCAATGGAAGCCATACTTTAACTATGAAGTATTCTCATAAGAAACCTTGTAACCCTTACATGAAAGTGAATGATCTAGAGTTTGTGACATTCAAGTTTATTGCTTTGACAGCACTGTTTATCAAAATAACTACAATTTTCGATGAAAGACTACTTAATTTTGACTATATTGCTTTTCTGTTGGAAAGGACCTATAAATAATAAGTTCACTATGTTTTTGGGGTAGTTTGCAGTTGGCCTAGTTTGTTCTGCAGCAGTCAGTTAATCCCTTTAAAGTTTCATCTATTCCTCAGTTCATTATTTTTTCTAAGCATAGATGGAATATATTAAAGCTATGTGGAAGCATTTAAAAAGAAAAAAAGGTTGGAAAGAACAGTACCCTACATGTCAGCCCTTTAGAGAACTGAAAAAAACAGATGCTTTGTTGTATTGTTTTCCCAGGATACTTCCACTGTCTTTTCCCCTTTTCCTCATCTAGTGTATTTATCTGTTTTTCTTATATTCATTTAAGAAACTACATTTAAAAAGCAAGTTAGGTTACATTTGACAGATATAGTTGCTTTCATGTTACCCTGATATTCTCTAGCTGCTCTTTGCTTTTATTACTGATTTATAAGAGCTGGCTGTAATTTGGTAGTAATTTGGCTTTTTGAAAGAAGTGGCAGTTTAACATCAAAAGACACAGAAGCAGTAAAGGTCTCAGACTTGCACAGAGTTTCCACATACACAATATACTATTTTTTGTAGTACATATGCATAACAATTGTTTGAAAGTATCCAGCCTGACTTGCCAATAACTTCTCAGTCATGTGTATGGGCCTAGACCTTTTACAGTTCGAGTTTTTTATTTGATCTGCTTAGAAAGATAGAGGCAAAATTCATCATGGACTTCATCATGGACTGGAGTTTACTTACAGTGAGTAAGAAACCTAACAGCATTAAGCAGAACATCTGCAGTATGCAACACAATCATGTTAAATATCAGAATACAGTGTCAAATCTCCCAACATTATTTTATTTTATTTTATTTACAGAAAATGCCGAAGCTTGCAAATTTCACTGCAAAGTATAAAAGAAAATTCTCTAATTTGTTGCATTCTGCAGGTATAAAGATAGATCTTGCTCAGCCAAGGAGTGTGCAGGAGAATATATGAAAAATAGAATTGGTTGTAAATGGGAAAATATATGAGGCATGCTTAAACACTCAGTAACTAAGTGCATTTTACAAAGAAAGGTAAAGAGAATTTTGTCTTCTTTTTTACTAGGAGGCCTGAGGCATTTGAGTGTAGTACTTTTCTAAGAGCATCTGCTTCACGTCTATAGATGAGACTTTTCTGTGGGTCCCTGAATTGGCTGTGGGTTAAAGATCACTACCAGCTCAACAGGTTGTAGCCCACAAATACTGTGATATTGCAGTTCTGAAACCCATGCTGCAGATCTAACCATGAAGATTTTTATTTTGACTTTTAAACTACATTTGCTCATACTTAGTCTTATGTCATTCCTTGACAGCTGTATCCATAAACAAATGCTCTTCCTTCATGGGACTTATAGTCTTGAAGTGCATATGTTTGAATTTAATTAGAAGATATTTCTAATGAAAATGGTCAGAGTTTTGCCTGTGTCTTATTGGACTAGACTGATGTTAGAGTCCAATACTCTCAGACCAGGTTCTTTGAGATATTCCACATATGGGCAGTTTTCATGTTTTAATAACAAATTTACATACTTTAAGATATTTGACATTACAAGGGATTTTGATTCAGCATGGTAATACAGAAGTATGCTGAAATGCAACACGAGGATAATAAAACAATTGCAGTACACAGGTGAATAACAATAAAAATGTGATTCCCATCCCAAGTGTCCGTAATCACAGTGCTGGGCATCCCCGATTGCTGGGAAGGTTGGTTGAAGCCAGCTCATGCCTGCTGCTCACTTCAAAATTTGATATGTTCATTGCTCAGTTTTTATATTCTTTATTGAGCTGAGCCACTTGTAGGCTTCCTCGATGCTGGTCTGGCTGGTTTAGGAAGATTTTGACACCTTTTTTTTAAACTTGTGGAAGGCCATTTTACAGAACTCGTTGATCCACTCCACTGATAGAGCCATTGATCCAAACCAAAGGCCAACCTCATGTCCCCTTTATGTTGAGGTAACTTCTGCTCCCTTTACAACAGTTGTGGTCGCTCCTGAGCCTTGGGATCAAGTCTTTTCCAATGTCCTCTGAGCCTTCTTCCAATGTGGGGTTTCATTGATCAGTTACAGTTGATGTGACCTGACCCTTAGTGATTTTGCAGTTATTTCTACAGAGAGAGGAAAACAATGATGTTAAGATAGATGCACTTTAGCTAATGCACTAGTGAGGTCATCAAGAATGAAAACGGCAGGGATGGCACATATCACACCCTTCTGAAGAAGCAGAGAGCATAATAAAATTCAGTTGAGATCTATACTTTAGACTAAGTACTTCTAGCAGTGAAGTCAGAGTGCATTTGCCATCCAGGATGGTTTTAGGCATATCTTTTCCAGACGCTTTTTTTTCTAAGTGTCCCTGACAACACTCTCATGACAGGACTTTGGACATGTCAAACCTTTTGTCTGACATGGTGCAGATGTTCTTACATTCTTAATGTAATAGGAACATCACAAGAGCCACTAACTAGTGTCACTCAAACTTAAGAGGTGTTTTAATCAAAAAATCTTTTGAAATAAACACAATCCATAAATGGATTATGCCCCTCTTTCTTAGATTACCTTAGACAGAAGAGATGAACAAACCAAGACCGATATGCTTAAAACGGAGCTAAGGTTTATTTTAACTACTTTCAGGCAAAGATCTCAAAGCAAATATTGATCTAAGACCACAGTATCCCTCTGGGAAGTGTGCTTAACTCTGAATTATTCTAATAGCTTTACAATAGGCTAAATGAATTATTCCACCAAACATAATACTGTTATTACATTTGACTTGAAGACCTGAACAGACCATGTAGACATGATGCCTGAGTGAATCAGTGGTACATAAACAGAGCTAGGAACAGTTGCTATCATCATCATCATCATCATCATCA
>VZRE01001889.1:0-12642 GCA_013396775.1 Cephalopterus ornatus
TAAGATTCCTAAAGTGCTTTTTACATTTATTATTATCAGTGTATTACATTGCTTTTTTCCCGTGTTCCCCATTTGTCTGCTTCACCAGTTTAGTAATGGTAGGCTCCATGTGTTGCAGGTCACATGATTCCATGACACATGTTTATGTATATGTAGGAGATGCCTGGTGACTGTGCTCAGACTGTGCCGAACTTCCCTCTTCAGAATCACCCATTTCAGACCCACCAGTCATTTCAGAGAAGGCACCTGCCACGATGATGACCGGGGGCTTGTCTGACACCAAGGATGCTACTCCAGAAATCCAGCATATTGTTAACCAGGTGGGTTGCACCCTGTCTATAAGTGAAGTCTCTGTGTGCAAAGACTTGAGTGCAGAAGGTTGTGTAAAGGCTGGGAGACCAGGCGTTGATACTGAGGTAGGGTTTAAACTGAAAAGGCTTGTGCAGAAAATTGGAAGCCCCTCGATTGCCAGTTTTTTCTCTTATCTCCTCATTGTCCATAGCCAGACATAGTATTGGTTATTTTTAGTGAATGTTCACATCTAGTTCAAAGCCCAGCTCTGCTATGCCAGCACTGAAGGGGCTAGTTTGAAAGGATAGGTGGCGTATTTGAAGGGAGGAGGTTGTACCTGGTAGAAATAATTCCTCACTAAAGGATGTGGATAGGACAAACCACATACTAGCATGCACTCAAAAATTATATATTCAGGAGAAAGCTATTTTTAGACAGTGTGTTCTCTGCTGGCATTGTTTTCTAGACTGACAGCTGTGATGCAGGGCCTGCTGGTGAGCCCGTGGGGCAAGGTGAACTTGGCATAAGGCAGGCCAGCGAGCCCAGTTGCCAGGTAGTTGGTGACAGGCAGTGGTCCTGTCCTGGAAGCAGCTGTGAGAAGCAGCTCTGCAGATCTAATGTCCTGCAGTGCAGCAGCTCTTCTTAAAACAAGTGTCAAGTGCATCCTGAGGAATGCAAAGGGAACAACATAGCATGGGAAAACTCTTTTTGTGTCTCCCATCTCAAGTTCCCACCCATCCACCTGATTGCCTTAACCCTCAAGGCTCTGAAAGATGAGCTCTTCTCCCTTTGGCAACTGCACAAAGCATAACGTAGGCCCTCCTTGAGGAAACAAAAGTAGGAAGTGGTGTGGCTGAAAGCCTTGGTCGATACTGCTGCACACTCCCTGTGCCTGGTGTGCAAGGCTCCCAGCTCTCTCCTTTGCTCTGCCACTGAGAACAGAATTTGCACAGCACACTTCCATAACTCCCGTAGTCTTGCAGGCTGAGACCAGGCAATGACAAAAACAGACTAAAGTGAGTTGGACTGTGCATGTGCAGGAGCAGAGCCACTGGGAGACATCTGTCAGAGTCCAGTACTCTGACCAGGTTCTTTTAGGCAGTCCACAGGTGGAGGGGATATTGTTTAACATTCAATTTACTTTTTTAAATGTATTTGATGTAACAGGAGACTTCTGATTTAGCAGAGGGATACAAATATTCTGCAAACTTGATGCAGATCTAATTACTCTCAGCAAAACGTAGCGATGGCAATACACAGTTCAGTGATGACACTGGTGTGGTCTCTGTCACTGGTCTGTATAACATGCTCCCTGTCTCGACACGAAGCTCCTCAGTCATCAGGAATGGATCCATGGGTTGAAGCCACTTGTAGCCAGCTGTTTTTTTCAAAATTCTTGTGTTGGCTGTTTAGTTTTTACTCTCTGTGTCGGGCAGAGCCATGTATTCACTCCCTCCATGCTGGTCTAGCTAATTCAGGGGGGCGTTCCCTTTCATTTACTGAGCTCAGGAAGTGACACCACCTGAATGAGTCCCTGACTGACAGAGCTATTTGTCTAAAACACCCTGTGGTCCCTTGGTGTTGAGATAAAGTCAGCTTATCTGCAAAAGCTGTGGTCAGTCACACCCTGCATTATTCAGGGGGTTTTGTGGGCAGCACAAGGCCCTCCCCAGCTCCCCTGAGCCTTCTCCCAGTGTGGGGCTTTACTGGTCAGTCACAGCTGGGCTCACCAGAGCTGGGCACATGTACACGGGGCAGGGCTGGAGTGTGGAGTAACAGGTCAGTCAGAGGGGAGATGATTTACTGCAGAACAGGAAGAGAAAAGGACGATCTACAATTGTTTGGGGGACACCAACTGAATGACTCGGGAGCAGTATCACTGTTCCTCCTCTGCTGGCAGAGTGGTTGCAGGAGCAGCATGTGTAGAGGTGAGAAATTGCCTTTTACCTGTGGAGGGGAGACCCTAGGCAGGGATTTGCAGCACTTCTGTGTATTTGCCCTTTGTGTTTCCTCATGTGTAAGATGGGGAGGGCAATGTCTCAGGCCATCTGGGGGCTTGAAATCTGACTAATGAGTCTTGTGAGTTGCCTCAAGGGCCTCCTTTGAACATGGCTGGGCCAGTGCAGCATCCCAGATACTGAGCTGTATTTTCAGTGCTGGGCTGTGTCACTTCTGGGTGATGAAAAGTATTTCAGTGTGTATTGGAGGTGAAACCACAGCCCTTGGCTGTCAGTGAGCAAACAAAACAGGCTGAAATTCAAAATGCGAATGCTGGTTTCAGGCTGTGCTAATGCTCACATAGTACAGGGCAAATATGGCATTTGAAATGTGGATGTAGAGATTTTCTGTTTGATTGCGGAAGAGGAGTGATCTTAATTTTGATGTTTTTTCATGCTCAGTAACTTCAGGAGAATGAAAACAGAGGGTTGGGAGTGAGAGCAAAACTGGAGAGAAGCAGCTTTGTTTTGTTGTATTCTGAGAGAGGAATATGGTATACCAAAAGCTGCCACAGAAGCATTCTAGGAGCCCCCTAACCCAGCCAGGTGGAAGGGGGTTGAGAATTAAAGTTTCCCTAGTTTGCTAGAGTTAGCAGCTCCTGAGTTAAAAATGTAATTGTCGGTTCCTGGGGATAGAAATACCATGGAAGCTGCTCAACAGAAGAGATTATGAGGAACCTGAATATGATAATAATTTCTCACAATTTGGAAATGATCTGAATATTCCTTGGGTGCTTTCTGTGACCTTCCTGATAGGAAGGAATGTCAAGGGAGTGGCAGCCAGCTGTAGGTGGATGTGCTGAGAAAGAAAATTACTTCTGTGCATTCCTGCGAAACAGGTGGGTGGTGAGGAGCGCTGAGTGCTGCTGGCCCCTCCCAGGGGCTGCCTGAGCAGGCTGACACTTGACTCTGCACTCCTCTGCCCAAATTCTGCAATGCATCACGTCATTGGCATGGGTGTCATGTGCAGAGGGGCACCATGTTACCCAGCCTAGAAAAGACTGTGCCTTTTGAGTGGTGGTCAGAGGCTGTCTTGGGCATAGTGATCATGAAATTATAGAGGTTTTAGTTCTTGGAGAAGTAAGGAAGGGGGTCAGCAAAACTTCTGCCTTGGACTTCTGGTGGGCAGAATTTGGCTCGTTCAGGAGAGTGGTTGAGAGAGTCCCTTGGGAGGCAGGTCCTGAAGGGCAAAGGGCTCCAGGAAGGCTGCACATTGTTCAAGAAGGAAATCCTAAAGGCGCAAGAGCAGGGTGTCCCCATGTGCCAAAAGATGAGCCAGTGGGGAAGAAGACTGGACTGGCTGAACAGAGAGTCTTGGCTGGAACTGAGGGTTAAAAATAGAGTTTATGAACTTTGGAAGAAGGGGCAGGCAACTCAGGAGATCTACAAAGGTGTTGTGAGGTTATGCAGGGAGAAAGTTGGAAAGTCAAAAGCCTAGCTAATCTGGGCTTAATCTGGCCACAAACATAAGAGATGACAAAGATTGTTTTTAAAAATACATCAGCAACAAAAGGAGGACTAAGGAGAATCTCCATCATCTGCTGGATGTGTGGGGCCACGTTGCCACAAAGGATGAAGAAAAGGCTGAGGTACTTAATACCTTCTTTGCCTCAGTCATTAATAGTCACACCAGCTGTCCTCAGAGTACCCAGCTCCCGGAGCTGGAAGACAGAGACAAGGAGCATAATGAAGCTCCCACAATCCAGGAGGAAACAGTTAGTCACCTGCTTCTCCACTTAAACATGCGTAAGTCTGTGGGGCAGGATGGAATCCACAGGAGGGTATTGAAGGAGCTGGGGGAGGAGATTGCCAAGCCACTCTCCATCATTTACCAGCAGTCCTGGCTCACTGGGGAGGTCCCAGACAACGGGAGGTTGACCAATGTGTCATCCATCCAGAGGAAGGGCTGGAAGGAGGATCCAGGAAGGAGAGTCTGGGGAACTACAGGCCTGAGGTCGGTGCTGGGGAAGGTCATGGAACAGCTCATCTTGAGTGCCATCATACAGCATGTACAGAACAACCAGGGGATCAGGCCCAGCCAGCAAGGGTTTAGGTAAGGCAGGTCCTGCTTGACCAACCTGATCTCCTTCTATGTCAGGGTGACCTGCCTATTGGATGAGGGAAAGGCTGTAGATGTTGTCTACCTGGAGCCTTTGCCACCATTTCCCACAGTATTCTCCTGGAGAAGCTGGCAGCCCATGGCTTGGAGAGGTGCACTGTTCACTGGCTAAAAATCTTTCCTGATGGCTGGGTCCAGAGAGTGGTGGTGAATGGAGTTACATCCAGTTGGTGGCCAGTCACTAGTGGGGTTCCCCAGGGATCAGGGTTGGTGCCAGTCCTGTTTAGTGTCTGTATCGATGATCTGGACAAAGGGATGGAGGGCACCCTTGGTCAGTTTGCAGACAACACCAAGCTGGGTGGGAGTGTTGATCTGCTGGAGGTCAGGAAGGCTCTGCAGAGGGATCTGGACAGGCTGGATTGTTTGTCTGGGGCCAATTATGTGAGGTTTAACAAGGCAAAGTGCTGGGTCCTGCACTTGGGTCACAACAACCCCGTGCACCACTACAGGGTATCTCCTTTGACACAGAATTAAAACGGCAGCAAGTAGCACTTTCCCCTATACTGAGCAGGGGACAGACAGTTCAGCTGGACAGCTTTGAGTCAGAGAAATCAACTAGGAAGTCTAATTCTAACAGGATTTTAAAGAATGCTGGAGGCACTGCTAGGAAAGAGGGCTAGAGGTCGTGGTGTAAATTGATTTAAAGTGGGCGTTCTGGGTTTATTTCACTAAGGGGGTATGTGTGAAATATGTGAATGAAAAGCTCAATTACGAACCTGCCAGTCATTTTCCCCTTTCTTTCTACAGGTGAAGCCACAATTTGAAAGGAAGGAAAATAAGAACTGTGCCATGTTTACAGCCATAGTATATAAGACTCAAGTGGTTGCTGGGATAAACTACTTTATTAAGGTTTGTATATATTATAGGAGGGAATGCTTTGCAGTTAAACAATATAGGTGACTTGCAGAGTGGCTTAGAGCTGGAAAGAGAAGCAAATGTAGTAGAAAAACATCATGTGAGTATGATATGATTAACAGAGTTGGAGACTATCCCCAGGTGCTGTTTGGCACTATTGTAGAAGAGGAATAGAAAAACCTCAAAAACATGCACTAGGCTTCTTCAGATGGGACTGGTAAGTTTCTCAGGATAATCCCATTCAAAGACTTACCAACTCAATGATTTAAACAAGTTGTAACTCTGCTCTCCTGTTTCCCTTCAAAGCAAAGTAGCTTTCCTGTTGTGTCTGTGACCTCCTGTTTTATTTATTATGCTGAATTTGAAGTCAGGCTGAGGATCAGATGGAGAGTTGGAGTCCATTTTGTAACCCTGTGCAAGCATCTTATAGTCTGCTGACTAGTTTTGCAAGCAAGCAGGTGTGTTGATGTTTTGGTTCTGCATCACGTGCTGCAGAGGTACTGCCTGCCTGCTGGTTCTTTCTGTATTTTCCAAAACCCTCCTCTGCTGTGGAGGAAAACCAGGTAATGCTCAGTTTGGATCCCTCTGAGAGCTCCATTCATCCTCTAGTAGAAAACCTTACCCACGTCTGTGAGCAGCTTTCTCTGAAGTAGCACAGAAGAACTTGCTGGGCGTAGTTTGCATCTGAAGGCCAGCAAGCACTGCTGAGCGGCAGGGTGGCCCTCTGGAGCAGAGCACGCATGGCACGGGACTGCTGCCTCTCAAACCCCACGTGTGTGGGGACATGTGCCTGGTGGGACATGCTCCCCTGACAAGGGTCGGAGTTGTTTTATGAAAGAAATTGCCTGGTAGCGTTTTGGGGAGAGCAATTCTGCAGAGAGATGTGGTGAGCACTTGTCAGTGGAGGACAGACACTGCCAAACATCTACTTTCTCAGGTGCTTTTTAAAAATAACTACTATCAGTTATTTGTGGTCAGGGGACTGTACTGACAGACTATCACTTCTGGGGATAGTAAGTCTTACCTACATGAATGATCTTTACTATTCCTTTGCTCCTGTGAGATGTGCTTCACGTTGTGGATAAAACAGTGCAGAGTACAGATTAGAGGGACAGACAGAAGTCGTGCCCAGTTGCATTTCTTCCCTTAATGCCATCTTATTGCTTACCTGGGCAATGTAAAATACTTGTCTGCTGTCCCTGCTAAGTCTCGTGACCAAAACACTGAGAAATGAACACTGACATGTAACTGAACTTGGAAGAAACCCACTTGTAACACTGAAAACAGGTCATTTGTCTCTTCTTTCCAATTTTGCCTGTGATGGGAAACAGTTGCTAATTTTAGCAATAACTGGAACAAGCTCTGTCACAAGATTCATTCTTTTGTATGTCTGAATTTTCCACATCACTAATGTGTTACCAGCAGACACATAGCTGAGATGTAATCCCGACCAAGATAAACATAGTGCTACATTGCAGCCACCAGAAAGCACGTCAGAACAGTGCCTAAGGCATTAAACTGTCCATTGATACTATGTACCTCACAGAGGGAGAGTTTAGTGCCTGCTGTGCTTGCTCTGTATGAATGAAATGATATAGCTTCCTATCAAGTCTTTATGTGAGGACTTTCTGGAGGGGAAGGTGAACTTCTTTGAAAAAGTATTTATTTCAGGCACTCACATGCACTCCCACAAGCACCAAGATGTGTCAGATTGCCCATTCAGGCACTGAACAGTTTGGAGTAACTCTGCAGATAAAGGCTCCTGGCCTTCAGGTTGTCATTGTTTCTCAGGACCATGTGCTAGTTTTGGATAGATCTTTCTGTACCCTCTAGGAAGTGACACTGTCTTTGCATCTTGTCCCACCCCTGAGTCATTAAGATTTCTTCATTGTCTCTTGTCTCCCACCCTGAATGTGCCAAGAAGCTGTGTGCTGGCATCTTGGTGAATGAAACAGGACACAACCAAAACCTTTCTCCTGTTGCACCTTCTGATGCTTCCACCCCCAAGTAGTCCTGCTTACTTGCCCTTCACCTGAACCTCAAGGTTTAGACAGGTGTAGACAGTTTCTGCCACTGGTTACTATCCAGAGTTGGTTAAGAGCTGTTGAAGTAAAAATGAAGATATATCTAAAATTAAGGGCAAAGATATTCTTTCAAGAATGTAAAGAGCACCCATTTGTTTGAACCTGCTTTGAACCCATGCTCCTCACTTTCCTGCTCTTTTGGTTTTTAGGTCCAAGTTTCCGATACTGGCTATGTCCACTTAAAGGTGTTTCAGAGTCTTCCTCATGAGAACCAAGGTCCCAGCCTTGTCAGTTTTCAGACTGGCAAAACCAGAGATGATCCCCTGACCTACTTCTGAGAGACGATGAGAAACTGTGCCTCACTTCTGCAAGTCGTATGGGGGTTCTGCCCGTGACAGTAAATAAAATAAGTTTTGAAAACTATTGTCCTTATTTTCCTTTTGCTGCTGATATACCTGCAGAAGCCTTTCTTGTTATCTGGTCTCTCACCAGATTAAAATAAAGTATTTCTAATTAAGGCATAGAATAAGCATAAGGTTATCTGGAATATAAAAACACTTACAGGAAAAAACCTCAGAGCAAGGTAATAACTAATACTGAAAAGCAGTAAAGAGAGCACTGAAGCACTAGTCAAATATGCCATCTCAAGTCAAAAGAAATATTTATTGTTATTAATGCAGAAATGCTTGCCAAGCGTAAGTTCCTTTTCAGGACTTTTCCATAGGACTGAGAACATAAGCAAGCTGGTTTGGTTTTTTAAACTCACACACCCTCTACGGGACATTATATGCTACTGCTGCAAGAGGATGAACATGATTACCAAGGGAATGTTTGTTTCAAAGTACTGTAATGCTCTATCCCTTCCCTGCAAAATTGTTTCAGCTCAAGTCTCTCTTCATGTCTTTGCCAATAAAGTACATAGTACAGTTTAAAGCTACACATGTATTCACAGTTGCAAAACAGCACAGAAAAGGCTGAGGCTTTCCTCTTGCTCCTTGCTACAAATACATGAGTACTAGTGTCACTCCCCTTCTGATTCCAGACCAAGGAAGTCCACAAACAGGACTAAAGTCTACGTTAAGTTGCAACTAAAGTTGGGTTTGCACTAGTGAAGGTGACAGGACAGCCATATGACTCTCAAATTTAGAGACTGCACAGGAAGGGAATGACATAAAAGAAATTGTTTCTTCCCACCATTATGTTAAAAAAAGACACTTTTTTCCCCTCCTCTGTTGGCACACGAATCAACATTTTTCAGCCTACAGAAAATGCACGTAAGAAACCGTTAGGAAAACACACAAGACAAGCTTGCTAGAAATAAGCCAGTTCATCGTGCTTCTTCTTGCTGCCCTGGTAACTGTGGAGGCTCAGCGGCTTGTTCTCGTGGGGGAGGCTCTTGAACACCCGCAGGTGCACGAACTCATCATTGCCAACATGGACCTGCAAAGCACGAAAACCGGTGAGACCCATGGAGTGAGAACAGCTGTCAGCAGGGGGGATGGTGTAGACTGGTGTGTTTTGAGGATGGAGAAGCAGATAGGCACTAAGAAAAACCGTCGCCTCAGAAGGTGTGGTATTGTTTTAAACCAGACTGCGAGCCACAATTTTTGTGGGGATACCACCTAATCTTCCCATGAAAATAAAAGTAAGAACATTTGTCTATTTCACACAGGCAGGGAGAGGGGCTGGGAGGTGGATTTTTTTTTTTTTAATGCACAATGTTTTTTTCTTATTGAGGCCAAGTCATAAGCATTCTTCTCTAGTCAAGTAAAGGAAAAATCCCACCATTCCAAAGATTATACACATTGATTAAAAAAAAAGCCCCAGTGCCTTCTACCTTGATGAAGTAGTTTGTTCCAGCAACCACCTGAGTTTTAAACTCCACTGCCGTGAAGACATCAAAGGTTTTCCCTTCTTTTTCTTCAAGCTGAGATTTCACCTTAAGAAAACAATAGGTTATTTAAGACTGATGCAAGATTCAAGTATTTAGGACTTAAGACCTACCGGTCACTGCTGCTGAATTCCCAGGACTTCCTGCTTTCCCAAGTTATTAAAAGATCAAAATGAATCATGTTAAGTTTTGGGTTAGAGCAGGACCAGAAATCGAGGGAGGTGGCAAAGCTGAGTGTGGTGTGAGTCAGTTGCCACAGACTGACACCAAGCCTGCACAACACTTATTTGACTGTTCTCCCAACATGTCTGCTGGAGTCTATAATGTTTTCAAAATGCAAATCAGTGCTCAAGAAGTCAGAATGACTTGTTGAATACCCTAGAGGGAGGCAAGTGAGTTGCAGTTCTTCTCTCAGATGCTTGGCTCTCTAGAACATTGTGGCTATATGGTAAATTCTTGGTCAGAAAAGCAGATTTCAGTCTTTACTTACCAGGGCAAGAAGTAGGACTGAGTCACAGGGTGTTGGAAGTGGTTTCAGTTTTCACCTCTAGAGCTACTTTTACAAATTTTAAGCAGCAGGGTGGACATAAGTATCCCACTTATCTTATCCTGTCCCGTGCTTCTTTAACAACCCTAGGCATTGTGCAAGGTTGGTTTCTGAGGTCTCAAAATTGCCCCAGCTCAGCACATTTTGTACTTCCACCAGCATGCTGAACACTGGGCTCCATGGATGCAGGCAGCTCAGTCGCACGCAGCTGACAGCTTGTCAAGGTGTCATAGTGGCAGTGACTCACCACAGCATGTGACAAATGAGCACTCTGATTCAGTATGGAGAGGGAGATCCCAGACACAAATACTCTCCAAAAGGGCTGGTATCAGCCCACCTTGGCAGTTCATGATCTCTGTGTGGATGTGGGGCTCCTGGTGGACACAAGCCAGCACTGTGTCATGGTGGTAACAAAGGTAAGAGCATAGTGGGCTGTATCAGCCAGGAGCCTAGCCAGAAGGGAGGCAAGTGATCGTTGCCCCTTCCTTGGCACTTTTTAGAGAACATTTGGAATACTGTGTCCAGTTTTGGGTCTCCAGTACAAGAAAGATGTCAATAAACTGTAGTGAGCTCAGCAGAGGGCTGCCATGAGCATTCCATGAGCTCAGATGGCTAGAGCACTTGTGCTGTGAGGAGAGAAAGAAAACGAGCTTGGGGAAGAAAAGGCTTTGAGGAAAACTTTCCAGCACTACCTGTAAGAAGTCAGGCTCTTTACTGGGGAGGGATGGCAGAAGAATGAGACACAATGCTCATAAACTGAAACTGGAGGTTCAGTCTGGATATAAGGAAAAACTTTTCCCCTGAGGACATTCCTGCAGTACAGCAGGAGTGACTAGAGAATCTATGGAGTTTTCATCCTTGGAAGTTTTCAAGACCTGACTGGACAAAGCCCAGAGCAGCCTGGGGCTGCTCACCCTGTGCTCAGGCAGGAGATGCAGTCCCGTCCCATCCAAATAATCTGTGATTCCATCACAGGACTGAAAATTATCAGGCCCTGAAGGCTCTTCACTGCTCTGCACAACCGGTTTGCTTAGCACAGTTACTAAAAAGCAGATGGTTCTAAATCACCCTGAAGAACCTCTGCCATAGTTACCAGTGAAGAGCCAAAGGCTGAACAGGCCTGGGTGGAAATCCTTGATGTGGAGAAGTCGTTCCTATGGGACTCCTAAGCCAGACACTGCTGAAGGAAGCTGTCCTGTTCTGTGTCACACTACACCTGCTCTGGGTGAGCAGCAGTACTTGCCAGGGTCACAAAACTGAACAGCATTCAGTCATCACAAGGATTCTTATGAAACAGTGCAATGAAGGCAAGAACTGGAAAAGCAGGAACAGGAAATATTTTTATGGCAAGCAAACTGGCAGGCTCTAATAAATCTCCACAAAGATTTGACTTTAAACAAACAAAACGATGGGAAAAGTCTACCTAGATTAAACAAAACTAATGTGAGCAAGTTTCAGTTTTGGATCTTTCCACTTGTATTTCATTATATAATTTAAATCTGCAGTCAAAACAAGCTGGACAAACTCTGAAGTATTTATGTGATTTAAATGAAAATGCCAGATTTTTAGTTAATTCTGTCCACTTCTGAATCCAAGAGGATTTTATTTTCACACTCTTTATTTCTGGATTACCAGACCACTGCAGTCTGCCACAGAACAGACAGTCAGGATTTCAAAACTAGTTTTAAGACCACTTGCAATGATAATTGCATATTTGCATAAACTTTAACATGACATGTGGGCCTTTTCAAGTCAAAGCAATAATTGCGACTCTCTCATCAATTCTCAATAATGTACTTACTACTGCAAACTATCTCTTTTTTTTTATAACACATAATCATTAGATTGTACAAGTTAAATGATAATTTCAGTGACTGCTGTGCCTTTGGGTGCTCTGTAGGTGTTTAGCTACAGCCTGGGGAACAAACCTGGGCACTGACAAGGACCATAAGAAGCTGGAGCTTGCCCTTCATCTTTCTTTACTAGATTGCCATATCCCAGCCGACAAAAACAAAAAGCAGATGGAACTTGAGCTTCCATTACAGAAGCTGGACCATGAAAGAACTTTGTTGTACACTGGCATTTTTAGATTAAAAGCATGTGCTCCATTAACACAGGAGCAGTAAAGTAAGTTACTCTAAGTAGTATAGCATGAGGATTTGGAGCTGAATTCTGTGTTGGGGAATAGCAGAAGCAGAGAGTAAGCTTTCTAGCTTATTTCCTGATTCTACCCACCCCCCAAAAAAAACCCAAACAAACCCAAAACAACAAAAAAACCCAATCAAGCAAGGCCCACCCCCCAACCCAACAAACTAAACAAAAAACAACCCCAAACAAAACACCAAACAAAACCAAAAACCAAACGTAAACACAAGGTTTAGACTTTATAAGAACCATGTGAGCTCCCTCCTCAGAACAGAGCTCAGAACAGTGCACCTTTCGGGCCGGGCCGCGGGCGGGTTTCCCGGTGGCCGCAGCCCATCTCCCGCACTTCCAGGGCCGGAGCCGGCAGCATCCCGGCTCTCCCTGCGCACGGTTCCGCGGGACTCCACCGAGCCACGCCAGGCCAGGCGGGAGTACGGAGGGCTCCCAATTCCCTACGGCTTTTACACCGGAGGGTTGGCGGCGGTGTCCCCGCGCAGAGCGATATCCGAGCACGCCCCCGGCCCCCCGACAGACCCTGCACCGGGACGGGACCCCCTTTCCCGGGCCCGCGGGTCCCTCCTGGGGCTCGCCCCGGCCCCTCACCTCCTGCACGATCTGCTGCGTCTCGTCGGTGGCGGGACAGACCGCCGAGGGACCCCCGCACAACATGACGGCACCGCTCCGGTGCTGCCGCCCCGATCCTCCCCCGCAGGCGGGGGCGCGGCTGCCGGCGGGGCGGGGCCGCGGGCGGCGCAGGGACCGGGGCTCGAACC